>CM034150.1:262324479-262924479 GCA_019776745.2 Taxus chinensis
TTGAACAAAGCATTTTCCCATAATACATACTATGCAGACCTTATCTTAATATCTCTCTTTTCCTTGGCACTCAAATGGGATGGACACGCTCCATAAGTAAGAAAATGTGTAATATCAACATAACATTCATTTGTTGAACTGAGGAAGAGAACAATAGGAAAATCAACTGCTTTTGTGGACAATTCTTCATCACCCCCTTCAGAAATAAGCTCACACAAGCCTTTACCCTGAACTAGCTTAGTTGGATTGATATCAAGGTGATATTCTTGGAATTTTTCTACCCAATTACATCTCTTAGTTCCAAAATCCTGTTGTGTAAGAATAGACTTGATGGTTGTATCAGGTACAAGCACAATAGAGTGAGAATCAAGAATATAAAAATGAAACTACTTGACAACTTTGACCATTAAAAAAGTATGTTTCTCCATCATAGTATATTTTAATTCATGAGAATTTAGAACATAGCTCATGAATGCAATTGGACATTCATGATCCTCAAAATTTCTCTGAGTTAGCATAACAACCAAGGTACTCTCTGTAGCATAGCAATAGATGATAAAATCCTTGCTAAAATTAGGACATGCTAAGATGGGAGTCTTAGCAATGGATTTTTTGATATCTTCAAATATTTCTTTACCTTCAGAAGACCAACCATAGGTTTACTTTCCTTTCATCATTTGAGCAATGCTCATAGTCAGTTCTACAAAATTTGGAATGAATATTCTTAGGAAATGTATCTTGCCAAAGAAAGAGTGAACATCCTTTTTGCTTTGTGGGAAGAGGAATCTACTAGATTGCTTGAACTCTTTTTGGATCTATCTTGATCCCTTCTTTGGAAACAATATGCCCCAACAACTTGCCTTCAGTAACACAAAAGTTAGACTTCTTAGGATTGAGGGAAACTCCATGTTCTCTACATTTTTGAAGAACTATTTCCAGATGCTGAAGATGATCTGCCCTTGTTTTGGAAAAAATAGTCAAATCATTAAGGTACACAATAATACACTTTCCCTTTAGACTACCAAAATCTAAATCCATTTCCCTCTGGAAAGTGGCACCAACATTGATAAGACCAAATGCATTTCTCTTGTAGAAAAAGGTGCCCCGAGGGGTAGTAAAATAAGTCTTGCGCTAATCTAGGGTACTGAATTCCACTTGATTGTATCCAGAGAATCTGTCTAGCATAAACAAAATCTTAGAGCCTGAGATAGCTTGCAAAACTTGATCCATCACGAGGAGTGGATAGTTGTATTTTAGAGAGGCATGATTCAAATTCTTGAAATCTACATAAATGTGAATCTCACCATTCTTTTTTCTGACAGGCACAATGTTGGAAATCCCTGTTAAATGATGTATAGGGAAAATAATCTTGGCTTTTAGTAACTTTTGGATCTCTTGAAAAATAGTATCAGCAACCTTAGGATTGTACTTCTTTTTCTTCTGCTTGAAAGGTTTGATCCTAGGTTTCAGAGGGATATAGTGTTGCATCTCCTTTGGTTGAAAAGCCTTAATATCAACGCTTCCAACACCAGTATCAATGCTTCCGACAAATTCGGAACACAGGGTAGCTTCTAATGCCTCGCGTGGGTGTGTGAAAGTCTTGTGTGACAGATCCCTTCTAAATGGTGTTATTAATCCTCCAAAAAACCATTGGACATGTTGAGAAGGATGAATTCCATAGGATAACTTTGACAAGAGAGTCTTAAAACACATGTCATATTCCTACACACTCTCTTCCATTCCTTGTTGGATCTCCTTAAGAGTGCTGATGCTCTTCTGCTCAAACTCTGAGATATGGAACTCTAATAGGAATGTGTTCTTGAATGTGGTGTAGTCTACCATTGTATGATGGGGGTTATACTTCCTATACCAACTATGTGTGCACCTTTACAACATTGTTGCAAACTAGCTTTCCTTCTACTCTAGGGTAGTGATCCCCTTCACACGCCATAGTAACTCACACTTGTGCACATGATTTTCAGCATATTCAATACCCATATAGTCTGGTAAGTGCAAAGACATCTTGAAAAAAAATTGGGGAGGTGGCTGGGGTCCTTATCCTTCTGATACAGAGCTTTGGTTCCCTCCAATGTTTCCTCCTCCACCAAATCCACTAGATCCACCATGTCCTATTCCTCCTGACCCACCATATCCATCTCATGTAGTCATAAAAGGGCCTGAATTGGTCATGTCAAAGGTTCCCAATGTCCCACTAAACTACACACTGATAGTCTATGATATTGTCCCACTACTAGTTGTATGTCTCGCATCACTCCTAGACACGATACCCAAAACTTGCATACTTGCACCTTGTCCAAAGACTCATCGAAATATAGGAATGGATTGTGTGGCCATGGATGTTCCAAACAATAAATTATATCTCCTGGGCATATATCGGTTACTCCCATCGATACCAACTGGGTTAATAATACTCCTCCCTTGATCTAGAAAACCAAGTGCTAGGGGTTGATTGCTAGGTGGGTTCAGATGTGCGCCGATGGCTCTTATTTCTCCATGTGATAAAATATCATCAGAAGCTTAAGGGGATTCTCTCTCACACTTTCCAAGATGGGGTAGCACAAACTGCTTAGGTTCCACGTCCTCTGCATGAACCTTAACTCCTTCCTGCAATGTCTACCTCCATAGATCCATCACACTTTAAACCTCACATTGTCTAGTCATCTCCCTTTCACGAGCTTTGATATACTTGAGTTGTCTCTCCTCCATTTATTTTTCAGCTGCAATGTCAACAATCTTCCTCCACCCTAGCTTCCTCTCCCAATGCCCAGAGAAGCTTATCTAGACATGGGAAATGCTTCTAAACTCAAATTAATGACCAAGATCTTCATAGCCAAAGGAATAACATGCAGAAATGATCCTCTAAGCTCCGTCAGAAACTCAAACTTAGAAAATTCTAGGAAAGAATACATTTAAATGGCATATTCTAAAGTAGAACTAGTCAGCACCCTCTTCTACCAGTTATTAACATCACGTGTCCAAATTAGATATGCATCCTGCAGCCTCTAATATTCATCTTGATTCCATACGCATGATTTATAGTACCAGATTGATCTAGATGTGTATGCTAAAATCCATTCATATAGTTCTACTGGGAAGTAGCAAAATAATGTCTCATACAACTCATGGTATAGGTTCTCTTCTACCCATCTACGCACATAACACTCAGGTCTAGTGCTAAATATTTGAGCAAAATCACGCTCCATGCTCTTGAACCATGTTTCAACACTTTCTAAGGTCAGGTGCTCTATCATCACACATCACAGGGACAAAGATGCATTTCATTTCTCACAACAACTTCAAAAATAACTCCTGGAAATGGAACCAAAATGTAGTCATATTTTATACCCTTAGACTAATAGTCTAATCTCATGCACACTGACCTATCACCTAGTGGGCACCGGGCACTCACCTGAGACACGGGTGGGTGCTGAGTCTCTCCTTTATGTAAGTTTTGTGAGAATGCATCATATTAGGACAGATAATCAAATGCAGGATAGGAAAAAACTATACCATATTCTTAATAATTTAGAACGAGTTGTCATCTCATTGTATGCATAAAAGATAAGCAACATATGGATATGGCTCATACAGAAGGGAAATGCATAAGTATTATACTCCTGAAAACATAGATGATTCATAATAGAGCATTATATTCATACTAACAAAGTCAATAAACCACATTATATCCCTTGAGGTCATAACAAATCCTCATATAACTATGCAGAGTCAGTCATGCATTAAAGCTATATTATGCTCATCATATTACAAAGAATATTGAAAACCCATCCCCCTAAATGTTCCATCACTCACAGATCTCTCCTAATCCCTAACCCATAACATCCTCCATACTATTTATGTAAGGCTTCACCTCTCTTTTCTTTCCTTTCATCCTATCCCTTTATTCTATCAGGCATTTGTATTTATAACATTAACACCCACCACCATGCCTTCCAGAAGTTACAGATTAGTTGTCAAGTGTTGAATTGGTCCTCCATGGGAGCATGCCTTCATAGATCTGAGATCTCCACTCTGTATGATGATGTTATTTTGGAACCTTCTATCGCATGCCTGTAATATTCCCTTTTTGATCCCATAGTCGCCAGGATGGTACCTTATCCACAAGGGTCATGCTTTTCTCATGTGCTACCTAGGTTTCTGAATACGGATAAGTACAAAACCTATCTTATCTTATGTGCGTGTGCCATTTGTTTTGAAACCTAATGATGGAACCATTCCCTAATTTCCTTCAACCCATGCACCCTTCTTCAACTAGATCCTGTGTGCCCACGCACCTTCTTGTACTTAGTTGATATTTTGGGGCCCAACACTCCTCACCTAATGCCTAGTAGTCAGCCATACTCACATCACTAGGTGGCCCCATATAACCACTAGTTTGATCCCTAGATACCTATAGTTCAACCCCTCATATCAATGGTCCTATCACACCAAAGGCCTTTCATAAGGTCTCTCTATCTCATCTATATTTATTTATAACATCTTGGGCATATGTAAGCATTACATGTATATTAGTGATTTGTTGGCTTAGTCCATCCCTCTTGCTAGTCACAATATCACATGTTGCTATAACACTATAACTCTCAACAATTAATGTGGCTCGCTCAACCTATAGGATCACTATGTGGCCTCTAATAAAGCCGCCCTATCATCCTCATCACCTCCCTCAGCACCACCCTATGGTATAGCCTCTACATGGGCTCACACCCATCTCCCAAATCCATCTTACTGCCTATGCCACTAGGCCGCATAATCCTTTATCACACCAACATCATTGTGAATCACCACTTCCCCTGAACATACACTCTCACCCCTACTCCCTCCTAATCATCCATCTCTATTAGATCCTATACATCTAGAGGTGCCACATCCAAGTCTCTTTCATCTCATCCATAGGCCATTACTACCTCTGACACATCTTGAAAAATTATGAACTGTTGCCTAATGTGACCTAGTCTGATAAGATCCCATTGGTACTCCTTTGGAACCCACACCCACCTATCCTACTGTATGGCCCTCAACTCCCGTTCTATAGCTGGGCATACTAGAAAACCTGTATATGGCCTTGAAACTACATCCCCACCCTGTAATATGTCTGAGAGTTGTCTATAATGCTCTTATAGGCCCTGCAGCTGCATGATCTGATATCCACCTCATAAACCCTATGATACTCTAGATAAACCCATATCATCCATGACACCCCCTCGATCAAGTCATTTTAATTTTCTTGTAATCCCAACACTCCAATAAGAATGATCCATCAAAACTAAATCTCCATACCATCCTCCATGACTAAAACTCCCTGTATAACTGTGCTAACAAGGTATGGGCCCAAGAAAACTTAGTTATGAAATCCATCAAATTAGCAATGACCCCCATCAACATCTAAGACAATATAAACCCTATTGAATCAGGTACGGCTTAACATCTAATACCCATCATCATCATCATCATCATCATCAATAGATCCTGACCATCCTCATCATAACTATAAAGTGCACCATACACAACACCTCCAGATAAATAAACCACATCATGTGCATCATCACCATATAATTGCTACATCACAAAACCTCTGATCCCCTCATTAATCATGTATTCCTTCTCACCATGTATCGAAAAATATAGGATCATGTGTATATCCTATAGAGTACTCATTATATCTCTAGTAGGAAACCATAATGTGCATGTAACATGGTCCCATATCTCAAGCAAAGCTAATAATAATCCCATGTCTCTAGGGATACGTCGGTAATGATGCATCCCTCCTAATCCAACCTCCTCCAAATGAGTCCAATCATCACCTAACAACTGATCACAAACACTAACTGGTATCTTTGAGATCCTATCCTATGTCATCAACCTCTCTCTAGCCTACATCCATAAAAGAACCAACAACACATTATTAGAAACAATCCATCAAATAAAATTAAAAAATCATAACATTTTTATCAAAACACATGAATCACCCATGATTCCACTTGAATCGCTAGTGAACCTCTCAAATCACGCATGACCCCTAAATCACTAGCAGTTTCTTAGTGATTCTAAATTTTAAGAAAAACAAAAAACAATACAAAAATTCAAAAAAATCACCTACCTCAACATGAGTGCGTCTCCACCGCCTCTAGACATCTCCAGTTGCCTCCATCTTGCTAAAAATATATAAAAAAATAGAAAATTAAGGTTTATTTAGTTTCTTAATCTCTTAAATAGCTATAATAACAAATAAGCCCCCAACTACCTTTTCTATCATATTTTTTCCTTCCCATCTGATTTTTGACGATCGGGTTAGTTGCTAGTGACTCGGGGTAATCACCAATGATTACCCTATTTATCCAAAATACCATTGTTTGGTATCTAAACCTTATCAAATCACCATTTTTAATCATCCTTGTCAAAATTTTCACATTTCCAACAATGTGCTTCCTTTTTTGGGCCCCAAGACTCTTTTAAAATCCAAATTCAATCAATCTCTATGAATCCTACCTTTATGAAATCCATCTCATATTTTGCAACCTTTAGGAAAATTTTTCCCTTGCCACCATTAAGTGATACATTTATAGGTTGAGAACCCACTAACTCCCCTATCATTTGAATTTTGGTTGTGTAAGCCCACCTTTGTGGCAACATCCTTTACATCGAGCCTATATTTCCCGATACACCATTGATGCTATAATATTTCTAGGAACCTCTTCCCACTACTTCCTAAAATTCATACTCAATAGGTTAAGAACCCATTGGTTGGACCCTATCACTTGAATTCTTGAATGCACAAGCCCACCTTTGTGGCAATATATTTCATGCTTGGTCTTAGGGAATATTCAATTACTCTTACACAATCCTATCTCATACATCAACCTATTCAAAACAATGACCATTGCACTTCATTGTAATGACCCCAAATTTGAGGGGGAACCACCCATCTAGCATAAAGCTGACCATTTCACTCATTTTTGTCAGTGACTTGTCCATCAAAAACCACTTTAAAAAAGGGGAAAATGTAGACACCCATTTTAAGTACCCTACATTGTTTATCCACATCCCTCACATTTTCATTCAAAATATCAAAACGTATCTTATTATTCTCAAACCATGTCCTCACCCCATAAATCACATCTTATCCCTTAGTAAAAATCTATTTGACCCATCCTAAGTTACTTAAACCTCTTTAAACACCTAAAACAAATCCTAACCCATTTTAGCCCTAACCTTCTAACTTACAAAATCCCTCAACACATTCCTAACCATTTGTACTCATCCTCACACCTATATTAACCAATTTATAATTGGCTAAAACCAATTCCAAGAAAGTTTTCTCACTTTTTTTTGGGTCACCAATTATTCTAACCAATCACCAACGATTATATAAGGATAATCAAACTTCATGAATGGGATCATATAGATTTTAAAGCGAAGCTCTATTTCTATGATGACCTAAATGACATCATTATAGACATCCCAACATCTAAAACATCCTATTCACATCCTTGGAATCTTTACAAACATTATAAGACTCTCACAACATCATTTCTTAGAATTTCTAGTCAAAGGTAACATTCTCTCTTTTGTTTTCATAGTCAGATTATTAACACATCAATTTAAAGGTCCAATCAGACTACAAGTCATCTATTTTGTACCCTAATTTCATCTTATTTAGAAATCAACCTTTTCCATAGTAATCACCAGTGATTCATCTAAATGGCCAATGATTAGCTCAATATCACTACCGATCCTTGTTTATTTTTCATTTTAATCATATTTCTCACATTTAAAATCAATATATCAATTTGTTTTTCATTTAATCAGTCTATTTCCAAGTTGTCTTTGCTTGTAAATGAATATATCAGGTCATGAACATCTGATTACCAACATATGCGACCTTCCTATCATCCAACATCTATTTTTCTGGGAACAATTCAACATTATACACGAGTTGAATTTCTATGTTATCTCTTTTACACCAAACGTTGATGAAATTAAAGATCAAATTGAAGTAATACAAGAAGAACAAGACATTGATGGATAGGATTGGCTCTAATACTTTGAGGAGTTCAAGATGGCCCTAGCCCTATCTTGGCCCACTTATCACTTGGAGAAAATATCTCTATCCACCTAGACTTTTACTTTGTATTTATATTGTCCAACTATCATATTGTATCATTTATCATTTATAACTAAATTGTCAAAATTATTTGAAACCCTTTAAAGGAAGCCCATTGGTTTTTGGGATCTACCTTTGCTGAGAAACTCGTTATATCTTTATCTAATATCTATCTTGTTCAACTATCTATGTATGTGTAGGTTCTCCCATTCATTATAGCAAGATTCTCTCACACCATTTTGCATTCACACATCTTGACATTATATTTTTGACATAAGAATCATTGAATCCTACTTTCCTCTGAGTTTTTTAAAATGATTTTTCATATAATTAACAAAACAAAATCCACCATAAACATCCTTCTCTGAGAAGCTAAAAAAAATATTACAATTATATGAAAGAATACTACATGCAAGATGGACTTAGAACATTTATAAATCCAAAATGAAAGTGTGGCATGATTGAAATATTAAAAATAAGACATTGAAAGTGAATGAAAAAAAATTACTATATGATTCAAAATATGTGCACCATCTAGGAAAATTCAAGACACACTAGCTAGGTATTTAGGAGATATTCACATTTTTTCCTACTGGGTGATCTCAATTGATGGACCTTAGTGGAAAAATTCTTTGATGTTACTTCAACGACATTAGGTTGAAACCTTACTACTAGTAAATATGTGTTGTAATTTAATAAGGTTTGTGCCATTAGAATTAGTTTTCATTTCCATTCTTAGTACTAGTTTTATTTATGAATAAAATAAGTGCATGAGATTCACAAATTTGTTTTCTTTAATTCTGGCTCCAATAATATGTTTTCTACACTAATCATAATATGATCAAAATTTAAAATACATGGAGGACCACAAAATGTTTTTTGGGGGAAAGTTAGTATTAAAGTCACAAATGAACAAATTTAGGAAGGAGAATTCTAAGAAATGAGGACTATAGAAACAATTTCAAATACGCATTAGAGAAAAGAGTTAGGAATTTTTTTTTAAGGGAAAACATGATTTAAGGAAGGGACATTGTAGAGCATGAAAAATGGGGTATTTAAGAATGGAATGATGATTTTCAAAGAGCTACGGGGAAAGGAAAGTTCATGATGAGGATGATGTGTACAAGGAAAGTGACGTAACCTAGGAATGTAAGCCACCTAATGTAGCTAGATGCATGACGGAAAAAAATGGGAGTATCAAAGACAAGGAAATTTGTGGCCGCACTATAAAAAAATCAAACCGAGTAAAAAGTAGGAAGTAAGGGAAAACTATCAACAACTGAGAATTAATTGTATTTGTTGGAGGGAAAAATTTATACCCATGCAAAAGTAATAAATGGAGCATTTATGACCTAGTAAAAATGGTATAAATAAGGGAGGGGTAATTCATTTCAAATTACCTTACAGATAAAATGGAGAGATCTGAATGAGAAACAACAAATAAAAAGTGAAACGTGTGATTTAGTGTAATTGAAACCTGATAAACCATCCTCCATTAAAAGAGTTATAATGATTTTAGAGCGAATAGATGTTAGAAAGTTCAAAAGGTTGGAGTAAGAGAAACATACAACAAGACAACCATTACCCTTGATCACCATTAACATGGGGGTCGATTTCTTCAAGAAGAATGAGGAAATTTGGGGAAATAATCTTCCCTTGAGTAAATCAAATTGGATGCCTCTGTAAGTATAAGATAAAATATTGATAGAAAGAGTTGTGGATAAAAGGATTTCTGAAATAATTAAGCACTTTGTGTGAAAAAATATCATCAAATACCGCAAGATCAATGTTTGAAGAAGGATCAGGAGACGTAATTATAAAGGAAACCTCAAGTGTAAAAGAAGTTTTTATAGAAGAGGATGTGAAATTTGAAAAATAAGGGATAATTTATTTTGTGCCATCTAATAAATATAAGAAGATAATGGCCCCTAGCAAAAGAACAAAGAAGGATCAAGGCTCTAGCACTGTACATCTAAATTTTGAGATGAGATACCCTAGAGAGGAAAAATAAATAGGGAGGTGGAAAAAACGGGTGGGAATAACCAACATGTATGATTGTAACAACCTTTCACACATGATATATGGTATGATAGCCAAGGATATGGTGTGTGCAATAGAAAATAATAATAGAACAAGAAATGACCTTTACAATGATAGTGTGATGAAAATGCTAGAGAAGTTAGGAGTTATTCAATTCGTGCATCTACCCTAATTCAACAAACTAGTGGAGCTATTTTAGTATTGAATGTCATGAGTGTGTGAGGGATATTTCTATTTTTCATGTCAAAACTTGAGAATTAATCACCACTTGATTTTCCAATAAATAGGGTTGATCAACATTGGAAAAGATATAGCACAATCCCTAGAGGGTGAAAAAGAGGTTGAAAGGGTTGGGAACCTCCTAAACTATAAATGAGTAGGAAAGTCATTCCAAATTGAGAATATTAAGGACCATGGGAAAATATTAATGATGTGACTACTAAAATCAAAGATATAGGGTGTAGAAAGGTAGAAAAAAATGAAAAAAATTTGTGTATTATACACAAGATGTCACAAGGGAAAATATACAACTTGGCCCAATTCATTGTGGATAGCATAGTAGAAGATATAGAGCTTATGTATGAAAAAGTAATTACTAAATTCTGATCAGGATAATTCCTTATACTCTTGGTTTTCAATAAAATAAGCCTACCAAATGGCGATGGAGAATCAACATGGGTATTCTCTAAAGAAAACCAACCCCCTTATGAAAGATACAATCAATTCTTGACACCCATAACCCTCAATAATGCATATAAAGTGCAGTTTGGAAATTGGTTAAGGATTTTACAGAATGTATTAGAACCATATTTGAGGATCCCACACAAATTTATTATAGATATGGATGGGGAATTTTTTTTTGGGATGCACTACAACCTAACATGTTTTAAACAAATATAAAAAAATTGGTCTCCATGGGCCAAACTACCCTATGATTTCACTACAAACTATTATTTGTAATCCATTAATAGGATCAAGGAGTTAAAGAAGATACTCATTGATTCACTAAAATTTGATGCAGACATCCATACCCTCCATAAAACCTATGTGTACTCTCATTAAGAAGAACATATGGAAACACATGAGTTTGATATTTTTTTATCTAAGGAAGATAGAGACAATAGAAGTAGGAAACATGGTGTAGAGGTTGTTCTTTTAGTTGCACCTAATGAAGAAGAAATCCATATGGGTCACTCAAGAAGAGGAGCGAGATGAAAAAATGATTATGCCAACATGAGGAAATCCTCCTATCAGGGAAAAATAGAAGGGTGAGAAAAGGGCATGATAGGAGAAACCAAGATCTAAAGGATAAAAAGGTCAACGTAAAAGAGATAAAAAGAGAGAATAACTCAAACTCCCAATAATGCGACAATGAACACAAACAAGGTAGATAAGGAAAAATTTGATGATGTAAGAACTACTACACATCTATGCCAAACCCATGTGTAAGAACAATTAGTCATTCAAATGGGGGTGGCCAAGGAAGAGCCAATATTTCCAAAAATAGGAGAGGAAGTTAACATAGAGGAATAAGTACAAAACACTCCTCAATAATCTCATGCATAAGATGATACTCAAATGGGGGATCCAAAGGATACATGCACAGGGACTTCATCTGTTCTTAAATCACCATCAAAAGTGATTGAAGTTCAGGATAATCTTGTAAATGAGGAAGAATCGTGAAGTGAGGGAGGAAGTGTAGGAGGAGGTCATGAAGGCACAGGAGGAGGACATGGAGGCGACAAGGAGGAAGAAGAACAAGGCTAGGATAAAGGAAAACTGATGTAGGTTTATCAAATATAGAGTATATATAGGATGAAAACATCCATTTTTTTTGGTTTTTTAGGTATAGTCATGAGTCCTAGGGGTCAATTTAAGTCATTTTTAGGTGTTAATGGGTTTCCAAGCTTATCAAAATCCAAACGAGGCATTTTTCCTCCTAAATAAAATTTTGAATGTGAAATTCCTTTTTTAGCTTGATATAGTTGTTTTAAGGGATTTTTGGAGTTTGAAATACAGGTAAAGGATGATATGAGGTTTAAAAATGTAGTGTCTTAGGTCTCTCTAGGGTCAAAGAAACATGATATGAGTTAGAAAATCAAATACCTGGGTCTATAGGTAAGAAAAATGAGGTTACGTCTAATCTTACACATGTGACTAAGTGGTCTAAGGTGTCTCATTCAGTTATAATCGGATGAAAATATTATATATTTCCAAATGTAATTGAATTACCTCATTCTGTCTAGATATGAATCAAACAAATGTGAAGGCTTCAAGAAGTATTGAAGGAAAATTGAGCTTGTATTTGTTTTCACATGTAATCTTGGATGATTTTGTGTTTTTTTCTTGTAAGGTTATGGTCATTGACTCTTGTAATTTGTATTTGTAAATGAAACATGACTGAGAAATCTTTAGATTGTGTGTTTTTTAGAAACAGAGACTTCACTATTCTGTTATAGGATGAGTTGTGATCCTTGAGCAATGTAAGAGGTTTTTTGGTTCAAGATATTTCAATATATTAAAGATGTGCCATTTGAGGCATAGGTCTTAGCTTGATAACATTGAGTGAAATGGAATTATGAAAAATAGTGAGGAAGACTTGTGTCCAACCAGAACTGTGGAATGTGCAAGAGAGTTCTATTTATCTAAGTGAGTGATTGCAGTTGTTAGTAAGCCAATACATGGAGAAGAAACAATAAGATTGTGATTTCTTGCATGTTAGGGTTCTATATAAATCCTTAATTTCCTATGTGTTTTGAATATTTTTATGAATATTAGTTGGATGGTTGAAACACATGCATGGTATAGATAGAGGTGTTTTATAAAAGTTTGTAAGGAGATTTTTTGCATACCCCATGTTCCGAGTGTGTATCACCAAGAGATAATGAAGAATTAGGAGAATATTGTATTATCTGTGATTAAATATATTGAATATCTTCATTATAGGGATCTAAGTGATGATTTTTAGTGATAATGTCCTAGATCAACACTATATTACTGTATTATAGCAGAGGAAACACTTCTTGAGTGCAAGTCTGATCACCTACAGGTTAATTTAGGGAGAAAGAGTAAGGAGAAATGGAAATACAATTTCTTTATAATTTACTAGTAAGCTTCCCCATTAAAAAAACTTAAGACAATACATTATGTTAAATATTGAATTTATAAATTGATCTTGTGGAAATTTATTGCTAAGTTAGTTTTCTCGGGCATACAAAGTCTCTAAAATTAGGGTTTGTAGAAAAAAGAGTTGTAGAAAGTTCAAAACTTGTAATTTTAATCCAAAATTTGTAAGAAACAATCCTGAGGGGATCCCTAAGATGTTGGAAGAGTAAATTTTTACTTTCATTGGTGAAACAACAATAAAATTATGACAGTCCCCTGATTGGACAACGAAACAGTTGCTAGGCCTAATTAGAGGGGGCATTTAACAAAGGAAGAATATGATAAACAAGGAGTTTAAACGTGAAACTTTGAACAATGAATGATGAGCATAATGGGTGTGTGAATCAACCCTTACTTCATATTGTAGTGTCCTACATCCTAACATATATAGGAAAGTCCTTTCTCTAAGACCTAGTAAGGGCTTTGAGCCAAAATACAACAGGGAAGTAGAGATAGTTCTATAAAGAGTTAGACCCTCAAATTTTAGATATATATCTAAGGTGATAAGAGAACACTAATTATGAAGTCTCAAAGACACATCTAGAAGGTTATACCCATGTATGAACCAAGAATGCATTATCTCAAGAAGGAAACCATTGATAAAGAGGATAATGTGAGCATATTTATTGTTTGAAATACATTTCTATGATAAATCTAACTTTTTTTTGGATGGTTTAGTAAGGTATAATCCCTAATAAGTCTCAATAATACCTAAAACCACAAGGTACATGTTTGAATAAAGGAGCTAGTGGAGGAAAATAAGGATAAAATTGGGGAACAAGAGTAAGTTGAACAACTCTTGACTCATGAAATTTTGTGTAGCTAAAATTGAGTTGGTATAATGCTCAAATAATCATATAATCAGGGTAAGGGACCTAGTGATCCATTAATTGTGAACCTTTTTAGTTATAGCAAGAAGTAAGCCATGTTAGGCTTGTAAGAGATCCTATATTGCAGGGTAAGAGTGAAGAATTTGCTTGAATATTATTGGTGAAGTGAGTATATGATTTTAGCCTTTATTTGTAATTTCATTAAAAATTACCAATATAGGAGTCAGACGATGAGGATGATGAAGAGTATGAAGATTTTTATCTTGACCCAAATAAACCTTGGAAGTCCATGCGCACAATTTTTCAGTAGGGAAAGGTGGTAAAATAATTGTTTGTATGGGAATGTATGAAATATTCCTTAGTCATAAGTAACTCCAATAAATAATTATAATTTGTATTATTTATCTACACAGAAGATCCACTCATTGATCTTCCCAGTAATTTCATAAACAGGGTTCCAAAAAAAGAGGGCGATATGATGATACTCACATAAACTTATTTTCTTTCTAAGACACAAGCAGGATAGGAACTTCAAAAGATGTTTGAGGAAGTAGTGCATTATAATATTCATAATAGAAATGAATCCAAAATTCAAAGGGAAAGGGTGAATAATCTAGAGGTGGAGCTGAAAGAAATAAGAATTAACTTGTTTGACTTACAAAGAGAGCATAATGTCCTAAAGGACAAGTATGAGTGTACAAAATCTAAATATTGTTTTTGGGTGAGACCATTGTCTTCCATAAGCCTAATCTCATAGCAATGCACCTACTCATAGAGGGTGAGAAGATAGATGAATTAGAGTAGCTGTTAAATCTATTATTCAAG
Organism: Taxus chinensis; assembly: GCA_019776745.2. Lineage (NCBI taxonomy): Eukaryota > Viridiplantae > Streptophyta > Pinopsida > Cupressales > Taxaceae > Taxus > Taxus chinensis. The sequence continues at coordinate 262,339,480 of CM034150.1, forward strand.
AAAGTTGAGGCTAATAAAGAGTGGGTCAAACAACTTAATGGAAACCAAGATAACATACAAATTATTTGTGGAAATAAACTTGAAGCATGTGAGACCCTCGCTAATAAATTGGAAGAAAAATCCATGCATGCTGAAAAACTACTAAATGATTTTTTCAAACATACCTGAATTATAAGTGCGCGCATGTGAGAAGAAACAACAAAGAAAACATCCTTATAAACCCAAACAAAAGATGATTACCTCAATAATAAATATTGAAAAAAGTTGATGGAAGAGTATGAGAGGGTTAGTGAAGAAGATTCTAAGAAACATGAAGAAGTGAAGCAAAGATTGGAAGAGTTAAGGAAGCTCACCAAAAACGTTGAAACCAAGTTGCAAGTTGTGCACACAGAACTAACCACAAAGTTCAAGGAACTACATAAGTTACAACCAGTGTCAAAGGCACAAGGTTTTTTACTGAGTATTTTCAGTTGGATAATCTAACCCTTCTCATCCAAAAATGGAAAGTGCATGAAGATGTTCTCAAATCTGAAGTTCTAAAATTGTTTTAATAATCAATAAAAGCATTTCCTGAGGGAAGACAAAAAAATTAGTTCTTTCATTATTTGTTCTTTACATTATTTTTTTTCCTCACACCATTAAAATGAAAGATATGATCTTAAAATTTCCTCTTTCCTATACCATTATACTTGCCTGACCATGGACAAATTGGATGCATGAAATCACCTCATATACATGCGAGTGGGTAAAATCACCCTACTTAAACTATGTGTACAATATTTAAGGCAACAAAAAATTATGGACCTTCAAATACTTCTAGTAATGCAATGTCTATAAATACCCACTCTCAAGGAACTACCCTCTGTCTAATTTTGAGAGTATTAATACTTTAACTACCTCATAAAATCCCTTTAAGGATATAGTGGGTACCAAAATATTTTTGATAAAATTGCACCTAATGTCCCAAAATAATATGATGATGATCTTGATGATATCAATGTAAAAATCAAGACTTATGACCTTCTTGATTCGATCATTTCTTAGTTTCCTCTTCTCTACATCCTTATTCTAGAAATAATGCAACATATGTGATTCCCATAACTTTATATTTTTCTTTTCCTTATACCAAGGAGCTATATTATTCACTTACCAATGAACGTTTCATTGAATCCCTTAATATTTATATCACTACAACCAAGTATGAAAATGACTATTCATTTGACAACCCCTTATTGCTTAGATACACATAATCTTATAATGTGGAGGTCCTTCGATACCAACATGCATTACACTCTTATTTTAGAATTTAGAATTCTATATCTTCCCTAGAATCCTTAGAATCATCCTTTAACCATAGCATAAAAAGGATTCATTCTTCCCCCCTTACAAGCCTTAACTCCTTGAAAGTAAGATGACATATTATGAATTTGAACTTAGAAAGGATGACTTGATGGATGAAGTAAAAAAATTTATCTCACGTATTTTTTATCCTTCCTATACCCTGATGCCTGATTCAAAATGTTCATTGACTCCTCCAGTTATCTATACTATCCCTAACACACTCTTTCCTTCACCTTCATCCTTACCTCCTTTCACATTGACTACTGAATCCCTAGAAAATAGGTATTGTTATGAAAAATGCACGATGTCTTGGATTTTAAATCCTATAAGAATCATGTGAAGAATCTTGAAGCTTAAGTGAGTAAAGAGAAGAAAATATGACTATATGACCTTCTTCTTGTACTCTCTCATCATAGGATTTTTATCTCACTTTGATGATAATTTTCACATCATTAACTATAAGTGTAAGGAATCTAAGGTTTCAAATCCACTATGCACTAAGAACTTATCCACATCCTTAACTTTGAAGCTAGTCACCAATTTTTTTGATTTCCCATTACACACACACACACACACACACACACACACACACACACACACACACACACACACACACACACACTTTAGACTGGCTAAGGTACAAATTCCCCACTTTAAATATTTCCAAGTGAATATCCCCCCTCCTTTCACCCATAACCTATCACCCTCTATGATTGACATGTGTAAATATATCATGTCATGGATTTCCATGAAGATGGATGATTTTATGGTGGTTTAATGTAATAATATATGTCAAAAGGTCTCTCCGGTCCTTGAAAACACTGAAGACATAATGATTCATTGTTATGTACCTTAGGATATTATATTATAATTTATATGGGTTGATTGAGGTTCAAAAATGTGGCACACATCCCCTTAGTTATTTATATATTCATAATATATGGGGCCACATAGGAATTAGTTATATTGGGTAACAAGTTTGCCTACATTAGGATTAAGTGTTACCCATCCATTAATAATAATGTATTCCTATATAAAGTAGATGAGTATAATTATGAGATATGACATGGTATGTATGTGATGATGCTTATACTTGGTAGGAGTATATTGGAGGTACCCCCTAAAAGTGGAATTCCCATATTGGAAGATTGTGGAGTTACTCCTTAAATTTTATTGTATGGTGTTTCCCTACCTTAAGGGTGTTCATATATTTTGAATATATATAATATCTGGGAATATTTTTCCACATGTATATCTTGTGTTGTGTTATATTCTTCATATTTTTCAATTTATTCATTTATTGTATGCAAATATATTATCAACTTGTATAAGAGCATATATCTAAGAAGTTTGTGGGATGAAACCCTAATTTTAGTGATTAACATATATCTTGAGGTTAACTATGGATTTTTTTACATATTTTGTGTGAAGTGAAGAAATACTTCAAGGAATCTACCTAGAAATTTCAAATTTTTAGATTTTTTTAAATAAAAATATTATAGTTTTATGGTTGATACCCTAATTTTAATGATTCATCTATATCTTTCAAATCATGCCTATTTTTGTGAAATATTTTAGTGGGGTTATATTGATTAAGGGAAAACCTTCAAAATTTCTGAAATTTTGAATATGTTTTGTGAGAGTTATTTTTTTAAAGGATTTTTCATAAATTTTATCCATAGACCATAATATTAAGAATTTTCCTAATTTTTTAATATTTTCAAAAATATTTCCAAAACATAATTAGGGTTTGTGTTCTGTATTTTTTGTTTTTAGGCTAACATCTGGTTGAAAAGGATATGGAAAAGATTGATGAAAATGGTATGTAATGAAAACCTATTTTTTTTGCATTGTGGGGATGAAAAATTTCTATGGAGATGGTGAGATTGATGCTAGATAATGGTGGATCCAGTTTAAAGAAAACAATTTTTAAAATATATGGTCATGGTTTTATTTTTACATTTTTTTGGTGGTCTTGCACAAAATTGGTACTATCATGTGAAACAAGAGTATCTAGATTTTTCTTGGGAGGAAATGGAACAAGTTTTCTTAGATCAATGGGACAAAAAATGAAGAAGAAGAATATGTCCATAATAAGAATGTTGTAGATGAAGAAGAATAAGTGGAGGAGGAAGAAGAAAAAGAAGAAAAAGAAGAGAGTAATGTTAATGATGAAGATGATACACATAATTCATAAGGAGAGATAATCGATGAAGATAAGATTTTAGATAGTGCATATCCAAAAAAGGAAGCTTCAATATTTTATTTTTAAGGGTGCATTCAAAGGAAAAATCTAATCAATTCCATAAACCCTAGTAACAAGTACAAATTTATCAACATGGATATAGCTTATCATTTACATATTCAAGTAAAGAATATCAAGGAAGCTCAAGTGGATGGTAAAAAAGTTCAAGTCTTTAAATATTTAAATATCTCTATGGATAGATATATTTTGCATTCAATTTTTTATGTTTTATATATGGATGGTATGCATATTTTTCTTGGATATCTTTTATTAGAGACCTTGGGAATAATTAATATTAATATGCAAAAGAAATTCATAAAGATATGGTATAAGAGAAAGAAGGTTACCTTGTAGGATATCACACTTAGAAGGAACAAAGTAATATCAAGATGGTGCATGAGGATAAATTTGAAGATGGTGTATAAGGGAATACAAATGATTAATAAAGATAAAATGAAGAACATGATGAAAAATAAGAAAATATTTTTTTATTTACTTAAGAGAAAAAAAGAAATAGCAAACAACAAGGTCAAAGAGGAAAATAAAGTTGAGAAAAAGGTTGATGAGGTTGAGGATAATAAGATTGCAGAATATAGAAACATAAATCATCATGAGAGGGAAAAAGCATGGAGGCATGAGGGTATAAACCTATATGGATATACAGGTAATTTGAGGAAAAATCACATTAGATCTACATGGAATCAATGGAGAAACAATTATATGATATGGAATCAGAAGAATAATTACTATAGCTATGCATGGATGCGTAGGAGGAAAAAATATAGAAATAGATGGAATAAAATTAGTGCAAAAAATTATGGAACTATGTTAGCAATGTATCACTCACTAATATCACATATGGGTGGTTGGATGATCAAGCATCGAAACAAGTGTATTGTGATTTAAAGAACACTCATTACATTATTTTTCTCATGTTTCAGGGATGAAACATTTCAAGGAGGGAGGTAATATTATGTACCTTTAGATATGATATTATAATGTATATGGACTGATGGAGATGTTGACATATGACACACATCCCCCTTAGTTAGTTATATATTTACAATATATGGGGACATATATGAAGTAGTTATATTGGCTAATGATTTAGCCTATATTGGAATTAGGTGTTAGTCATACATTAAGAGTAATGTATGTCTATATAAAGGATATTAGTATCATTATGAGATATGTCATGTTATGTATATGTTGAGTATTTTACTTGGTAAGAGTATATTGAAGGTTTCCTCCTTGAAGTGGACATATGTTATGTACTTTGGGATATGATATTATAATGTATATGGTTGTATGGAGTGCTAACATGTGGCCCAAATCCCATTTAGTTAGTTATATGTTTATAATATATGGGGTTATATAGGAATTAATTATATTGGGTAATGATTCGGCATACATTGGGATTAGGTATTACCTATCCATTAAGAGTAATTTTTACATATATCAAGGAGATGAGTATTATTATGAGATATGTCATGTCATGTATGTGTTGATTTTTATACTTTGTAGGAGTATATTAAAGGTTTCCCCATTGAATTGGACTTTCCATATTGGGATTGTAGAGTTACTCGTTAAGGAATATTGTATGGTGTTGCCCTAGACCTTAAGGGTATTCAAATATTTTGAATATGTTGAATATTTGGGCATATTGGCCCACCAATGTATCTTGTGTTGTGTTATATTTTGAATATTAATTGTCTTATTCATTTATTATATGAAAATATATTATAATTCACACATGTTATGACATAAAATGATAGTTTTATGAGGTTATATAGGATTCCTCTCATTACCTTGTATGCCCTCTCTGATATCATTTTCTTGTCCCAATACTATCTTTTAATTTTTTGGATTTACTACCTACACTTTTATGTTACAATCCTCAGGATGGTTAGATTTTTTGACTACCCCTTAATATATTCTACTTTTAACACATGAATATTATTTGAATTTTTTGGATCTTATAATCCACTCCTTTAGCATAGGACTATTAGTTTGTCATTCTCAACTACCTCTTAAAATCATATATAATCTATTTTAGCATAGTATGGTTGGTTCACATATTTTTTTACCCATTTACATATTAGAATTGTGTTTTAAAACTTCCTTTATATATAATTTGGATTTAATTATACCATTTTCACCTTACTTAATCTTTTAATATGTTTTTTTACTCATGTTATGATCTTATATACTATGTTTTATAGCCTCCTTATGATAGTTTTTGGGTTTATTTATTCCATTTTATTATTCATTGATTTTTTGGTGTGTTGTTTATCCGTCTTTTGATCTTATGTTCCATTTTTATATTATTATTATTTATGAACTTTTTGGACATATTATAGGTTTTTACTTCTTATCTCTTGCCACATCTAGCAATCTACAATTCCTATACTACCCAATTCATCTCTTTTTATTCTTCATCCCATATGAAATGTACCTGTTATATCACCTTATGATAATCTCTTATCTTTATCCATTATTGTATCACTTTTATATTCTCACATTTTCACTCATCCCACTTCTTCTCCCACTTGAGGAACACTTAGGTCAGAGATGATATCACACTATTCCCTTAAGTTAGGTTTATAAGTACCTAAGCATTATGGTTTCTATGTTCTCCTTTGTAGCAATTAAGTGTAATATATTTCATGGTATTCATCTTTCACACAAATTTTATCCACCTTAGAAATCATTATAGAGGATGAATAATAAAACAAAAATAAATATAAAATCTTTATTATAAAATAAATAAAACAAAGGGCAAAAAAGGAAATATTACAAGCACAAATTTCAATCACAAATAAAAAATATGTGATACAATCCTTTGTCATATGCCCTATTCTAGTTGACTATTGAACTCCATAATTTTCCTTGTTATAAATATTGATTTCCTTTGGGGTTTTTTAGGTTATTCTGATTGGGATAAGAGGTATCATATTGATCATTCAATGCCCTTACTTTTTAACATGATTACCTAATCCTCATATAGTAGGCCCATATATTCGTAAGTAAGGTCTTGAGTGATGGGAATAATGTTGTGGGAAGGTAGGATACATCATTTAATATCATATACTATCATTTCTAACTTAGTCATATATTTATAATTCACTAGTTATCCTTATTTGAACCTACCTATGTTGGATTCCTTCTCACCTAAATGATGGAAAATTGTAGTCATACCCTTTTAATTAGAGTGTCTCATCTCTACAAAAGATCTTGTGTCACCATCAAGGAACCTTAATTTTTCCTCTTTCATATTCACTCAACATATTTAACTTGATGGATATTATAGGTATTTGACCATGAGTTTATACCCTCTTACATCCTATTATCAAATTTCATACTACTATCTACTTTATGAACCTAGATCCCTTCTTGTAGATTTTTGAGTATGATTGTAATACCTTCTATCCTTCCTCAAATATACATCTTCTACATTATGTCAACACCATATTTAATCACCCTAGTCATGACATTAAATATTATTATTTTATCTCTCAATAAAATCTAGTGTAAGCATTGATTATGATCCTATCAATTTCAGTGCTTCCTTGTTTATCACATCTTATGTTTTCTTTGCCCATGTATTAAATTTGAGGTATCTATTACAACCTTAGTTTCACATATTTTAATTTATTTGATTAAATTATTATATTTTATTAGGTTTCTTACAATCAATTTCCACGCATCATAATTTATTTGATTTCCTTTCTTAGATTTTATTGTGTATTTTATAACCCTTTCACATCTCATTTATTTATTCAATTTCTTACTTATATTTTATTACGTGTCTTATAATACTTTTCATGCCTTTAATTTCTTTTACTTCTCTCTTATATCTTATTAAGTGTCTTATAATCATATATCATATATTTTGATTTCTTTAATTGTTTAATTATATTTAATTAGATACCATTTTACCTAACATATCAACACTTCTTTTTATTTATAGAACTTTCTATATTTTATTTAGATTTCATTTATTTTAATCCCTTAAATTTTCATTTTAAACCATAGATTTAATCACATTTGTGTAAATATAAAAAATGAAAACATAAATAAGCATATAGACATACATATATCTATAAATCCAAAATAATCTAATGACATAATCCATGTACATAATGAAGCCAAATATTGTAGTATACATATATGCAATTTCTAAAAATGGATATCTAATATATCATATATAATTATTTATCACTTATAAATCCTCTTTTCCCCTTGTAGGAGGAGGAGGAGGACGTGTCGTAATATTATTCAATAAAATTTGAATACATTATCATAAATAGTGAGCTAAGTATGAAAACCTAGAACTGGTTCCCTATGACCCAACCCCTGTTTGAGCCATGTGAACCATCAATTTGGATATGATATCTACATCACATTGTTTTTTATCAACAAATTTTTGAGTATCAACCAATTTTATAACCTTATATAAGGATAGAACCTTATAAGTACCTAGTATATGCACTAAGGCCCCCATATCACCTTGTTCCCAATTATAAGGGTTTTCTCCTACTACTATAACTCCCTAACTACCTCTATAAAGAGTCTAAAGTATTTTTCATACTCTCTTGTAGACGGATCTACTAGATCAAGCATTAATGTCTTGTCTCTCCTCTATAAAAATGATCCAAAATATCATGGTATAAGCCCTCTATCATTGTTCACCATTCAACTATTGTCTCCTTTACAAAAAACCACATATTAAAAACCCTTAGAGAACATATAATCTAATATACAACCATATTACTTGTTAACATGCATATCTACTCTAGGAAATAAAATAACTTTACATAATCATACATCAACATCATAGACAATCCTCTATGACCATATCATCTGCTTGATATCTTACATGACATCAACTTTTTCCTCTTGCAGTCAAACAACAATTAAATGTTTTTTTATCTTACTTTTAACAAGACCATCATTGGTTCATTGGTGGCTATGTTCATGCCCTTATTGATCTCACTAAGTCTCTAGCTAAAATATCATGGATATTAAGCCATATGTGTGGAGATACCCACCAAATGGTATTCATAGTTTATTTTTTTATGCTAATATTTGGACCTCCTAGGATCCCCCTGAGTTGGGGCATCTTGTTCATGACTGCTCATTATAACCTACAAATGAGGCCTCTTTCCATCTCTATAGCCAACCTCCTCCTCTTCTAGTGACCATATCATCATGGAAACTGACACTTACTCCATGGTATTAATGGTGGTAAAATGATATCTAGCCACTATATGTTTCTTCCCCTTGGATATCTAGCATGTCATGGCTAGTATGGTGGAAGAAGTTATGATAATATGGGCCACAATTGACCAAAATTCTATGGAACCTTGTCAACTAAGTGGTACTTTACCCACCATAGATAATTCCTTATATCCTTTTAATACCACATTAAACCATCATTATCAGCCATGATGGCCACCTATCAATTGTTCCCACTTTAGTTTTACATATGATCTATTTCCTTTCCACTATCTATGACCTCGAGTATCCTCCCGATCCTAGAATTTTGGTTCTCTTTCCCATTGTAGAAGCTATGATGCATATATTTCAAATTCAAGTGGAGTCCCTGTCGGTATATACATAAGAATTATATCATAAATCTAGGATGATGTTAAATTCATCATCCTTATCACTATTTTTTACCTCACTTAAATTCTATACAAGTCATGTGTTAACTAAACCCATATATCTATCCCCCAATTATACATGGTGTCATGCTTAAATGAATCGTGACATACTACTATAAAAAAAACAATGTGATTTCTCCATATAAATTGTTACAAAAATGAATGTCACAACCATACCTATAACTTCCTTCTAGATATTTGAAATGAAATAATTATGAATTGAACTTAGTTGGGCTATCAAGGATCACACATGATACTGATATAAACTTGTAGCCCACCATGTTGAATCTCACATTTATTCTTATCTCTCTAATAGTTCGCAAAACATATATGCTCCACTAATAGGTAGACCCAAGATCACATACAAAATTTAATTTGGTTCTTTTAATATCACCTCCGACCCTCCATCTAAATATGTTTGATATATTTTCCTAGATTTTTTTGAATATTTGTAACAAATATAAATCTATTGAGATATGTCATATCTTCACAATACCATTGAATCCTAGTGCAACCAAATATGCTCATTCCTCATCCAAAAAACTTTGAATATATCTAGCAACCATGAGGAATCCAATGTATCCCATAGATAGGATTATATCTAAACCCGCTAAATAATAAAAGGAAATTTACCCTTTAGTATTAGTTAAAGAAAAATATAATAATTATAATATAAGAAAAAAATTAAAAACCAATTAAATACCTCTCATTCCTACACCACAATTCACACAACAAAATTTCATTCGATTTATAGGAATATCCATCCTAATCCTATTGCATTAGTCATACTAACTAGATGAAATTGATCATGAAAGAAAACCTTTTCCCATATGATGACATCAATCATTTCAAAAAATTGTATCAGACATGCTAGGGAAAACAAACAACATCAGTCTTCTTTCTATATTTATCAACCTGACATGTCTTATGGATTTATATAAAAGGTTGTACACAATTTTTACCTTATATTTTTTTAAAACCTAAGCTAATGAAATTGTAATGAAAAATAATCCCAAATCCACCTATAATTTTAGGAAACCTCTTGGGAAAAATTAAGCTTCCTGTTATCACATTTCCCCATTCAAAAATAAAACTACCTCTAGGTCCTCCTTGGTACACCAAAATTGGTCTCCACCTCATCCACCTACATCAAATCCTCACATTTTATCCCTAAAATATAGATTCATATAAATCAAATATTCTAGAGCTCCAAATTATCAAAATCAATAAGTGAAAATTGAAAAATACTTACTATTTAGAGGTTTCCAACAATTTTTTTAAACCTTCTCCTATGAAATGTAATTTTTGTAAAATTACGATATTTTTGTAGCCATAACCATGATTTATATTTCGGATGAAGCCTTAAAACCATATTCTTATAACAGATCCAACGATATATTGCATGTTTTTTCTAATTTTTTTTTTCAAAAATCACATGTTTTCAGACCCATGATCCTTACCTATTTCGTTAATATTCATGCCTTATCTCCTCATTTTCTATATTTTCCCTATATTTTATAGTATCATGTATTTGTGAACCTTTTCATAAGCTTAAATAAGCTCCTATGTGGGCACATTTGTGTAAATATTATTGATTTTATATTGTATTACTCCCTACTGAGGAGGCATGACTATTAGATATTTTTGCTAGACATTGAACAATTATTATAATTTAATCATATGAGAATTATGGATCATTATATTCTAATTTTATTTGTATACATGCATGTACTTTGATTTGGTAGTAATATGATTTCATATCCCATAGGCAGTTTATGAGAATCGGCTATTCGGTATTGATAGGGAAGTATATTCATGATTATGATATTTTATTCTGACTATTATTATTATTTGGGTATCATTCATCATCTCATACTAATTTCCATTTATTTGGTAGATGATTTATTAATAAAATTCAAATAATGTGAGCTAGGAATTGTTAGTAATAGGAAGCCCATGTAGAGTTTCAATACAATAGGAGGTCGATTGTGTATATTTTATTTCCTCTCTCTCTCTCTCTATGTGATTTATCTCACTTATAGTAATATTGTGTTAATATCACACCATGTTGTGATTTTTGCGATGTCATATGCTTGTTTTTTTATAAAAAGTGAAATGATCTTATGAACTCTAAATATTTCGTAAAAGGTTGTTATATGCCTTGGAGTATTGACCAAGTCATGATGAAAAAGTTAAAGTGCATAAAAATGAAGGTCGAGAGGTGTACCTAAGCTGATAATTTGATTTCTCGTAGGTTGTAAGAAATTTAAATTAAGTATCACTAAGGGGAAATCCACTGTACTATGAAATTAACTATGTTTAGGACTTTCCATGACTTAAGAGGAAGGGGTTATGCATTACTATATGTTGTATTGTGGAATTATAAACATGTTTTAAACATTGGGAAAGTTGTTATGTGACCTTGGAAAATATTAAAGGATTAGATAATCATCATGGGTTATGATTTGATAAAGTTATGATTTTATTCCATTGACCTTTGAGTCAATTCCACCAAGGGTACTTGAGTGATCTTTTTTTTTCCCATGTATTGGAAGTTGACCTAATTTTTGGTATTGAGTGTTTTCACTCTCCTCTTGTGGGTAATATATTTGACACTATTACAAATCTGGTTTATGAGTTTGAGGAGATAATGGGGAATAAATCATGGAGAAGGATGTGAGATAAGGTGGAGTAGGTATTCAATATTGTAATTCAACTCAAAATATTATTCATTTTCATTTTAAAGATAAAAATAGAATTTTTAAGGCTTGTAATGGTCATGTATGGGGTTACAATAGTTGTATTGCTTGGATTTTGGGTTTTAGTGAAGTGGAAGGAGCTTGGAAAAATAAGAAATAAGGGAAGAACATTTAGGTAAGATGTTTTTTCCTCCATGGATTTAACCAATATTTTTTACATATTGAGAAAATAAGTGGTTTATGGTAATGGGTTTGAGAGGTAAACCCATTTTCTTCACAAATTAATCTACCCCTTGCACTCTTCCATGAGAAAATATATTAAATTAAATACACACACATTCATACATGGGTTTTTGTTTTACTCCTTATTGGATTTGGTATTCTACCTTAGATGTATTGGATATGTTGGTATTATTATTACCCGAAACTTAGATGGATTTTTTTGTTATGGGTTTTAGATCCTTGTGTTTGGATGGTGTTTTTTGATTTTTTGTTGTATGTTTTGTTTTTTCTTACTGAGAGAGGAACATTTATTTGACCCCTATAATATTGAACCACATGGGTGGAACTTCTCCTACCATAATTTTTGATGGAGGGGAAGGGTAGGGCCACATAGGCACTTATTGCAATAGAGGTCTCATAGTTCCCACATTTATATGTTTGTAACCTTTCTTGATAGTTTGGATATCTTGGATAGTGTCACCAATGGTGTAACTAGTCACTACTTCATTTGGTTCTGGTTGTATCCATATATAAGTTATTCATGGTGTTTTGTGTTGGTAAATGACCCTTATTAGAAACCCAAACAATGGAACGATTATAACTATTTACTCATTTTTATATCATGTACAATCTTGTCGAGTTAATCTCCTTAAGAAATGATATTAGTTTTATTATAAATTTTTGATTATGCAAAGTTTTAGTTTTGTGAACACCCTTAAGGGTTGAATGCACTAATGGCTATGTTAAATTAGGATTATAACCTCTATGTACTAATTTATTGTCCATATGGATGCCCTTATTTCTCTTATGAAAATATGGTGTAATGGATTTAACTCGCTCACTTTTTTATATAGTTTTTATATGATCAATATAACAATGGTGAATGAATAAAGACATGTAGGTTATTGTTATTTCACTCTTGCAATATTTTTGGAATTAATAGTGGAATTAATTCTACATGAGTTTAATATATGGTTATAGTGTAATATTTAATTTGTGCATCTCATTCCTTGTCCTTATAACCTTGTAGGTTATTTTAAATGATTAATAAGATGATGCTTTCTTAATGCTTTATTGTTATGAAGGATACATCGGTTATATTGGGTTCCTCGTGACCTTGTTAGGATTGGTTAATAGTTGAGGATACATGAGTTTCATTTATTTCAATATTATGATGAGTACTTATATCTTCTCCTTGTTGAGGATCAAATCTTGTTATGGATTTTGACATAAAAATGTTTAACTTAAAGATGACTATGATGATGAATGATATTGGTATAAGATATTGGGGTTATGTTATAATGTACAATTAAATAATGACTAAGAAATTGTTGTCTCTTTACTTACTTAAGAGAGATGGTAGCTTTTGAGATTGGGTTATGGTTATGAAACTCTACCAATATGATTTTTGCATGATTTTTTGGTGATTAAATGCATAATGGAAAATAATATAAATAATCTTATATAAACTTAGTAGAAGTTACAATTTTTTTTCTTAATTATGTTGGCATTGTGAAAATAATTACGAAAATACTCAGAAAAGCTTAGGAATTTCTCCAATATGGTGAAGGTCTTCCTCTACCCGGTCAAAAATATATAATTAGGATGATAGTTTTGAGATGATATATTGTTGCATTATTAATGAATTTTGTCACCTAACTCTCTATGATAATATGACATAGTGTAAATTTTGGTATAGCTACACAATTTTATCAAATAATTAAACTATCTTTATCATTCATTATATTTCTTCACACACTTGTGTGTGTGTGTGTGTGTGTGTGTGTGTGTGTGTGTGTGTGTGTGTGTGTGTGTGTGTGTGTGTGTGTGTGTGTGTGTGTGTGTGTGTGTGTGTGTGTGTGTGTGTGTGTGTGTGTGTGTGTGTGTGTGTGTGTGTGTGTGTGTGTGCGCATGTGCGTGCGTGCATGCGTGTGTGTGTGTGTAATAATGTAAATCCTATAAATAAGGAGTTCAAAATATTAACAAACCCAATAATCTCCCCTATTATCTTTCACAAACATTATTCTATGTGTGTTTATAACCAGCACTATTCATATTAATATTATATGAGTTTTGTAATAACAACTCATTTAAAAATACATTTTAACAACAATATTTAACTAACCCATACAAATAATATTACTAACCCATTAACATTGAGCACTAATAAATAATTCCTAACAAGGGACTCAATATTACTTATAAATAATTGCTAACATTCCATTCCTTAGTGTGAACATGGTTGAAAAACTACCATACTCCTTAACTACAACGTTTCACCTATGCTTTCTCAAGATATTGGTCCACAACTCAAATTGAAAGTAGAGAAAGAACTCATCAACCTCTCATTAACCATGTAATGTCAGGAACTCATTTAATTAGATGAATGAGGGAACCACGAATAGAATTATACATTTTTTTAACTTTCACATATGGTTTCCACATGATGACCACTAACCTAGGTTTGAACATGGACACATACACACACACACACACACACATCTATTCATCCTCTTCAAGCATCATGATGATGCAATACACTTGTGCTTTATTTTTGCACTAAAGTTTTCATCAAGGAATTAAATAAAAATTATGATAACTTTTTACATCATGTGAATAAGAGTACACTTACGTTCTTATTTTTAGTCACACACAAAAAAAAATGAAATCACATTGAAAAAAACATGTCACTGAAACCCTGTGTAGCCTCATCACTAGCTTCTTGTAATAAGACATTGTCTTACCTCTAAGATTTTTGCCTCCATCCTCTAGTAAAAAATTATATAATAGAGGTAGTCTTCATCACTTATATTTTCTATGTGAGTAGTATCTTCTTCCTCTTATTCATCAGTGGCCATGGAATTTTCTTGTAGTTTTCAATCAAGCAAATCTTGTGCTATTTACCTATAGTTTATGGACAAGTGACCAAATTGTTTACAATAGTAAAATATAAATCATTTATTTTTATCTTTGGAAGTTGATCCCTGATTAAAATAAGATTTGGATCTTATTTTAGCATATGATCTATCCTATTTTAAATACATCACACTTTCCTATAGATCAATTTTTCTAGTTCTATTTTCTTCCTCTATCATAGAAGAAATTAAAATTTCTAAACTATGACTTATTTCACTCTTATAATAGTTTGGTGGCATGATATATAACAATATCGATTTTACATAATCACCAGGAATATCAAATTTTATTCCAGCTAATTGATTTAATTGAACTATTTTGTCACCTTCTTCCATCTTGAGCCCAAATAATTTATTCTTCAAGGAAACTGTTGTGCTTCCTGGTCATGTTCCATTTTTTTTCAATTTCAACCAAATGAAATTTCATGTCTTTAAAAGCTTTATATGATGTAAATAGTCATCAGACAACCCTAGGCCAATAATTGTTGTTTTTTATCTCTGTATTCCCTGCTTGACTACTTCATATGCATTATTCTGATTTTGGAAGTTTACCATCAATAATTTCCCACACATATTTAATAATTAATAAAAATTAGGTCAGAATTACTAGGTATGGAATTATTTTTCTTAAAAAAATTTAATTAAATTCAAATTTTCCATTTTGATGCTTTTATTGCACAAAACTATGACCTACTATGGATACCAAAATTGACTTTTTTTATTCATTTTACAAAAACTTTAAATCTAACTCCAATAATATTTTTAAATTGGATGACAAAACAATATTTTATTTGAACACAAAAAATGACTATTATAATTTGAATTTTAAATATAAACTAATCACACCTCAATTGGATTTAATATAGCTAATGGTTAAAAGTAATTATTGCCATGAAACTTAGAAAACAATATTGAGAAAATTATTCATCACAAATAAAACCTACAACAAATGAACTTGATTTGATGGTAATTGACCATGAGCATACTGAAAAAGAACTATTAATCATATGGATCAAAAATGGTATATGAATTACTTAGGATGGTCCATGCAAAGGATGTGTCCAACTACTTTAAGTATTCACATCAAGAGTAGTACATAGACTGTTAAAAATTGATGAAGGAACAACATACCCTGATTGACCTAAGAAGGCGTAGGCTATCATCCATATGTTTAGAACCAGATGTTGTAGGAGATAAATTTTTGCAGAGGCAGGATCAAGATAAAATTTATGTAAGTAAATGGAAATATATGTCAAGATATGATTCAACAGAGCTTCCGAATGTGTAAAGATTCAAAAATAGAAAATAATGGAGTGTAATTATGCCAGGATCAAGATATTATAAACCACAACCAGATGAAAATTATTTCTAACATGCATATGGATGGAAGATCTATGTATATTCACACAAGTGTGAAGATTCAAACATGGTACGAGGAGTAATAATTTGTAATAGGAAAACCTACATTGAAGTGTAATAAGTCAAAAATATATTCCCAAAAATATTAGACAATAGAAGAGAGGTAATTTTGGTTTGAGAGTAGCTATGCACAAAATGTAGGCATGTGCATCATAGCTCACTCATTCTTCTATTATGATGAATGAATAGCAAACACTAAAACTGGAGGGGGGTGAATTAGTATTATACAATATTTTACTTATTTAAAAATTTAACATCCACAACAAAAACAATCATATAATATCCAAAAATTATGAAACACGTGATTTATGTGGAAACCCTTTCAGGAGAAAACCATAGAGAAAATACTATTTGGATCTACTTTCCAAATTTATTCAAAAAATTAATTGCTTTACAAATATTTTTAGGGACCAACCTAATAGAGACACTAATCTCTAATGTTGAGCACCAGCTCACTGGAGACACCAATACCCAATTACTCTTCTTCAGACACCGCTTTTAATGTTGTATATTTTTTTCTCCTCAAGTTTACTTTCACCACTCACTTAAATTTTTCACACTTCACTCCTCTTACTAGCTTCACACACCTGTACTTCTCACACTTCATTCACCCTTATTTACTCATCATTTCTCGCTACTTATTCCTCTTCATACATTCACCATTTCAGTCTGCTTGAGTTTACTCTTCCTCCTCTTCATCAATTTTCTATTACTCCATACTAATAAATATGCTTGAGACTTAAAAGGATGTCTTCATTAATCGCTCCTCTCTTATCCTCTTAGCATTTCACATTTCCTTCTCTTCTCTAACAATTCATTGTTTTTCTTCACTTAAACACCTTCCTCATTTTAACTATATCTTCTTATATATTTGTAGATATTCTTTGGTGCCAAGCATGGATCGGCCTATAATTTAATGTCAATATCAAGACAAGGGAAGATAATTAACTTGTTTTCTTTGATGCATTAGAATGATTATAAAACCTATATTTCACACCTTGGATATTCAGCCTACAGTATGTGATAAGAATTTTTTTTCATGCATTGGAGATTTGCTCCATATTCAAATATCACCTTATAGTTTGAGTTAGCACCTGAAAATTCATACAACTAGCTAAAAACTTCATTCTACTAGCATCAGACCAAAAAAATTGCTATCTCTGGACTAAATACATTATGAGTTCTGAACCAACTATTTAATCTCCAGACGAGTGACATTGCGACCAAGATCTGAACGAGCTACACTATGATATATTATACTTCTCGCTCCAAACGAGAAACACTGTTATGAATTCCTCCAAGATTTAAACCATTTATACTTTTATCTCAGGAAAAACAACACTATTTTGAGTTCTTATAAGATCTACACCATTTATACTTTTAGATTTGGGTGAGAAACATTGTTATGAGTTCCTCCAAACTCTAGACTATTTATACTTCTAGCTCCATATGATAAACATTGTTTTGAGTTCCTCTAATCTCTGGACCATTTATACTTCTAGATTCAGATGAGAAAAATTGTTTTGAGTTCCTTCAATATTTGGACCATTTATACTTCTAGCTCCAGACAATAGGCATTACACTATGAGTGAGCTAAAACCTTTGAAATCAATGACAATAAATCCAACAATATCCCCCTTTTTCATTGATGACAACCTACCACCTTGCATAACCCGTGAATGTCTGATCCCCCTTTCTACAATAATCTCCCCCTTTAGCATTAATGGCAAAAGTAATATCCATGCTAATCTTTTTATGAGTTATCATTGATTAACTCCCCCTGAATTTTAGCTCCCCCTTAATGGATGTTCTTTATTTTTCCACATTGTATTCCATGTCATGATGTTTTCTCACAGTTTGATTCCTATCTCAAATTCTATCATTGCATTCTTTTCCATCATAGAATTTTAATTCTTGACATCTTCATACATTACCTTAAGTTCATTTGTAGCAAACAATTGTGCAGTTGTATCATGTTTTGTAAATCTATGTGCATCCTCAGTAAGTGTTTTATCCTATTATACTTACATCATCATCTAAAGAATAACATGCTCTTCCTCCTCTTTTTCAATAAGAACATGCCTCGGGTTCTCCATTTCAAATTCTAGTTGCTCTAGCTTTACACTAAGACATCTCTTGTCGTTATCTTTGACCATTTCCACTAATTTTTTCTCTAGCTCCTCCATCCTAATATTGGAAATATAGAAGCTCTCCCTTTTCTCATAGTTATTTTAATATGGTCTCATCCACTACCTGGTACCTCATGTAAGTTTTTTAAAGACAAGTTGGATGCTATTAAATGTTGATCCTGCTAGATACTGCAACAGTGTAAGAACATTTTCTTCTCTTTGGGAATGACTTTGTAAACACCAAAATTAGGTCGTACCCCCTTATAACCCCATTAATTAAATAAACCATACCTTACATATTCATATCATATAGTGCACATGATTAATTCAACTAATTTATTTAATTAATGTCCTCTCCTAGCCACATCACCTAGACACCTTGCCATGGACCTATTCTTAGCATGTTCATTCTAACTAGGACACAATCTCTACTTACCATAACTAACTGAGACTTATTATAACCCTAACACTAGATGCATCTTATTTCTCTAACAACATGCCCACTTACTTATGTAGAAAATACCATTTTAGACCCAAACCAATGGGCATAACTAGTTAAAAGATAGCCAAGATCTGTTATTTTGGAAACCTAGTATTTTCTGTCGTAATCGACGCTGGTTAACCCTAAACCGATGCTGATTAACCTAAAACCATCATTTGTTACCATATAACCACTTTGGTAACCTTGTTTGAGAGGTTAGAAGAATTATTTGAGTTTGGAGAGAGAGATATCTGCATGCAAGCATGAACCAGAGCCCTCTCACACATCTAGACACACCCTAGCCGACACCAAGACTGATATGAAGACATTGGAATTCATGGTAGCATTCTCGGAAGCACTGCCGCGACACCGATCACAAGTTTCATAGATCAACCATCACCCTCATCCAACCACCAGGTCTACAAATAACACTAAGTGAATTTAGATATGCATCATTCCATACTTATTTAGATTAGTTTCTTTATCTTTGTTTGTAAGTCCTAGTCTCCTTTGCATCTCATCATTTTTCACCTTCCTGTCAATCCACCCAACTAACCATTCATAACCCTTTAGCTCCCCACATCTAACCCCTAGAATGTCTTTGAGAAATCTTATATTTTTTGGCAACGTAACCATCATTCTCCCATTCTCTGTGCAATCACATAGAATCACCAAAACCAAATTTTATTGAGTTTATACCATTCCGTCTCTACCAACACCAGTTAACCTAAACTGTCATCGGTTTCCCTCTCAACCCGCATTAGTCATATCATACCAATTTCGGTCTCTGTATCTGGTAATTCTACTTGTAACAACAACCTCATAACCTTCACCCAAGTAACCCAAAACCACCCAAAACATGATCCTGACTTGTTTTAGTCACCTTGGCTACCTGCCCAACCTCTAGATCTGATCATAACCTTACCTGTTAGATTAGATTTTCTTATTGAATTTGAATGAGATACCTAAATCATATCAACTACAGTAGGATTTTATATTCTTACGTTATTTCTTGCATTATATTGTATTAAATAGTTGATTGATAACCATCTAGGAAGTATCACACTTCCTAGATCTAGCACACGCTAGGTAGTCCACTGACATATATTGTTTAATATTATTCTTTTGGTCTTGTTTTGCATTCACAGGTAGTTCCTCCTAGCAAAAAGAAAGTTCTCACAATCAGCACTGGATCAGGAAATCAGAACGCGCGCACTCTACCTTCCACCTTCATTCACATGTATTCCTCCTCACCCTTACCTTATCTCTTTTTCTCATACGTACACAACTTATTGGTGAAACATTTTGGCACGCCCGATGGGACCCTCATTGGTGGGTTTATTTCTATTCATATAGGTTGCATCTTGTGTGTTTCCTTTCTAAATCATTATTCACTAAATCTTCTTCTCTGGTAATCTGATCCTTCTTTCTAATTGCTCTAAATGAAACATTTATTTTGGTGCATTTAAAAAGAATCATTCTTCTTTCTTTTTGCATTAGTGAAAATCATCCTCTCTCCTATTCATCATTTTCTACATCGAATATAACTGTCGATTTGGGTTATAATTTTTTTTGCATTTCATCCTTGTATGTTGCATTATTATCTCACATTTAAAACTGAGGGCAACCTATACACTGGAAGTCATCCCCAACTGATGATTAATATAATTGAACCATAGAAAACACTTTCTCTTTCTCTCTCTCTTTGCCAAACTACACAAATACAAAATTCACACATCTTCTTAAACAACACCTTACCTAGAAGAAGCTATCAATGATCCCATAATCATAGGATTGATAGTGGGTGCCCAACTGGTTTATCTTTCCAGTCATTATCTCAGAGAAAGGACCTCCCCCGCCAAAATATAACCTGAAACCTCCCCTTTAGATTGCCTCTTCATAGGATGCATTCCCAACCAAAAAAATCTATTCTAAATTCCCAACTCAGTCTCAAATAGCATAAGCTAAAGTAACATAAAATTCACTCATAGGATTACGTGTTTTTCTTAGCTTTTTTCCCGAATTACGTTTTGAGTTATGAGGATTACATTTCTTCATTTTCTTCTTCCTTTCACACTCCACCATCATAGTTGGAGCATTCTGAATGTTTTTGAGTGTGTCAGGGCCTCATATTATCATTCTCATATTTCTAGATTGATTCTTCATCTGATTTAATTTACAAAATCCATTTTTTATTCACTTCTTCAGATTTCACATTAGCCAGTGTTAGTCTAGTGACCATCATCAGTTCCCATCTGACCCTCATTAGTTTACCTGACTGGTGTCAGTTACTAGCCTTTTTGGTTATTGGACCCAAAATATCTTTCATCATGTTCTTCTTTCTACTTGTAGTCATTTGGACATCATCATATTCCCAACATTTTGATATCACTGTCAAGTACATTTTCCCCATTTCATATTTCATCAGTTCTGCTTCATTTTCTCAAACTAGTGTTTTCCCATAGTAACTGGTATTGGTTACTGTAACTGTCATCGGTCCCCCTCAACCATCATCGGTCACCTTAACCGGCGTCAGTTTTCCTATTTTGATTTTTAATTGAAACATTGACCAAGTCCACCTACCAGTATCTGTTCTTTTCCATTTTTATTATTCTCTATGTCATTTACATAGTACAAGTTAACCTGATACATGCTAATTCACATGGTGTTGACTCACAACCAAGCCAACACCCTTATATTTCATGCTATTCTTCAACTACTCCCACCTATCACATCACCGCCTTCCATCATGTCCTATGGATCCAACTCAGCCTATTACCATTTCTATCGATGACGAGGAGTTCACAAGACTCCTTGACCAGAATCATGTGGCCTTACAATACTATCTTTCCCACTCATCTACCTGAGACTCCTCAAGACAACTAGTATACGACATGCCTGTATCTATTCCTCCTGCCCTCGCCCTCACTTCCACATCAGCTACCACTAGCTCAGCATTTCCTTCATACACCTTACCCCCTGAGGTATCTCAGCTAGGTCCCACCTCTACTATAGCTACTACACCAATGACGTCTATTGCACCCGTGGTGTCAACCATCCCTTCACCAACCACCTTGAGCATGGCCCCATCTTCCCCCTTTTCCTCGTATATACCAGTTACATCACAACCACCCCTGGTGTCAGCAACCCACACCCCATTTCAAAACCTCATCCTTTCCATCCCATAGTCTCTACCACCAATTACCACAAGATTCGTTATGACTACCCCACCTATTTACACCCATCACCAGCAACCCTCGATCTCTTCTATCACTTATTTGGGATATCTTCCACATGTATCTATCCCCCCTTCACAATTTTCATATTCGGCACCCCTATGTACTAGGATGCCATCCACATCATACACCCATCATCAACCTCCCTTTACTATAGGAGGTACCCATTCCTCACAACCCACCAATGACCTCATTAGGATGATGATGGAAAAGATGCAGACACTAGAAGCATCAGTTTCTGGCTCTCATAACTCCTTAACTTATGAAAAAATCTGTAATGAGCCTATTCATCCATCTATTCCTATTCGTCCATACCCCGTGCATTGGGAAATGCCCAAGTTCAATCATTTCAATAGTAAAGAAGACCCACAACAACACTTGTGGTCATTCAAACATGGGTGCTATCTAATTTCCCATGACAATGCTTTACTCCTACAAACATTTCCCATGTCCCTAACAGGACCTGCCTTAGATTGGTATATAGTTTACCTAGAAATTCCATCTACTCCTTTAACCAAGTGGCTCAAGCATTCTTGGACCACTTCTCAATCAATGTAGTCAAAAAATTCACCATGACTGACCTATATTCGACATGACAGTATGTTGAAGAATCTATCATAAATTTCATTGCTTGCTGACGAAGTTTTATCAACCAATTAACATCCCAGTTACCTCAAGATGAACTTATAGAGTTGTTCACTAGAGTCTGTGTTAGACACATCTCACCAACTCTATAGGTATGAAAATTCCATACCTTCAATGAAGCATTCACCATGATACAAAAGATAGAAATTCATGCCATTTAAGAAAAGAAAATTCAATTGCGAAACAAGAACGCACAGTTCAAATCAAATGATTCTTCTTCATCTTCAAAACCCCAAAACAATTATTTAAAAGACAAAGGATCTGCCAATGTGGTAGTTCTTAAATATAGTCCATCTCATCCATCTAATCAAGCCAAACCTTCCTCCAATCTTTCCCCTGTTCAGACTTTTTAGTTCCGATGGGAACATCAAAAGTATAGTCCAATTGGAGAGCCCTATTCTTTAGTCTTGGAAAAGATTCTTAAATTTGGAGTCATTGCACTTCCTCCTGTAAAACCTCATACTAGTTTTGATCCCGCTCATCATATGCCTACATGGTATAAGGAACATGACTATTGTAATTATCATCATGTTAAAGGCCATAGTAATGGTAATTGCATAAATTTTAAGAACATTGTCCATGAGATGTTAGATAATGGATATCTCATCGTGGAAAACCTAAACGTGCTATCAAATAAAAACCTACATATCTTTAAGAAGTCGTTTCATAACCCTACAACATCATCTAATCAAAATAGTGAACCTTCAACCAATGACAACAATGTCTGTGAAGTTCACGTTGTTTTTGATATCGTATCGGTCGTTCCTCAATTTCCACCTATTTCATCTATTGAGGAAATTATGGCACGAGCTCCTCTACCCATGGAGGAGCATACCTCTTCCACTCCTTCACCCTCAGAGGAGTCCCCTTCATATCCTCCTTCACCCATGGGGAAATCCATGATTTCTGCTGATGTCATTTCACCATCTACCCCGCAACCTACTGAATAATCAACAGTATTAACTCTCCCACCCACAGGAGAATCATCATCACCTTCTCCTCCACCAAATATAAGTCTACCTCACCCAACCTAACATCTCTCCTACCCATGGGAGAATCTTTAGACACACCACTACCTATTGGGGAAAATTATCCATCAGCATTTCAAGATCCTGTTGACCTGGTCTCGGCTCTTTTACCCAAAAATTCTGAGGCTATCCAATTGCCCGTCTCACAGACATATTTTAAAGGGATTGCCACCAAACCAACTACCTGTCCTCTTATATTGGTCCTGTTTTCACGGATGGCAGATCATTTGGATTATGTTGATAATTCCATGCTTTGGGGACGTCTTCAGCTCCCCCTCTTAACTCAAATGCAAATATTGTCTGAAGATACCTCCATGATCTATCCAAAGGTATTTTTTAGCAACCAGATCAACCTTGACCATGCCTATCAAATGTCCTCTTCTTTGTCACCTTTACCTACATCTGAAATTTTACCCGTGACTAAAACCATTCCTATGCCTAAGAACCTACCCACACCTATATCTTCGTCCATATCTAGACCCATCACTACCTTGGGTGTCATGCCGATGTCAAGCCTTACCCATCCACCTGTCAAATTAGATTTAGCCATGTCTTCCCAAACCCACACCAAAATTATTCCTCTACCTAAAAGGAAGACCCAACCTTCTAGGCCACATACACCAGTCTCACCTACCACACCTTTGTCACCTTTTCTCCTTCCATCCATCCTAGGACCTCACCCATCAACCTTGGCCAAAAAAAATCCTACCCAAGGAAAATCAAAAGCTAAGCAACCTATTGCTTCATCATGATCCTTTGTTACACCTCATTTACCTACACAACAAACACCCTCACCCTCACCCGTACATTTCTTACCACCTATACCTCCACCAGTTACTATAACCCCAAATTTTCGTATACAAATTCAACCCATACCTTCCACCCGACCTCTACCATAAACTTCCATTGTAACTCTATTGTCCCCATGGGTAACCCATCCTCTTCCACCATCTTCTTTCCCTTCCGCATCATGCACTCCCATCTCACCTTTACCTAAGAAGGTGCAATCAAAAGACAAGAACCCACTACCCTCCAACAAGGTAGTTAAACCAACAAAGCCTTCCATTACTAGTTCTTCTACCACACCTTTACCCAAGTAGAGACCATTAAAACCTAAGACAATACCACCTACCAAACTAGTGGTCTACCCCATTCCCCCTCCTATAATGCCTCTTCCACCACAATCATCCACACCTTTACCCAAACCCACACTCACTTCCCATTGTGATCCATTGGTAGGGTCCTACACAAACATTCTAGCCAACCTCTTAGAGACCTCAGTCATCACATTACCGTCACTTTGACCTTACAACCCCCTCAAACCCAAACCAAAAGGGTTTGTTGAAACTAAAATTTTTGCCTACCATCGTGTGTTAGGGAATTATGTAGAAGGTTGTAAGGCTCTCAAAAACATTCTCCTCTAATAATGTCCTCTTGAAGAAAATTTTGACGACAATGATCTCCTTACTGAGGACCATGTTCCATCTTCACCTATCACCATACATCATCATCCCATTACTTCTTCAACAACCTTCATCTCCACCCCACAACCCTTTTATCCACCTCCAAAACTCAAGATCAACATGGTCTGTATGAGATATTTGGCCAAACCACCGCCTAAATGCTAGTGTGCCCTACTCATTTCACAAGGCTCTTACCCTGCATTAGGTTTTTTCCCATGATGTCACTATACTACTCATGAGATACATTCTCCATATACCTCCTTCCCTCAGATTAACATGGTCTGAGTTTCCTCCTGCGCCCAAAAGTAAAAAGGAAAAGAAAATAAAATACCCCATCAACCAATCTCGTGCCCAATATACCATCTACAATCGCATCCAAAATCACCATTCAAGGAGATACATACCTTGTTTTTGAAGGGGCCACCCATCGTACAATGATAAAACAATTACATCAATCCCCTCTAAAAATTTCTTTGTACGATCTCGTCCAAACCTCTGAATCTCATCGACAAGCCCTTATGGAGGTTTTGTAATCCATCAAATTTTTACCTAATGACCCCACACCAGTGGCCTCCATTATCACCCCTCACCATGTGGCCTTTCTTACCAAATCATCTCCTTCTTCTATCCCCACCTCCACTCATCAAGTAGCTACCCTCAGTTTATCTGATGAGGAGATTGTACCTCTGTAATTAGATGACCCTGATCCTACCCTTTTCATATCCATCTATATCAACAACATACATGTACAACACGTTATGATCAATGGTGGTGCTAGAATCAACATCATCTCCTCCCACGTGTATAATCAAATACACATCCCTTCAAATTACTTACATAATAACCTAGTTATGATGCACTCCTTCAATGATGCCATCACTTCCACCCTTGGCACCATTATTCTTCACATTCATGTAGGCCCTCACACTATCTTGAAATTGTTCTATGTCTTAGAGGGAGAGTTCTAGTATAAAATATTACTCATTCGACCTTGGATTGTTGTCATGGGTTGTGTTCCTTCAACTTTACACCACTGTGTAAAATTTGAACATGAAGGACATAACTATACCATCCCAACTAACCTGTCACCATTCAAAACTTGTAACATGTTGTACCAACCTAACAATGTCCTTGTACTAGTTAAGGCATCTACCACTACCCCCACTTCTCCTTCACCCACAACCCCATCCACCAATGTTGCCACCACCTCTCCCACACCTAAATCTTTTATTCCTACTATAGTTGTAGCCTCTACAGCTAGCTCATCTACCTCCCAATCGACAGATACCCCTCCTACCAAATTTCCTAGTGATTTTTCTTCCCCGCTACCCACATATCTAATACCGATCCCTTAGATGGTTTTTTTCAATGCCTCACTCTAGGGGAGTACCGCCTCTACAATATAAACAAATTCCTCACTCCACAAGAGTATGGAAACCTACACCAGCATCCTCATTATGACTATCACATAAGAGAGGTTTTCCCTTATGGTCCTCCCCACCTTTGCACCAATTTAACATTTGGGGGACTTGATACTGCCACCTATTCACCCAAACCTCCATCCCAAACATGACCCTTTTCATCTGACCTCCAATATCTCACTAACCACCACTTCACCCACACTTTCCTTCACCACTGTGCATGGAAAGGCTTTGGCTTCATTTTTTATGAACAAGGTCATCATATTGTCATCCCATGTACCATCCGTAAACAAAAATATTGCAGTGGCATTGGATTTTCCGCACTATCTTCTAAGAAGGCCCACATCGACCTCATTGCGGATTAAAAACCTTCTCCACCCTATTCATCAACATCACCACCTTTACCCATGGATTCCATAGATCCTAAATCTATTCCTACTAACTTTTTTTTTGTGAACATCATTTCCTTAGGACCTCTGACTTATCAATGCAATGGCAAGGCTCCCTCTTCTCTTCCCTTCATGTATCCTGACATGATCGATGACAATACACCTTCTATTAACATCATTCAATGTCAGGATGATGAGTCTATCCTCACCTACCTTGGTGCGGAAGATTCTTATATTCACAAGTCGTTGCCTTCTGAGACACAAACCATGTTGAATGAATCAACTATCAAAATCAACATTGACACTTAGGATGACCTACACATTCTAAATATAGGCCAATAGCTAGATGTTACTAAATAGGAAGCTTTTACTTCTTTCCTCTAGGATCATAGCAATGCTTTTTCCTGGTCCTATGCTGATATGCACGGTATTGACCCCAACATTGTGGTCCACAATATTGTGACCACTACTGAAGCCAAACCCATAAAACAGAAGCTGTGGAAAATACATCCTTGCATTTCCCTTCTTTTCAAAGAAGAACTTCAGTGCCTTCTCTCAGTTTCCTTCATCCTACCCATTGACTATCCCCAATGGATTTCTAATATCATTCCTTTCATAAAATTGATAGGGGGACTCTACATTTGCATAGATTTTTGTGACCTCAACTTAGATTTCCCCAATGAGGACTTTCCTCTACCAGGTATTGACCAGCTAGTTGATCTCACCACTGGTCATGAGATTTTATCACTCATGGACAGTTTCTCAGGCTATAATCAAATATTAATCACTCTATAAGATCAACACAAAACTATGCTTATCACTCCTTCGGGGGCCTTCTGCTATCAAGTCATGCCTTTTGGCCTTAAAAATGTTGGTGCTACATATCAGAAAGCTATGAATTATATCTTCCATGACATAATGCATTGCATATTGGAAGATTCTATAGATGACCTTCTTGCCAAATCCAAACATCGGGTTGAACACCTTACACTCATTAAGGTCATCTTTGACCTCCTCATCAAGTATTGTGTTTACCTTCAATGTAAGAAGTGTGTCTTTGTGGTGCTCTCAGGAAGGCTCTTTGGTTTCATCTTTTCTTTGCATGGCATAGAAGTAGATCCTGCTAAAGTAAAGGCTATTCTCAAAATTCCCCCACCTACTAATCTCTACCAAATTTGAAGTTTGTAAGGTAAGTTGCAATCTATTCGTCGGTTTATTTTGTAAGTTTTTGACCATTGCCAACCATTTAATCATCAACTCAAAAAAGACATATCCTTCAAATGGGATGATGAATGCCACAAATCCCTTAACACCTTAAAACAATACCTTCTTTAACCACTGGTGCTCATTCCCCCTAAAGATGACTAACCATTTTACCTATACATTTATGCTACTGATCATTCCTTAGGTCCCATGTTTTCTCATCATGATGATGCAACACTAGGAGCAACCAGTTTACTACATAAGCCATACCATTTTGGACTACAAAACTAGGTACACCCATGCTGAAAAATTTTACTTGGCCTTAGTTTTTGTCACCACTAAACTTCTTCATTACCTACTCAACCACAAAAAAAAATCATCACTAACATTGACCCCTTACATTACATGTACACCAAACCCTACCAGCATCAACGTATTTCACGTTGGATCATGCTTCTTCCATACCTTGACCTTAAATTCATCCACCAAAAATCTATCAAAGGCAAAACCATTGCTGACCAACTAGCACCTCTTTTTGGTGATCAACCCTCTAATTTCATTTTTCTTGACGAATCCATTGTTACCCTCTCTTTGGATGATACCATTTATCAAATGACCTTATTCTTTGATAGTTCCAAATGTCAGTGTGGAGGTGGTGGAGGAGTTATCCTCATTCCTCCTATACTAACAACATTGCCGAATATGAAGCACTCGTATTAGGCCTTCAAATTGCCATCACCTTAGATGTCAAAACAATTAATATCTTTGGCAACTCTTAACTGGTTGTAAACCAAGTCAATGGTATATACCAGTGTCATAACGAAATACTCCAAAATTAAAAACACCATGTCAACATACTTCTGAATACCTTCAACTGTTACGAACTTCAAAACATCCCACATTCTACTAATAAATTTGTGGATACCATGGCCTACCTGGCTTCCCAGATACCCATTTCACCTTCTGACTCATAATTCTTTGTCACAATACAAACGTTGCAATAAAATTCTTATTTATCTCAAGATTCCAACTCCTTCAGAACCATTGCACTTGACCCACGTGACCTTTGGTATAAGCAGTTTACATACTACCTTTCCCTTTCCATTCTACCTCCTAATCTTACTCATAATGTCTAACATGCCTTTCTTAAAGATGTCTCTTGTTATGTGATCATGGGTGGTCTTCTTTATAAATGCAGCTTTGATGGTATTCTCGTACGATGCCTTGTAAGTTTTGAAATTCCCTACACTATTAAGGAATTTCACGACAAAATTTTTAGAGGTCACTTTAGTGGCTTAGATATTACTAAACACATTCTTCACCTAGGCTATTATTGGCCAACAATAAACCCTGACTGTTGTGACTATGTCAAACATTGTTTGAAATGCCAACAACATTCCAATCTTCATCACACACCTAGTCATGCTTTACAAGGCACATGAGATCTTTGGCCTTTCTCTCAATGGTTTTTAGATCTTGTTAGAGAGATCAATCCCCATTCTTCACAACACCACCAATGGATTATAACCACTACTGAATACTACACTAAATGGGTAGAAGCCATCCCCCTCATCTCTACAAAAGTTGAGAAAATATGTGAATTCATTAACCATCACATTATTTATTGCTTTGGTGTCCCTCACCACCTCATCACTGATAACCGAAAGCAATTAAAAAATAAAACCCTACGAAAGATTTGTGAGGATTTTGACATTTAAATTAGTTTCTCATCACCTTACTACCCACAAACAAATGGCCAAGTAGAATCAACTAATAAAACCTTGAACAAAACTATTATAAAAGTAGTTGACGATACTGGGAAGGATTGGCATACACATATTCCTTTCTCCTTGTGGGATTACTGCACTAGTGTTCACACTACGAATGTTGCCATACCTTTCTCTCTGGTCTACGGTACTAAGGATGTCTTGCCTCTCGAAATCTAGATTCCATCTCTTCGCATCTCACTACAAGACATGCTCAACGATGATGCCTTTTGCCAGGACCGTTTAACACAACTTGAGTTATTATATGAACGTCGTCTCAATTCTCTTGATCATCTCCAAATCTACCAAAAGTGCATCAAATGTGCCTATGATAAATGTTTTCCACGAACGAACCTTCCAGGTTGGCAACCTCATCCTGAAGGAAAATCATTGTAACCAAAGAAGAAAAAAGTAAAAGAGGAAAATTTTCTCCTAATTGGCTTGGACCCTATATCGTTACTCATACCTATGGATCAGGTGATTATTGTTTATCTTCACTCGAAGGTAAACCTGAACCTGATCCCCTCAATGCCTTGCACCTTCAACCATTTTATTGTTGAAATCAAGTCCTATATCACCTTTTTTTTATTGGCCGCTCGTCCCTTGAGCACAATTCACCTTCCATGTTACCTTTTTTGAGGATCAATGACTAAACAAGAATCATGTGATTACCCATCACCTTTCAGTCTTCTCTTCAATATGAGTACCGTGACTCTACTCATGGCATGATTTTCATGGATAATTTTTTTCTTTTTCAATATGGAATCCCATGGTCATTCATCCATTGAAACCATCTCTTTCATAGTTAACCTCTCTGTGTTATGGTTTTGTATTCTAAACAAGAACCTAATCTTCCAATATAGTCTTGTCTATGACTTAAAACATCCAAAAGCAAAATGGGATTCAACTCCTTGATTCAAACTTCCAGCAAAAAGATGACTCCCTCAAAAGGGAGATCTCTTCTCTCTATCTCATCATTATAAATAGACTTCTTCCTCGAAGGACAGTTATACAAATCTTTCCGTACTACACATAGTCTATCATAAAAAATGGACTATCCTTACAAAAAAAAAATACTCATAATCTTCTCACATTTATTAGCTTCACGAAGACCTCAAGGAGATAATATACTCATCCCACATAGACTTCTCACATCAATCAGTCTATCCAAAACAAAAAAAAAGTGAAAATGATAAATTTTTCGTCATGGACTTGCTTATTTTTGACCTTGGGTCTCTAGCCAAGTAGGCCTACTGTCTTGCACCAAGTTATGCTAAAACCACCCTTTTTACCTCATTCCCTTTTCACCCTAAACTTCTATCTTCTCAAGGGACTTACTGAAAAAATGAAATTTCGTGATCATGTGACTTTCTTTACCCTTAGCATAGTCAATCATGTAATATCTTTAGGGTCTTACGTTCATACGCAAATCTTTGGTATGATTGACTCATATTGTCCTGTTCAATTAGGTGGCTCTTTTGTCACCTCTCACCATCTAACTTCTTCATCACTTATTGATTCTCTTATACATGACAAAACCATCGACATCTACATTTTAAAGATTTCCACTTCCACCTAAGACTCAATCATGCCTATGACCTAGACTCGATCATACTTGAAACCTACCAACTCATTCCTCTACCTCATCATATTCTTCCCTATCTTATGGGAGAACTACATCGTCCTGAGGCCCCTTTTCACCGAGGCTATATAGGAAGCACTTCGAGGGCATAGGGCCCTTAGAGGTTAGCCTGGCCACTCTTTACCCGAACCCATTTTTTCCACATATTTTCTATTAACATTCACCCTTAATTAGTTTCCATTTCTCAAAAAATTTGTAAATTTTTCATTCATACATATCTACCATTTTGTCACACCATCAAAACATCTAATCAATCATTCCACATTTCTATAATATCACAAAGTTTGGAAATTTACACCATAACATACATATAACTCATCATTTATTTCGATTGAAGACATTTTGATTGAACTCCAGACTGTCACAAGGGGTTGAAATTTTGTGAAGGTGTGAAGGTGAATGGAGTGCATTAGAATGGCCACTGACAGAAGCCGTGAGGGTTTACAGGCTATGAAGGACTTCTGTTTGGCTCTAGGGGGATTATGGCTTGGTGGAGGAGGGCACGGAAATGGGGGATGGGAGAAGATTGAGCAGAAGTGGTACCCTAGCCCTAGGGCTTCAAAATCCATCGGGACTTTACGCGGGACAAGTGGGGAAAGCAAGGACAGTAAGAAATGTTGTAGGGGCAATGCTAAGGGTCATCAAGGTAGGATTGAGCATCAGAAGGAAACCTCTTTCAAAGATGCGTTGGATAACAAAAGTTGCCGATCATCGGGCAAACAATCATCAAGTAATTTGGCCTACCTGGTCGATTTCGCCATGAAAATCCCCTTTGTAACCATTGAGATCCCTAAAGTGGAGGAATATTTCGAAAAATTGTCACAGGATGTAGTGATCGGCAGGTTTAATAGTTTTTGGCCTTCCTCCTCCGTTCTATACCAATGGGTATTCGATACCTAGACCAATAAGTGTGAAATATCCCTATGTTCCAAGGGTTTTTTTTCTTTCCATTTTAGAGAATCTAAAGACCATCAGAGATGTTTAACAGATGGTCTGTGGTTCTAGGGGCATGTGGGTTTATTTATAACTCCATGGTTTCTAGATTTTGATCTGAACACTTATTCAGTTTCCAAAATGCCTATTTGGATCAGGCTTCCTAACCTCCCCTTGCATCTATGGTATGCACTGTAAGACATTGGCAACGGCTTAGGAAATTTTATCAAAGAAGATTTGGATAGAACACACTTGGGTATTTGTTCATTTTCTTGTATATGCATTGAAATTGATTTGAGGAAGGGTTTACCTAATCAAATAAATCTTAAATTTCCTTCAGCATATCTAGATCCTAGAATATGATAATATTGCATTCCGGTGTAGAACATACAAAAATACGTGTCATCTACAAGCTTCTTGTCCCTTCGATAAAAATCAGAAATCTACAAAAAGGAATGGCTTGACTTCTTCTAGTGGATGGGGATCGGTTAAACCAGATTTGGTATCCACTGCAAACTTTAAGGATGATCTATGTAATCCAAACATTGAGAACAAAGTGGCTACTAAGAAGGAAGACACTGAAAAGGGAATCGAGGAAAATCACCTAGTTGTAGGTGGATTGAATAGGGGACATACATCAGAAAGTTCAGAATCAGATCGGCATTCAGTGTCAGAAAAAATGATGGCCTCAGCAATTGCTAGTAACCTTGCACTGGTAATTCTGACTGACCAGGGAAAGTGGTTTGAAGTTAAAAAGTGGAAAAACAAAAAGGGTCGAATGGGCAGCATTGAGCTTTTTTTTCCATTCTAGGGTGGGAAGTAATTCTGGAATATTTTTGGTTTAGGATGTTTTGGTTATAGTTTTACTATATGTTTTTGTTAAGTTGGTGTTCAGTTGTAGTTGTTAAATTTTGGATTTTATAGTCTTTCTATCTTGAGGATCTGGCCTCAACTTTAAATATAGGGAATGTGTCCCTTCAACCCACTTTATCAATAAAAAACTTATAATTTATTTCCCATGTTACCCATAACCTAGAAATTAAATTAGAACTAAAAACACGATCAACCATGCCTAACTGACCTAACTTAACCATGCCTAACCAACCTAACTCAACAATTCCTAACTGACCTAACTCAACCATGCCTAACCAACCTAACTCAGCCATGCCTAATTGACCTAACTAAACCATGCCTAACTGACCTAACTCAACCATGCCTAATTGACCTAACTCAACCATGCCTATACCTGACTCCATCATGCCTAAACTGACCTGATTCCACCATGCCTAATCCACCTAGTTTCCATCCATACACAAATAATAATAGAAATTTCAAAACACAAGTACATCATCCATACCATCAATCTCACCATCTATAAATGAAATTTTGTGTATCCATCACATATACAATAATACAAAATAATACAAGTATCTCTTAGGTACAACCTCAAAATATTTGGCACACAGGCTGACATAGTAATCAACTCACAAAAATATCATGAACATCCTTACCATCTTTGGCTCGTAGGCTAATATATATATCAAAATCTCAAAAAATAAATAAATAACCATACTAGGTGACTAATCATCACCCCACTTGAGACACTCAGGGCTAGTCTCATTTGTCTCCTCCTCTCTTCATGTCTGGTGCCCTATCAACATCTCTTCACCCTCCATGGTTCTCGGTCTAATCTCTTCCTGGCCCATACCTGGATCTAGCCCCCGTGAACTAGTAGCCTCACCCTGACCCTGTCTCTAGGCTCACTGGCCCCCTGTACTCTCTACACTATGAGTGTGGGATCTTGTCCTCTCACTTGAGGCCTTCTATGCCATGTACTTGTCATAGGAGGGGACATTTATCCCGGTGGTTGTCAGGTGATTTTGGTAATACCATGCCTCATTCAGGGCATCCTTGAACCTCACCATCAACACTATCTATGGTGGTGCCATAGGTCTCACAACAACCTATAAGCTATGTCCTGCCAGTGATGGCCTCAACCTCTATACCTATGAACCCTTCCCTCCTCCTTGTACAATGGGACCCTATCCTATTACTTCTTGTAAGATGGAACCCTGTCCCTGGGCCTATGGAGGTAATTGCATTGTGACCTAGCTATAGGGCTATAATTTGAGCTTGTGCAATGGCCAACTAACCCTATAAACCTTCTATCTACACCTGTAAGGTGGCTACCTATCCCCCATCACCATCCCTACCCTATGCGGGTACCTGTCCCTATATAACCTGGGTTTACAGGGCTACCACATGTGCCTGTAATGTGACAACATGTGCCTCTGATCCTATGAGATACCCCTGCAATACTCCAAGATATGTCAAAAGGGTGGCCACCTACCCCTGCAATGTCTCCCTCTGCACTATAATAGTGGCTAAGTTAGGTTTCCCTGGCTTCAGTGGTGATGCTTGTAGCTACACCACCCACCAATGCATGTATCTTTCAGTAACCCTAACATCATCAATCTACCATCCACCACCTGATCCTCCCACCCTTTTGGCATAGCCGGTTGTGGTAGAGGCATAGGCCTCTCCATGTCATCTCTCCTATACTATGGGCATGGTAGAGGCACATCCTGGGGAATCCAAAACTGTCATTTGACCCTGTCAATAGGTATCATCTCGTGCTCTCTAGCATGACACCCCTCTATCTAATTGAGCAACTGTAGCTCATCCAACTCCACTGCTATGTGTCTGTAGGAAGGGAAGACAACATATAGCCTCAAAATAATTTCAACCCCTGATAATCCCTCTAGCATGTGCCTGTAATATGCCACATCATGCACAACCCTAGTATCCCTATGAGCTCCCCAAAAAGTACGCAACGCCTGTAACCAACTCAAACCAAGCCCAAATTGAATGAATTAGGTCGGGGAAAACCAACTGGACGCACACATACGATGTGCTTGTATTCCTAGTAGTGAAGAAGGAAAGTATAACACAAACTAAACCTTCTTATCCTCCCATAGGACCAAAACTCTTTGTATAACTGCACCAAAAATGTTGGTGCCTAGGAAAAACATGTCCTATCCTCAATCATGTCCTAGAGGACCCCCATCAGTGCTTATGGGAATCTCCCACCCTTCATATCTGGTAACACAAAACAACACACCGCCTCCATAATTAAGACAACCAACCTCATCTCCTAAAGATAGGATGCGTACATGTCTCCATAGCTCAAGCTCATGCTATGGTATCTAATCTTCGTCATCACCTCTCCAAATATAGTCACTATAATCTCCTTTGAGCCCTCTAAGGTAATAGAATAGACCTTCTCCCCAACTATCAGAAGTCGCGGGATCCTGTATAAATCCTCTAGGGTGGCATTAATCTCACTTGTCAGCAAATGAAAAGTGTTGGTCGTTGAATCCCATCTATCGATGAGTGTGACCATAAAATTAGGATGTTGAGCTTAAAGTTAGTAACGTTAGATCCCAATCAGTCCTACTTCTGTCATGTACCTCTACTCCTTAGCAGTCACGCTCAACCGTATCACCTGTAACAGAGGTGGTGCTTTGTCCCACATTTGTAATTTCTCTCTTTCCTACACTAATCAAACAAAAAAATGTTCAACCTTGACCATACCCAACATACCGTTCACCCAGCACCCTACTCAAACCACAACCCTACCAAATACCCCATTTTCCTAGTGTACTATTACACCTATTCTCCCTTATCTTCCTTTCATATCCTAGTTCATTTTATCTAGTTACCACCCCCCACCATCACCCAAATACCCCTTTTACCATCATTTCCCTACATCCACCTTCCCTTAGGCATTTCTTTCCTATTTTTCCTTCCCCCTACCAATTACTTAACCCTATTTCTCATCATCCCTAACTGGTGTCAGTCGCCTTAACCAACACTGATTTTCCTTGTCCAATGCCAGTTCAATTTCAC
Source organism: Taxus chinensis (assembly GCA_019776745.2). Lineage (NCBI taxonomy): Eukaryota > Viridiplantae > Streptophyta > Pinopsida > Cupressales > Taxaceae > Taxus > Taxus chinensis. The sequence continues at coordinate 262,376,232 of CM034150.1, forward strand.
CGGTGTCGGTCACCTCAGTCCTTACCGCTACTGGCCAAGGCCAATTGACATCGGCCAACCCCTAACCAACGTTGGTCTCTGTCGCAACATCAAAAACCAAAACCCAAACCCTCCCTCTAAAAAATTTACCAAAACACCCTAAAAACCTACTCTACCCTACCCAAACCTACCCTAACTTCATTCCCATCCCTATTTACACTATATTTCCCCCCTAACTCATTTCATTAATTTTTTCCTACAAATGCAAGATAAAATTTCCCCTAAAGCCCCTTTAACCCTAAGACAAAAGCAGATTGAATCCTACCTCATCTCGGTGTCATCGGTGTGGTGGTATGTCTGGCTGCTACACCAATGGTCCACCTAAACCCTGTCCTGCCTCCACCATCACCAAATCCACTCCTCACCTCGCAACCTATCAAATGGCTCCAATCGATCTCAAGGATCCGCCTACCGAACACCAATCAACACTAGTCACTTTCCAGCTCAACTTAAACACCTCATACCATCACTTTCTCCTCTTACCCCACCACTCTATCATTTTCCCAAATAGAAACATGTCCTTGTCCAATACCATTTAACCTCACCCACACTTATTACAACCTAAATACAATCCCAAAATACCCTTGCATTTTCTTAGTTGTGTCTCAGGATTTGTTATTTTACCTATACCTTGGCCTTACCTGTGCCATGACCTATTTATATGGACATGACCTACTTGGTGTGACCATTGACCTTGTGTACTCGTTATACCTTGCAATGTTGTTACCCATGTTGTATTAGCTTAACAACCATACCTTTCCTATTTATGTGTCATTTATCCCGATCAACCATTTGGTGTATCAGAACATACCTAAACGTTCCTGCACCTAACCTACATTGTGTTTCCAGACCATATCCTATGCCTTGGATACCTGAATCACTTCACCCTTGTTTGGATAAACCTATCGACCTTGGACGATGTATAGTTTGCAAGATCTTTAACCTAGTACAACGTTGTAGTCTATACATGTGTGTGCTCTTGATTTCCATTACCCATTACCCAATTTGACCCCGACCTATTACTGATTACCTGATTTGACCCTTACCCTTTCCCAAAGCACCCATATTCTTCCCCATTGACCTTAACTCACACCAACTACACATTTACCAAACCACTCACTAATTCCACATAACACCTCATCAGTTCCTGGTTTGAGGGGGATCACCTTCACCCACACCTGGGGAAACTCAGCTCTCACCAAAACATGGGGAAATCACTTCCTATTTTTGACAACATTGCTTACCAATACAAGCTATGTGACAAAAAGTGGGAAAATGTAGACACCAAAATTAGGTCGTACCACCCTTATAACCCCATTAATTAAATAAACCATACCTTACATATTCATATCCCATAGTACACATGATTAATTCAATTAATTTATTTAATTAATGTCCTCACCTAGCCACATCACCTAGACACCTCACCATGGACCTATTCTTAGCATGTTCATTCTAACTAGGACTCAATATCTACTTACCATAACTAACTGAGACTTAATCTAACCCTAAAACTAGATGCCTATTCTTTCTCTAATATCATGGCCACTTACACAAAAAATACCATTTTAGACCCAAACCAATGCGTAAAACTGGTAAAAGGATACCCATGATCTGGTCTTTTGGAAACCTAGGATTTCCCACCATAATTGACGCGGCTTAACCCTAAACCAATGTCGGTTAACCTAAACCATTATCGGTCACCATATATTCACTTTAGTAACCTTGTTCCAGAGGTTGAAATAATTATTTGAGTTTGGAGAGAGATATATCTGCATGCTAGCACAAACAAGATCCCTCTCGCACATCCAGACACACCCTATCCGACACCAAGACTGATATGAGGACATTGGCATTCACTATAGCATTCCAAGAAGCACTACCATGACAATGATCACACGTTTCACAAATCAACCATCACCCCCATCCAACCACCAGGTCTACAAATACAAGTAAATACATTTGGATCTACATCATTCAATACTCATTTAGATCAATTTCTTTATCTATGTTTGTAAGTCTTAGTCTCCTTTGCATCTCATCATTCTTCACCTTCCTGTCAATCCACCAATCTGACCATCCATAACCCTTTAGATCCCCACATACAACCCTAGGCATATCTGAGCATTCTCATATTTTTTGGTAACCTAACCATCATTCTCCCATTCTCTGTGCAATCACAGAGAATCACCAAAAGTAAATTTATTTGAGCTTCTACCAGCCCACCTCTACCGATGCCGGTTAACCTAAACCATCATCAGTTTCCCTCTCAAATGGCATCGTTCATATCAGAGTGACGTTAGTCTATGTATCTAGTAGTTATGCATGTAATAACAACCTCATAACCTTCACCCAAATAATTTAAAACCACCCAAAACTTGATCCTGACCTGTTTTAGTCACCTTGGCTACCTACCCAACCTTTATATCTGATCATAACCTTACCTATTAGATTATATTTTCTTATTGTATTTGAATGAGATACCTAAATCATATCAATTACAATAGGATGTTATTTTCTTACGTTATTTCTTGTATTAAATTATATTAAATAGTGGAATGACAGCCATCTAGAAAGTATCACGCTTCCTAGATCTAGCACACGCTAGGCAATCCAATGACATATATTGTTTAATATTATTCTTTTGGTCTTGTTTTTCATTCACAGGTAGTTCCTCCTAGCAAAAATGAAGTTCTCGCAATCATCATTGGATCAGGAAATCAGAACACACGCACTCCACCTTCCACCTTAATTCATATGTATTTCTCCTCACCCTTACCTTATCTATTTTTCTCATACGTACGTAACTTATTGATGAAACATAATTTATTACAGAGCTAGAAGATAATATAGTGATTATATCCCCCTGAGTTTATGTCTCCCTTTAGCGATTGGAAGAAAATGATATCACACCCAAATTTTGTATGATATATTCAAATGTTTCCTTTGGAAGAGACTTAGTGAAAATATCAGCAATTTGTTCTTTTGTGGTGATATATTCAAACTTAAATTTATTTTCTGTAACTTGATCTCTCAAAAAATGATACTTGATGGGAATGTTCTTTGTTCTAGAGTACATAGCCAGATTCTTTGATATGTTCAATTCACTAGTGTTATTATAAAGTATGGAAATTGGAAAATTAAACTCTACCTTGATGTCCTTCAAGTTTTTCTTCATCCATTAAACTTGTGTGCAACATGACACTGCTATAATGTACTCTTCCTTGGTTGTAGATAAATAAATCAAGGCTTGTTTTTTACTAAACCAGGATACTAAGTTATTTCCCAAAAAGAATGCTCCTCCACTTGTGCTCTTTCTATCATCAACACCAGCCCAATCTGTAGTTCTATACACTTTTAGAGTGAAATATTCATCCCTAAGATACCACAAGCCATAATCCAACGTGCATTTTTATATATTTGAATATTCTTTTGACAACTTGTATATGAGTTTCTTTTAGAGAAACTTGAAATTGTGCTACAATACCTACTTCTTGCATCACATTTTTTCTTAATTCCATCACATACAATAAACTATCAATCATTAATCTATAAAAAAGTTTGATTTCCTTCAGAAGTCTCATCATCCTTGCCCAAATTATATCCTATGACCATAAGAGTACTAACTAGTTTGTAGTCTCCCATTATAAACTTCTCCAAAATATCTTTGACATATTTAATTTGTGAAATAAATATGCCTTTATCTAATTGATAAATTTGTAAACCAAGAAATATGACACATAGTTTCACTCCTTCCTTAAAAATGATATCATCAACATAAACAACAACAATAAACTAATTCTCCCATTTATTTTGATGTAAATATTGTTATAAAAAATACCCTTCTTAAAATCTTGTTGTTGTAGATATTTGTCCAGTCTTGAATACCAAGTTCTGGAGGCTTGTTTCAGTCCATAAAGAGATTTTTTCAGCTTGCATACATAATTATTATCATTTGATAAGATGAATCGTTCTGGATGTTGAATATAAATTTCTTCTTCCAAATTTCCATTTAGAAATGCTGATTGAACGTCCGTTTGTTATAATTTAAAAAATTTAAAACAAGCAATTTGCAAAAACATTCTAATGGATTCTAAATGTGCAACACGAGAAATAGTTTCTTCAAAGTTTATACCTTCAATTTGTGCATACCCTTTATAGACTAACCTTGCTTTATTTCTTACAACCTTTCCATCTTCATTCAACTGGTTCCTGAAAATCCACTTGGTGCTAATCACATTTTTATACTTTGGTATTTAAACAAGCTCCCACATTTCGTTCTTATCAATCTGATCTATCTCTTCTTCCAGTGCTCCAATCCAATTCTTGTATTCACTTGCTTCAGTAAAATTATTAGGTTCTATCTTGGATAAAAAAGACAATTTTGCATGTTCAGATGCATTTGCCAATCTTCTTCTATTCTGTACTCTAATATTTTTGTCACCTATAATTTGTTTTCTTCATCTAAATAATCAGTTTCTTATGTATTATTCTTTTTATATTTGATATCATCCACTCTCAAATTTACACTTTCACCAATATTGTGTGTTATCATGTTGTAGTATCTATATGTCTTTCTTCTTGAAGAATAACCAATAAAAACACCATCAAATTTGGAATCAAACTTACCCAACTCTTCATCATCTCTTTTGATATAGCATGTGCTTCCAAAAACTCTAAAGTATTTTATTTTTTTTGGTATGGCATTCCATAATTCATAAGGTATCTTACTATTTTTAACACTAATTTTCCCTCTATGAAAAATGTAAACTATTGCATTGACCACTTCTCTCTAAAACATATCAGACAACTTAGAATCATTTAGCATTGTTATTTACATCTCATGGACTGTTATATTATTTCTCTCTACAATGTCATTCCATGAAGGGATCCTTTCAATTAAGTAATGTATCTTTATCCCATGATTCTCATAAATTCTTCAAACTCATTTGAATTAAATTCTCCTCCACGGTCAAGTACTTGATTTTCTTACCAATTTCATTTTCAACTAAGGATTTGAATTCCTTAAACTTCTCTAATGCTTCAGATTTCTTTTTTAGAAAAATTCACCCAAGTAATTCTAGAATAATTATCAATAAATAATATGAAGTAGATATCACCTTGAATTTTTTTATTTTGTATATGCCGACACAAATTAGTATGAACAAGTTCCAATAACCTTGTAGTTGAGTACTCCTTTGTCTTAAATGTAACTCTTGTCTGCTTCCCATGCTAACATTGTTTGTAAAGTGTGTTTTATGGTTTAGTGAGATTTGGAATGTCTGTAACAGCTTACTTGGGACTTATTTTTACTAAATCATTAAAATTAATATGGGTCATTCTTTTATGCCATAACCATATCTCATATGCTTACCCCATGTATAATTTTTCTCCTTTAATCTCACTAAGAATATAAAGATTATTAGTTATCCTACAAGCATCATAAACTAGCTTTCCTGATTTTTCCTTTCTGATCTCACATCCTTTAACATGAAATGTGACATCATACCCTTGATCAATCATTTTTCTCACACTCATAAGATTATGCTTCAATCCTTCAACATATAAGACATTTTCAGTTTTTTGATCTTCCATTACTAAGGTTGATAGTACCCTTACCGAGAATTATAGTTGTAGCATTGTCTCCAAACTTTACAGTGCCTCCATTCACTTCTTTCAAAATGAGAAAATTACTTTTTTTCCAGTCACGTGGCTTGAGCATCCATTATAAATATACCACTGATTTCCTTAATTTTTTGCATGAAACACTATCTGTACAAGAATGGATTTTTCTTTATCATTTTCTCACTCTACCATATTCTTCCAAAATATTTCTAGTTCATCATGTACACACCTAAAATATTCTTACGTAGTTGTATAGATAAAATTGTACTAACTTCCCATCATAATTGGTGATTTCTCACTAATTAGTTAGTGTTTTCTCTAATTCAAACGATTAACAAAACTTCATTAATTAATTATTCTTTTCTCCATTCTCGGATGCCCATTCATGACATTCTTTTGGTCGTAATCCATCTATAATCATCCAATCTAACTAATAAACCCTTTTATTATCTAAACAACCATCTTTTAACCATTCAAAATCTCCCTATTTCCCTCTAAGTCTACAAGATTCCTAGGCTATCTATCAAACACATGTAATGAATCGGACCCCTCCCAACTCTCATAGGTTGTTAATCACTTATTAACCAAGCTTAAATAGCCTAAATCATCTTTATCCACTTCCAATCAGTAAGTTCTTTTTGACTCACCTTTTGTCCCACATGCACTAGGATTCTAAACTTTCCCAAAAGGAAATCTATAAATACAAGCCAACTGAACCCCTTTCAACTTGACACCTTGACTCCTTGGAAATCCATGAGATCTCATTTGTATTAGCTAAAGTTATAAGACATTTGATCTTGAGCCCTCCTCCATTGTAGTGGCTTCTTCATCTTGCATCCATCCCTCTAAGCTTGGTTAGTAGGAGAATATATGAACATGTTCTTGTAGCCATTTTAGAGAGATCTCTTCACCTTTTTTGGAGCAAACAAAAATAAAATCTGATTTATAAGGATCTTCTTAGGTTCATTTAAAAGTTATCATTCAAAGAGTAGAGATTGATTTAGACATCTTAGTTTGATTTTTTTCAAAGTTATATGCATGTTAAAGAAATTATCCTAAATAAGCTCTTATCTTAATGGTTATTATTAGGTTAGTTTAAAGATTTGAAACTCTTCGGTGTTTAGTTTCAAGTCTTATAGCTTTTCTAATTTACACATGAACACATTTGGCATGCCCGGTGGGACTTACTCCATAATCCATAGAAGTTGATTTTAAGATTTTTGATTTACATTATTTTTATAACCATTTCCATGCATTTTGAGGATTGAATAGATTTTTCTAACCTTATATGTGTTAAAATATTCCTTTTTCATGTAAAATTAATGGGTTTCTGTTAGAAATTGACTTAAATAGCACAGTTATGACCTGTTTGCATTTTTAGAAATCATTTTCTGTCCTTTTTTGTGTAGTTCTAGGCACACGTGCATTCGTTAGAAGGTGGACCATACATTTAAAATCACACACACTTATTGATTAGGTCACACATACGTTCCCAAGTGCACGCATAAGATTACTTACTCATGCAAATTATGTACTTTGTTTTGAAACTTTGTGCTAAAAATAATAGACGTGCGCATTCACCAAGAATGATGCACAGGTGCCTCTTGGCCCATGCATATGTTAAAGCTGACTGTGTTTTTGAAAAGGGAGCACATACGCTACTAGGAACGCTCACATAATTTTAAGGGTGCACATACGTCATAAAGGGTACACAGGCGTTGTAGTATAAAAGTTGAAAATTGTGTTAAAATTACAAAAGGTTATTTCTTTAGATTTTCTAACCATTTGCAGGGTATTTTTGAATTACACTAAGTGTTTTGATAGTTCCATTTTCATTTACAAGGCTAGGATCATGTATGCTCTTCCCTTGCACCTTCTAGGTGATCTTGGGAATTATAAATGATCCAACACCTCTTTCATGCTTTTGAAAAACACTTCATTAAAATTATTCTAAGGGAATGAATGTCAATTTGGATTAAAAAAAGTAATGATTTGTGTGTTTGATTCATAGGATTTTATCATTTTTTACTAACTAGTTGGGTTCTATGTTGTGTATTCTCTTCCTTTGCATCTTAAGACGATCTTAGGAATCAAAAGCAACATTTAATCCTATTTCTATGATGCCTTGAACTACTAATATTTGTATGAATGACCATATCACTTGCAAAAGTATTGGGATATAAACAAAGCTAACATATTTGTTGTAGGTTTCCAAACAGTGTGCAAAAAAAACCACACTAAGCTAAAAGATAAGAAAACACACCACATTCAAAACACTTGATTTACAGGTTCGGATAAGGGTAAACCTGTCTACTTTAAAATAGGATAAACTCCCTTTGGCATAAGCCTTAAGATAAAAAAATGGATGCTCATAGGAACCCCAAAGTAGTCCACACAAGAGGGAACCTTATGGATGAAACAGAAAGTTCTCCGCTTACCACTTGACTAGTATACACTTGTGAGATTTAGCGTCGAATTTATATTTATTGTGACCCCAGTGAAAATACAACTAAACACATTTATTGCTCATTATATAGAAGGGGGTAAATTAAATCTGGGATAGTCCAAGGTTTAGTCAATGGGAATTCCTTGGAAAACCGAGATAAAAAAGGGAGTTTGTAACACCTAGTTGAGAGAACTAAATAAGAAGTTATCTCATCTTGGATCAAACTTGACCAACTCAAACCAATCATGTTTCATAGAGATTTCTTGAAGCAAGAAATTTTTCAGAGTCGAAACCTTATTTATCGAACAAGGAGAGAGTCCATCCAAGTTTTCACTAAGTGTCATTCATCACGAAATTTACAAAATATTACTTTTTCTTAGTTTATCACTCACCCTAAGGCAAGGAAAAACTCTTCCAAAGTGACGCCAAATATATTTCAACCTCACTTGATCTAAACCTTTTCTATCTTGTTTCAATTTTTTGGGACAAAAGAGAACAACACGCACAGATACAACTAGAAATAATCATGTCAACCATTTTTGTAGTCTACTTGCATGACTAGGTTGTAATGCTAGAATGTAAGTATTGAAAGTGAGAATGGTATGTCCTCATATTCTAGTAGGCCCCTTGTCTCAAATCCATGTTGAGACACATTATCATCATAGTTAGGTTTGAGTCATCATTGATCTTCCTCTCTTTTTTTATGTTTTTCGAATCACCTCGCCACAATTACGATACTTACATCTCATTTCTAGTAAATGTAATCTAAGTGTTCATATTGTGAGGTTACGTTGCCCACATCTTAGCAAATCCTTAGCATGGAAATGAGTTGGTTTTTAGGCACGGTGCTTTGGAAACACGCGTGTAGTACCTTTTTTGGATCATTGGTATAAATCATTCCTTGCTCCTGCACCGCTACCATACCATTTCCTCCTATGTGTGCTACCTTTGGGAAGCTTACCTCTAAGCTGGGATCTTTTCCCATGCATCCATATTCCTTTTCTAAACTTTTCATTCCCTCCATCTCCTTGAGCACTTCTTCAGCGTTGTGCTACACCTCTTGTTATACCAATTATTTTATTATACTTGCCACCTCCCATTTTACAGCATCTTCTACATGCTCCCATGTCAGGCTTGGAGTCATTTGATCCTTCGTGTTGAATTCCTCACTTTATCCTTTTTCATCAGTGCCTCCTTCATCTTCATTTCCCTCCTCCTTTAATTCATGTACATCGTAAATAGGATGGTCTTGAGCCTCACTACGCTCATCATCATCCTTGTCACCCTTGATGTCCTCCATACCCTCTTTTTCTTCTAGGTCTTCCCTTTATGTTACCTTCTGCTTCTTCCTAACTGGTGATTTTAGTATAGGATATTATTATTTTTCTTCCTTTTTAGGTGAATCCTCTCTTTTTTGTAACTCTTTCTTTTCCAAGGGATTCTCTTGATGTAGTACCTCTTCTTTAGGTGTCTTCTCTTTCTCTTCTATGGGGTACTTCTTCCTCCATGTATAGGTGTTCAATTTTGCACTCGACTCTTGCGCACTTGCAGATTGTGGTATCTGTATACTTGGTGCATTTTTCTCAGGTGCCTCCTCTCTCCTCCTCTTCCTCAGTGCAGCCTTCTTCCTTAAGGTGGGGTCTTCTGGGATAGAGAAATCATCTTCAATGTAAGCACCCTTCTCATACTTCTGCCTTATGCGCAAGTATACCCTTGCTACGGTCCTCCTAGTAACAAGTAATGTTACTGGCTTCACCATATGTACGTCATGGGAGACATACTTCTCCACATATGCGCACTTCTTTGTATATATCAAATTCCTACGTAGTATGTGTTAATCTTGGTCTACCATGGTAAGGTCAAACCTTAACTTATTTTCCTCCTTGAATCTCTTGACCCTGGCCTAAATTTATTATGTAGTGAAGGAGAATGGAAACTTGCACTAGGGACCCTTGGTGTCATCTGCTAGAGTAAACCGACCAATGCAAAAATGTTGGTATATGGTGAATTCAGTTTCGTCTTGCAGTTAATTATGTAACTTCTCAGGTATTCTCCACTCTGCACTGAATGTGTCACACATCCGCTTATACCATTTTTCTAGGTGTGATTTATGGGGAACCGTCATGGTGTCACAGTATACTTCTCAAATATCTTGGCAGGGGAGGGGTTCTCATATGTGTACTCCTATACAATTTTTTTTGGCCCATCAGGCACTCCAATCTCTAAAAATATGATGGTAAGGAGGACATTACCGAACATGATCTTCTCTCCATTGTGCATGGTACTGATGATTTCTTCTGCTATGAATCCTGAGAGGTTATATATGGTCCCCTCTGAGATCTTTCGGAAAATGTTTAACCAAGTCTTATTGATCTATGTCCATCTCTCTTTCCCAATTAGCTTTGTGACCAAGTGCGTGACCATCCTCATTACTGGGTCGGAAATCAAAGATATGTCAAAGTACTGTGACCCCTTTTTGTAGTCATAAGACTCAAAAATTTTCTTGATGGCATCCTTTTCATCTAGGTCATCATCAAACAAATCTCCCTCACAGGTAAGACTAGTAGATTTAAAGATCAATTGGGGAGTTATTTGCATTCTATGTCCTGTGAAGTAGAAATGATCTTCATGTATGTGCAATATTAACCATTGGTACAACCACTCATGTTTTCCAAAATAGGGAAAATCATCAAGTTGCAACAACCCAACCTTCTCCATCATTACCTTCACTTCATCATCATAAATAGGCATTCCATCTGGTTTCCTATTCTCTATAGGAAAAAACCAGTTCTAATGCCATCTCATTCTCTATGTTACTCATTTGAAGGTTTTAGTCACTTATGGTCATCTTTGTAACATGCGACACCCACTCTTTTCCAAGCAATACGCCATCTGGGTATTGCATCTCTACGTACCATTCTTCATTGAAGCTGATGGACATAACTTGTTTCCCTTTGCCCTTACTCTTCTTTAGTGAAATAGTGGTTAATTTTCTTGGTTCCATTTATCTTGTCAGGTTACTCAAAGTCCTTTCTCCTGATCCTAGTTCTGCTTAGTTTTGTGACTCTACTCTTATGTGAAAAATCCCTTCAATATTGTGCCCTATCTGTGGAACCCTAACTTGGAAAAAACCTTCCTTTCATAAGATGGTGTATTCACTTGTGGGTTTCTAAAACTCATACAACCCTCTCCCTCATGCCCATGTACTATTTTTCCACCTTGGTTCGCTAATCAACCTAGCTAGGCACTCACATCTTCACAACCCTCTTTCACATAAATTTTCTCAAGGATGCCCTAGTTCGCAAGAGCTATTCGATATAAAAAATGTAAGGTAACATAAATGTACCCTGATCTTCTACTTATAGTTTTTTTCTTATTTTCTGCAATAAATGTAATTCCACCTACCAATGTACCTTTGTAATAAATGTGGCTTTTATTCTAAAGTAAACCTTCAGCACTTTTATCTCTCCATGCCTAATCCTACGTGAAAAACCCCTATAACCTTTAGGTGCGCAAAAATACTTACTGACCGAAGATACTTTTGCGTGCACTTACAACACCAAAGGCACTTCTTTTGTCCTTACCCTAGTTTTTGGCATCACCTACCTCATGTTGTTCTTATGATTCTCATATTTTTACATGTTCTTCCAAACTCCTTACAAAAACCTCTTTATGTCCACCTTTTCTATGTGCACTCTTCCAAACTACGCACTTTTGATCCTTCAATCTGGGCCATTGAAACAAATCTTCCACTACCAGCTTCCGGTACTTGTCACATCACTCCACCCGACACAAAAATGGATGTGCGGTCCTCTGCGCATAATTTTTTTTTGAAAATAATAAGTTGATACCAGAACATAATGCGCACATAACAAATAAAAAGGGAAAAATCAACGAGAAGGGGAAACACAAAGAAAGGAAATGTACTAAGGGAAATCCTAGGCTAAATGGCAATACTACACTATTTATGATTACACAGAAGCCTTATATATAGTAGGGCTTCAACCTACTCCCATTGAAGTAAATTGGTAACCTCATTCCATTTAGTGTTCGTAACTGGCATGCACCTAAATCAGGGATGTACGAGATGATACATGGACCTAGCCAATGAAATTTTAGTTTCCTAGGATGGCACATAAATTTGGAGTCATAAAGCACGACCATCTTCCCAACCTCGAATTGTTTGTTTTTAATGTGGAAATCATGCCATTCTTTTTGTCGCACCTTTTTAGTATTCTGAATCCACCTAGCGAGTGATCTCCTTTCGTCCAACTACATTAAATTCTCCATGTGCTCATGTAGTGATAAATCATTAGCTAATCCTCCTGCATGTGTAATACACAGAGATGGTAGCATAAATTCTACTGGTAAAATAACTTCCACGCCAAACACCAATTGGAATGGTGTGGCCTTGTTCAATCTCTTGTAGGTAGTCCTATACACCCATAATACTTTTGAGACTTTGTCATCCCAATCATGTCTTCCCACATCACAATTTTTTGTCAGCGTGTGACTCAATATCTTGTTACATGCCTTTATGGTTACATTATCTTGGGGGTGATATGGGGTGGTCTTGTGACGGGCCACCATGAACTCTACTAATAAAATCCTGACCATCTCATTTAAAAATTGTGTGCCTCTATCACTAGTTAGGCTTAAAGGGTACCCATACATGTTGAGTATGTTTTCCCACATGAACCTAGCTGTTTTTGTCATTGTGAAATCCCATGTAGGTATTTCCCCTTCCTATCTTGTTAAGTAGTCAGTGTAAGTGATGATATAGCATGAACCAATCCTTCGTGCGGCAGGTGAAATTGGTCCTACAAAATCAATGGCCCACTTCTCAAATGGTTCAACAATAGCTATTGGTCTTAAGGGAATCTCATACCTTCTTCCTGGTTTTCCAAGGTGCTAGAAATAGTCACAGGCATTACAAAAATTGATACAATCCTAGTAGATGATTTCCCACCAAAGCCCTACTAGAAGGATTTTTTACACTGTTGCATTCCCTACATAGTGTCCTCCTATAATCCCACCATGTGCTTCCTCCATGATTGTAATGCGCTCATGTTCTAAAACACACTGGAACAAAACCTCATCGTAGCCTAGCTTGTCTAAGTCCCCACTGATTAACATGTAGGGTGCAACACGTATGGCTAACTATTTTCTTTCCAATGTATTCATTCCCTCCAGTGCCACACCCATTTTGAGAAACAAAACAATATATTATAAATCAAAGGTCACATGCCATAACCTAAACAATTGCACATCAGGCATTATATCCTTAATGCTCTACATGTCCTCCCCTAAGTCAATCCTTGATAAATGGTTAGGTCCTAAGTCACTCTTTCCTAGTTTCACAACAACTATAAACTCAAACTCTTGAAATAACAGGACCCACCGACATATGCGCCCTTATAAAATGAGATTTTTCACTAAGTACCTTAACGCCATGTGGTCTATGTAGAATATGAAAGGTGTTTTTGCAGCAGATATTACCTAAATTTTTATAGCATGTAAATCATTGATAGTGCTTCGCGCTCAGTAGTAGTATAGTTTTTCTCTGTTGGTGTCAAATTTATACTAGCGAAACACAAGGGGTGGTCAATAATTCCTTCTCTAGGTTGTGCTAGGATTTCCCCAATCATCATTCCCAAAGCATCAACATGTTCATGGAATGGCTTATCCTAAGAGGGAAAGTGTAATATGGGTGCAGTGATAAGTTTATTCTTCAATGCATCAAATTCCATCTAATGTGCCTCTCCCCAATGAAATGTACACCTGTGCTTCAACAATGCCTCTAGTGGCACGGTGATTTTGGAAAAACCCTTAATAAACTTCCAATAATACCTTGTATGCCCAAGGAATCTGCACACTACGCTCTAGCTAGTAGGCTCCCCCAATCCCACAATAACGGTAACTTTGGCAGGGTCCACCAACAAACCTTCCTTACATCTGATATGCCCCAATAGGGTTCCAAATGGAGTAGTAAAAACACATTTCTTAATGTTGAGGGATATCCTCAATCGACAACATCTTTCAAACATCAGCCTCATATTGTCACAATGGTCTTTCACTAGTCCTTACACTGCCCACTCATCAAGGTAGACCTGAAGGAATTTATGGATAAAATCTTGAAATTCCTGGACCACTATGCACGAAAACACATCAAAAACATTCTTTAGTCTGAAAGGCATGACCGTGTAGGAAAAAATTGCCCATTTAGTGGCAAAAGTTATTTTTTCTTGGTCTTCCTTTATGATTCTAACTTGATAATATCCTAAGAAGCCATCCGTGAAGGAATAGATCTTGCACCCAGATACTCCTAGGATTTCCTCAGTAAAATGGGTTGGGAAAGGATAAATCACACATACCATAATTAAATCTATGTAATCAACATAGATCTTTATCCTCCCATCCTTTTTAATGCTAATAACCATTGGGATTATCCATTCTGATTCCTCCATAGCTTCAATGATTCCTGATCTGATCATCTTGTCTATCTCCTCCTTGACCCGGATGTACAAATTTGGATTCATTCAGTAAGGTCTCTTCCAAATTGGTTTCACTCCTTCCTTTAGCTTGATCCACATCTCTTATAAGGAGTGGTGAACTCCTTTCAGCTCATGGTACCCACACGGAAATAGATCAATAATATTTGAAACCTCCTTTTCTAACCAATATTCCCCAATGGTAGCCTCCTTAGGTTCCGTTTCTGAGCCAATGTTAACCTTCTTTATTTTGAGAGGTTTATGGTAGGCACGCACTTGCTCATCAAAAGTATTTGTTACGTCATACGTACCCATAGTATGGTTAACATCCATGTTTTTCACTTCCTCTCCATCTATCACAGAGACCATTTCCCCCTTCTCTTTCTCTGTGTAAATGCGCTCAAGCTGTATCTCATCTGATTCTCCCTCATCAGAGTTCTCTTCTAATTTAGGCTCACCTAATAATTTCAATATTCTATCCTTTGTCATGGCATTGTCTCACATAGTTAGGTGCTTAACAACCTAGACCACCTCATTCACCAGGGGCTTAGCACTTTTATATTAAATTTTTTTAATCAAGTCATTTGTTAATTCCCTCTAGTCCTTTGTCTAATGGTGTAGCTCTGAATGAATGTACCATGCACACATACAACCTTGTAGCATGGAATAAAACTTGTGCACCCAAAGGGAAGGGGGTAAATTCTCTACACCTTTCATCCAGATCCTCTCGCACTCCTAGACATGATATGAGGTTGGCCCTTTCCCACCAGAGACATAAAGTTTAGTTAGCACGTTACTCCTAAAAAATCTAATAGAGAGCACAATTCTCACCTCGCGCCACCCTAGAATGTTGTCCTAATGCACCATCTACCAACATGTTGTAGTTCCACCTAAATTTTAGACAAGCATGATCCTTCATTCGATTTCACATCTCCATTGGGATTCTATGGCTCACAAGAAAACACCATGGTTTCCATCCCTAGTGTCTCAAATCTTATGTGCCCCTTATTGAACCATAGGTCAAAATTATTCTTATAACACTAGATGCACCCAATTAATACTAGAAATTTTTCTACCTCAGCTAGCGCCAAGAATTCAAAATCTCCACCAAACTTCACCCCTTAGATAGTGATAGTAGCATATTTCAAAACACCAATGGGCATTGCCTTTTTCTTGTTAGCCATATACAACACATTTGAATATGGCTGTAATGACAGTCTTCCCATTTGATGCCATACATCTAAAGTGAGAACATTGACTTCCAATCCTATGTCAATCAGAATATTTCTTAGGAGCCACCCATCCACAATCGCATTCAAGGTAATCTCCTTATCATAGTTGAGGATGTGGGGAGGAAGGTTATCATACAAAAACTTCCACTCGCAATCTTCTTTGGTGTGCGGTAATTTTCCCATAACCATTCCCCTAGTGAAGGAATGATATTCTCCTACCTCAACATTTTACATACTTCCTTGACCTCATCCAGATCCTTCTGTGGAACCTCAACGCTCTTCCTTTGTTCTAACTTCCTTGAATGCTCCTTTAGGAACTAGATCTCTCCTTATAGGCTCTGAATTACATCCATTGTCTCTTAATAAACCTATTTCTAATGAGTAGGGTCTAGATACTTCCTGTGCACCACCTCTTCTCTAGTAACTAACAAATTTTTTTGTGGTATCTCCCTGGCGCATGCAGCCTTAGCTCACATGGTCACTAGAATAGGTTTTAAATCTGACTTGCGTGCCACCTTTGGCATCCATTGTGAGTCTTCTTTCTTCACACTTACCATTCATGCGCCTTTATCCTTCCGTTGTTGACTTATATGTTCAAATAGATCAAGGCATTCCTCATACTTGTGCTTTTTCCCACACTAAGAGCATTGCAATAGATCAGTACACTCACACTTATAGTGCTCCATAGACCAACAGTTGTAACAAGTTCCACACGAGAACTCACTTATTCCTCCTTTGCGGTTTCCACAACCACAAAATCCTCCTCATAAACCTCTTTCACGTTCCCCTCCATCCACATGCCCTTCATAGTGATGACCATCATCCTTGGAATTTCTTGCAAGACTGGTTTTGCACACACCAATATCAATTGCATCATGTATCTGGTCAATCAATCTATAATCCTTGGTGTCATGAGTAGTAGAGGTACAAATATTGCAATAGCAAGATACATTCTTACGGATTGCATGCTAAAAAAATGGACACCTACTTGCATCATGATCCCCATGGAAGATCTCACAATCTACTATCATGGTGCATACCGATCACTGAGGAAAAAATTCCTTTATATTCCCCTCTACTACATAATCTATGCACCATAGGCCATTGTGAGTCTCATGTGTCGAGTTCGCAGATATTTTTTCTAGCTTCTTTTCCTTTACAAAATCTTAGCTTCAATAAAAGGGCTAACCCTGATATCCACACTTCCAATAGCCTCAACGCATAGGGTAGCCTCCAAGGCCTCACGCGGGTCGGTGGAAGTCTTATGTGAAAGTGTTATCCTAAAAGGTGTTATCAACCCTCCAAAAAACCACTAAGCATGCTGAGAATGATGAATATCATATGAAAGTTTTGATAACAAAGTTTTAAAATACACGTCATCTTCCCACACACTCTCTGACATACCTTGTTGGATCTCCTTTAACATGCTAATGATCTTCTTTTCAAACTCAGGGATATGAAATTCAGTTAAGAAGGATTTCCATAGAATGGTGTAATCTACCACTATCTGGTGGGGGTCATACTTCCGGTACCAAATATACGTGCATCCTTGTAACGTTGTTACAAACTAAATTGCCTTTCATTCTGAGGTAGTGATCCCCTTCACATGCCATAGTAGCTCACACTTTTTTACATGCTCTGCAACATCCTCAAGACCTTTGTAGTCTAGTAGGTGCAAAGACATTTCAAAAAATACTTATTGAGGTGGTTGAGGCCTGTGTCCACCTGATCCAAAACCTTGATGCCCTCTGGTGTTTCCTCCACCAACAAATCTACTAGATCCACCAGATCCTCTAGATCTACCAAGTACACCAAGTTCACTAGTTCCTATTCCACTAGAACCACCTCCTATAGCTATTAAAGGCCCTGAAGTGGTTATGCCTTATGTCCCCGCTGTTGTGCTGAAATGCACACAAACAGTCTGTGATACTACACTGCTACCAGATGTGTGTCTCATGCCACTTCTAGATGTGATACCTAAGCTTTGTGTACCCTTACTTTCCCCAAATTCTACTCCATACAATATACCTCCAAACATAGGAAATGATTATGCAGCCATAGAAGTACCAAATGAAAAGTTATACCTACTTGGTGTTGATTAGTCACTTCCACCAATACCAACTGGGTTAGTAATAATTATCTCTGGATTTGGAAAACTAAGCACCAGGGGTTATGATGTGTCATTGTATTCTTTCAATAATTTAACTAATAGATTAATATACTAGTGTCATTATCAAACTAGGGTTGTGTCCTAGGTTGTATGTAATGGAGTCCTATGTAGCCAGTTATACTATTGGATCTCTATTGGGGGGTTCTGTTAGATCTTTTTAAATTTTCTACTAATATATAGAAACTCAATATAAATATATGGAATTAAGTTATAGTAAAATTTAAGTTTTTCTTCTAACTCAAATGGAAATGCACATGCAGAATTGAAAGAACATAATTGAAATTACACACTCATGATAAAAAATTGTAGTAAGATTAAAAGCACATGCTAACTAGAATTTTCATAAGGGAAAACAAACATTCTGAATGGAAATTTCAATAAGGAAAATAAACACACTTGAATAGGAATTGCATGAAACACACTGAAATAGAAATTGTAGTAAAGGAACTGAGTGATTATGACTTATCAGAAAATCATATGCGTATGTAAACATAAACAGCCTCATGTCTCCTTGGTCAAGTGGGCCCTTACTCTTCCTTGAGACAGAGGAAATATTAACAGCTCAAGATTCTCAAAATGATATCTCCTTATATTAATTCAAATAATTTCCATGACATATTCAGTGTAGAAAGGAAAAGTGCTAAATGCAACAAGCTATATCATAGATTATAAATATTACCAACTACTACATTGTTCTTCAAGGAGGTGTCTTTATATAGACATAGGTGGTTACAAAATATGCCAAAATTATCGGTACTAATGTCTTCCATTAACAATATTGATAAAGACTCATAAATTCCTATAAGACTGCTAAAAACAAGACCCATACTTATAGGTCAATAAATGGAAAAAGTCTTCCACTTCTGCACTCCAATTCCAAACTCAAGGCTCCTTAATTGCATTGGTAATAAACGTTCATTATTTTCCTACACACATCACCACATTTCTCTCACTATGGCAATTAGTAGGAAGTTATACGGTTAATCAGGTTACATGATTAAAAGCAAGGAAAATGCATTAAATTCACTAAGATATACCTATACAAAGCATCCCCATGCATTATAAAATCATGTTTAAATGAAAATTTATCAATCATATGAATGATATAAATAAGTCAAATAATGTACTCATCATTTCCCTTGTACTTTATTTGTTACATGTCCCAATGTAACTCATCTACGCCCTGATCTTTGAATAAGTTGTTGGGCCATGTCATACTCTTCAAATTGGTCAGCATATTGCTTCTGGATACCTTTACATCCATGAGTATTTGAAATTACTTCAACCCAAGTTGTGAAAATCTCATTGGATTGATTAGTATTATTCTGCCAAGTTATAATTAGGCTAAGGAGAAGAGGTGGCATTACTTGTAGTCCCACCCATTCATCATTATACTATTTATCATTCTTTTATGATAATTGACAAATTATGGTGATGAGTGCATCTCTTTGTCTGATACTCCAACTCAAATTTTGAGGTGAAATAACCTCTCTTCTCTTTAATGGTAAACTCAAGGTGTCCCGCCTCCTATCACACTTCCTTACTGCTCCAAAGTGTTGTTGACTATAAGTTTCAAAGTCCTCCAAAAAATTTAGTAGTATTCTCAAAGTATTCTCTCCAATACCATCTTGGTAGTAAAGAGATCTAAAGTTATTTCACATAGACACATCATTATGATGTGTAGGCCGAATATAGAATCCTATAGTGAGAGTTATTTGATTGAAGATATCCATCTTCTCACCCCACACAATCTGATTTGAAAGTAAGGAGTGAAAATATTTAATTGAAAATCCCCCAAAAACAAGTTAATGAAGAAGTCAGGGACATTGGAGACTAACATGTTATGGAGGTAGAACTCACATAATAGATTTTGAATATCATGGGTACTGGTTTTGTAAATGGATAGAAAAGTATTACCATCAGGAGCTTTTTAAGGCTCCTAAAAACACAACCTCAATAACTGCCGAGAGTAAAATTATTCCTGAACAATTATGTTGTAGATAGAAGACGGTTTCCGACAAGACAAGAGCTTACAGGCTAAAGGACAAACAAAGTCCAAAAGAGATTGATATTTTTGTTTTTCATTTTTGCTTATTTCTATCTCTCCCTTTAATTTTTTGTTTTCTTTCTTTAATTCCAAATTTTGAAGATATAATTGATTGATATCATTCAAAATGGTAAAACCTATATCTCTTTGTCACTTTACGCTACTAACTTCTACTTATAAAGCTATGATTTCTCTAACCTTTTCTTTTGTACGCTGGGTAAATTTACTTTACAAAGAAAAATTTATTTCTTTCATACCTTTCAACTATTCTGTAAGGAATGCAATCTCTTCCAAATAACCTCGTGGCACATCCACTTCACATAACCCATGGCTACCAATATCCATTGCAATTGATTCTGAAGCGGGGAATATTTGCTTCAGGTAAAGAAGACATTTTTGGAGCTACTGAGTTGATATATAAAGATGTGGGCATATCCAAGCTCTGCGGGGTAGGGATAACTATAGTGAATATAACATCTGATGATTTTTCAGTAGGGACATCCAAGGTTTATGCCTCTCCCTTCTCTTCCTGAATAGGAGTAGAATCAACATCATAACGCTCTAGGTGAGAACTTGTAGGTTTATGCAACGTACAAGACCGTTGTGGCCATAATGAAATAGAAGAATAGAGAGACAAGGTATTCTTACCCTTAGAATTGGAAGGTGTAGAAGATGGCCTCACTTGACTACTATATTTTTCCACATTCTCATGAGTACTAGGTTCCTCCACCTTCCACTAACTACCAGGTTCCTCCACATTCTCTGGTGGAAGGTGAGAGGCTAACTCGATAGTCGGTCGAGGTATGGAAGATGACCCCTTTTTTAGCTTCTTTGGCTTGGAACCCTCCCCCGCACTCATACGCTCGATCCTTCTCTTCCGCCTGTAAAACTATTGATTCGAGCAGAGTAACTAAATGAGCCCTGAGTGCTTTAGTAATACCTTTCCTCCCCCATTCTTATATTTTTTTCCTACTTTGATAACTACATCAACCAAATATTCTCGTAAATTCACCCTAAGTGTAGGGTTGGTGCAACATTTCTTTAAATGAATGATAATTTTGAGTGAATCTCCACCTAGCACAAATGGCTCACCATCACATATAAAATACATGTTAACCCATTTAGCCACCTCTCTCCAAATGTCGGGAAGATTTTCCCTCTTAACTCCTTTCTGAGCACCTTGGGAGGTAAGGATTACCTTGAGAAATGATTCACCATCCACATGAAACAGAGTAAGCAAGTCCTTTATGGGAGTATTTATCATCACTTTTAGACAAAAATTTGGTAAACTAGATAGTTCAATAATAACCTTGCTGGTAATTTCCACTCTCTTTTCTCCAACGCATGAGAAAATAGCTTCAAATTTTACCAGGAATTCATCCACTACACTTTCATCAAAACCTTAAAATTTCCATATAAATTCAAGACAACTAGAATCATAAAATACCTCTGAAATCATGGCATTCTTGAGTAATGGGTCCAGAGAATTTAGCTCTAAATTTTTCTTTTGTCCCATGGTGAAGGAAAATCCAAACAATAGAGAAAAAAGAACAATGTCATGCTTAAACCCATAGTATAATGACAGTGATAATGGTGTGTTAAAATTCACTAAGAAATGACAGGAAGTGGTTAATAAGGATCAATTTGAAATGCACCCAAATCCTTGAATTTCCTGGAGTCGGTGCAAATTTGGCGGTTGAAAAGTTGACAGGATCGGGCATGCGCGGGAAGGTTTATTATGCGGTACCACACATAACCCCTCATTTAAAATGGTAATGACACATGGTCTTCCTAGAAATTAGTATGTCCTTTTCTTTGAATCTCGATGTCAGTGATACCCTCTATAATCAAGACTTATTATATCTCACCTCGTGTCATAAGATTTAGAATGATAATTCCAATAAATGCATCAAACATTGTGTAGGGATGTAATTATGATAAGTACATGTAATGGGGAATTTATTCATAAGGAAATATCCATAGTGAATTAGAATGCACTTACTTGTGCCAATTCAACTTCTGATATCCATATATTTCCACATCCTGCAGTCTGAGATATAATGTGATTAGTGTCCTTTTAAAAAATGAATATTTATGCTTTTATTGAAAATAAGACAACTAAATAAGGGAAGAAGATCAAATTCATGATCCTCCTCCTTTATTTAAATTAAAAAAAAACAACAGTTACTCCTGACATGAGGGGCTAAACGCCTCCTCTGCATCCATTTCCTCACTCAACATGATCTCTTTGGTGAAGTTTTCCTTGTCCAGAGGCCGCCGATACATGCTGAGTCTATGTCCATTCACAAGAAGATTCCTTATGTCACCATCAATTGGTAATAGTTTCACAAAGCTGTTATCAAACACTTTGTCGATCTGATATGGCCCCAACCAATGTGTCTGTGGCTTACCTTTAAACTGTTGATATTTGGAATCAAAGAGTAAGACCCATTCTCCCTTGTTAAAATTCTTGTATTTCATATGAGCATGATGCCATGTATTCCTCTGATGTTGGATAATTTTTGTTTATTGTTGTGCTTCCATCCTCATTTCATCCAATTCATTCAAATGCATCACTTATTCTCGGTGTGCTTCATCTAAATTGATGTTGATTCCAATGTTGTTCTCCATGTTCATAACTCAAACTCTATAGGTAGCACTGGATTCTTTCCATAGACCAAATCATAAAGGGAAAAACCAGTAGTGGTTTTCCAAGTCGTGTTATAGGCCCAAATTGCCTCGGGGATTTTTGGTACCCATTTTTTCCTGTCCGAGTTGAAAACTTTCATCAAAATGTTTTCAAGTTCTTTGTTGGTAACTTCCATCTGCCCATTGGATTGGGGGTGGTATGGTGATGATTTCTAGTGCTTGATTCGGTAGATTTCTAAAAAATCCTCAATCGTGTTAGAAAAAAATTGAGGTCCCTGATCAGATACAAGTGCTTGAGGGGCACCAGATCATGGCATTATACAATTATACAGAAATTCAGAGACAACATCCTCAGTGGCAGATGTCAATGCTTGAACCTTGGCCCATTTCATGATGTAGTCAATGCACACCAACATGTATGCTTTCCCAAAATATGGGGGATCAAAAGTTCCAATGAAATCAATTCCCCATTTCTCAAATGGTCCAAAGACCAACTAAGGATTAAGAGGAATTTCCATGGATAGTGTAGGCTTCCACATTATTTAACATACATCACATTGCCACACATATTTATAGAGTTTTCAAGGGAAGGCCAATAATACCCCACTCCAAGGACCTTGTGAATTGTATGCTTCATTGAGTAATGTCCTCATCCAGGTTCATCATGACAAGCTCGCAGTATGTCATATACTTCATCTTCCCAAACGCACCTGCAAAGAACCAAATCAGGACAACATTTGAATAAAATTCCATTACACCTCTTATATGTTGCATTATTTTTTACTAATCTTTGTCTCTCTTTATGAGTAAAATAGGTAGGAAACTTCCCTGTAGTCAAATAATTTGCAAGATCGAAAAACCATGGAGGTTGAGTTAACACAACAAATAGATGTTCATCCAGAAAATGATCTTGGACTACTTCGTCATCACTTGGAACATTCAATCTAGAAATAAAATTAACAACAACATTAGATTTATTTGGATTATCAATAATGGTTAGATTGAATTACTATAACAAGATTAACCATATAATAATATGACCTTCAATTATTGGTTTATTCATCAAATATCTTATGGCTGAGTGGTTAGTGTAAACAAAGATTTTGTACCCAGTAATGTAATGTCTGAATTTATTCAGGGAGTAAACAACATCTAAAAATTCCTTTTTTGTAGTGGTGTAGTTTCTCTCCGTAGGGGTTGAATTCTTGCTAATAAAGTAAATGACATACATCTGATCTTCTTCATCTTTATATCCAAGAACAACTCCCATAGATGTATTAGAGGCATCACTGTGAATATGGAAAGGTTGCCCCCAATCGGGTCCTCTCAAGACTAGAGCGTTGGTTAGCTTATCCTTGATAATATCAAATGCCTATTGACATTGAGGGGAGCATTCAAAAACACAATCTTTTGTTAGCAAAGAAAAAATAGGTGCAACAATTTTAGTAAAGTCTTTGATGAATTGCCTAAAATATCCTACATGACCAAGGAAACTCTTGATGTCAGCCTGAGTTGTTGGTGTAGGAAGCTGAGTGATGACTGCAATCTTTTTGGGGTCGACCTGTATTCCTTTAGCAGAAACATGATGTCCTAAGACAATTCCCTGATCAACCATAATCAGAAATTTTTCATGAATCAGAGAATGTTGGTGTTGCTCACATTTTTACTTAATACTTTTTCAAGGTTATTCATAGATTCATCAAAAGTGGATCCATGGAAATTTAATTCATCCCTATAAACTTCAACATAATCGTTTTTGAGATCTGTAAAAATTACTAAGACTGGTCTTTGAAAAGTAACAGGTGCATTAAAAATCCCAAATGGTAAGACCCGATATGAAAATGTACCCAAAGGGAAAGTGAAGGTGGTTTTATCTTGGTCAGCAGGTGAAATACTTATTTGGTTATACCCACTAAACCCATCTAAGAAGGAAAAGTATTTCTTACCTGTGATATTGTTTAGAACCTGATCAATAAAAGGCAGAGGAAATTAGTCTTTCTTGGTGGCTTTATTAAGTTCCCTATAGTCTACACATATCCTCAATTTATTATTTTTCTTGGGAACTATAACTGATGGTGATACCCACTGACTATCATATATAGGATAGATGAATCCCACCTTCAGTAATTTTTCTATCTCATTTTTTACTATGTCTCTAAGTGTTGGATTGATTCTTCGTTGTGGTTGTCTTATGGGTTTAACATCCTCAATGTAGATATGGTAAGTGCATATGTTGGGTTGAATTCCCTTCATATTAGTATAATCCCAAGCAAACTCTTGAAAATATTTCCTCAAAATTTCAAAAACCCTAGCCTCTTGGATGGCCTCTAAATTATTACCAATGGTCAGTTCTTTGTCTATGTCAATAGTCACTTGCTTGGTATTTTTAAAAATAGCAAGCTCTGCATCATTGATTAAAGAATTCAAGGGACAAACATGAGGTTGAAACATGTGCAAAATAGTTACATTTTCAAGAGACATAATCTTGGTTAAAGGACAATAGAAATCAATGACTGTGCATTTTGCATTATAAGCATAGATTTCCTTACCATCTTCATTAGAAATGTCACTTACCAAGGAAATAGTATCAGATGTGTTCAGAAAAAATGGTTTTATAGCCTTAGTTCTAATTTTTGTAGCTTCAGTTCCAATTTATGTAGCCAAAATATCCTTTTCATCAGACAACGTATATGACTCAAAAATTTATGTCATGTGATTTTACATTGTGATTATGGCCAGATAAGAAGAAATCATAGAGTTATTATCTGAATAATCTACCCATACATGTTCACAATCATACACATAAGGTTGGGAAGGAGGATATAATGAAATATGCTTGGATTTTTTCCCATTTAAAATGGTCATTTTTCCTGACCTACAGTCAATATATACAACAACAATAGCCAACCAGGGTCTCCCTAAGATGACTGGATATCCCAACTTCCAGGATTTAGGATGTAATACCATAAAATCCATAGTGTACTCCTAATATTCAATTGTGACCATTATATCCTCTATCACACCATCTGGTACAACAATAGATTAATCTGTTAATTAAAGAACGGTATTGGTAGGCTATAATCCTGTTAAAGACAACAAATTGAACATATATGTGGTTATAACATTGATTGAAACACCAAGATCCACCAAAACGTTAGATATTGAATGATAATTTATAAAAATAGTAATGATTGGACTCCCAAGATCCCCATATTTTTGTAAAATAATTTTTCCAGCAACAAGATTAGCTAAATTCCCTTCCACCTTGATTGTTTTCAGTATTTCTTCTTCCTTCTTGGTGTATAGATACATTCATTTCTAATGGTTTGGTTTAGTTCAGGAATATACCTTATTTCTCTCACAAGTGGGACCTTAATGTTCACCTTTTTCAACTCTTGAACTAGCAGTGTTTTCTCTCTAGTTCAAGTTTCCTATAATTGTTTAGGAAAAGGAGCTGTATGAACATTCTTATTCTTTCCTTGACCATTCCTAGTGTCTTGTGTTGGTTGAGCATGCAAATTTTCTTCATTTTCCTCAAGTATATATTCTTTCTCATTTTCTACAAGTATTTCTAAGATATTAATAGGAGGATTCAATGTTTTCCCAGATCTTAGTCACAACTCTATCATGCTTCATCTAGTGAAGTTGTCTGCTTTTTTTTAAGGTTCGCTACAGGTTGGGCCGTAAGTTTTGTTTGTGCTTCTTCTCCATGTTGTTGATAGTTTTGTGGTGGGGGCATTAAATTCTATTGTGGTTGCTAGAACCTCCTCTATTGATTAGTATTCTGTTGTGGTGTCCATTATTGGGTTTGGTTAGGATTCTGTTAAGGTACCCACTGTTGGTTTTTCCATGGATTTGCAAGGGTTGGTGATGTCTAACCCTACTAATTGTAGGGACTCATCTATGGTGGTGGATGTGGGTAAGTCATCCAATTTTGTGGTTCCCACTCAGGTTGTCCCTAAGTAGGTTGAGGAGGCATATTGGGCCATGAAATCCTCCAAGGGTTCTGAGGAGGTTTGGGAACATACACAACCTGATTATTTGGCCTTTCAAAAAAGTTTACCTCTGCCTCAATGTGAGATAAAATATTCAATTATCCTTTCAACTGAGGTAAGAAAATTTTATGCTTAGTATCGTGATCAAAAACATCACAAATCAAACACATGTCTGTAACCCCTAAAGGACATTCTCTCAGAGGATGTCTCTTCCTGCATTTAGGGAAATATATGTCTAATGGTTCTTTTGCAGCACTGGTTTTTGGTTTTAGCCCATCAATGGTTGATGTCAATTGTCATAAGATGTTTGTTTTCATGTTGGCCATTTCCTCCATAAGTTAAGAGGTTCCTAGGGAAATCTTGGATGTTTTTATTTTTCATATACCTCCTCATGTTCTAGAGTAACTTTGGCATAGCTCAGTGATTTGTTCCATACTAATTTTTTGCACATTACCTCCTCCCATAAGATGGAGGGAATACTTGGTTTCCTCATCAAGTCCTTTAAGTAAAACTGTCTTAGTAATTTCTGCATGTAACTCATAACCACTCCTATGATGGAGAAAGAGAAATCTATCCAAATAATCCTCTAGATTTTCATCTTATTTATGCTTTATCTATAAAAACTCTTCTTTCATATCCCTTCCCTTACAGTAGTCTTAATATTTATCCAAAAAGTTTGTCTCCATGGCCTCCCAAGAATGAATGGAGTTAGAGGACAATCCCATGAACCATCTCATAGCAGAGTCTTTGAGAGTGGAAGTAAAGAGTTTGATTTTTGGATTGTTTGTTATGTAATCATATGTTTAGCAAAGAACTTTGAATTCAAACAAGTACTGATCAGGGTATTCCGTAGACATGCCTCAGAAGATAGGGAGGATGGATGGTGAGATATTTTTCATAGGTACATCCTCATCTTCATCCAATACAATGGGATAAGTAAAGGTTCTACCAAAGGGTCAGTTCTCATTATTCCTGTTGTCTCCCATTTTGGAATGTTGCTCTGGTTCCAAATAGGATGATGCAGAATGTTCAAAAGGGCTTCTAAGCATTGGATTGGATTCAGTGTCACTCTTAGTGTTCCCTATGTGTAGTATATTTGGAGATATTTGTTGGATTTTGTGTGGTATAAATCTCCCTTGATCATCCTGTGGCCTATACATTGAGCTTGGTTATGTAAATAAGTCCGAAGACTTCTACTGGTTACATAAATGAACTCCATTAACACCCATAACATATAAAGTGAAGAATTTGGAGGGTTGTGCTTATAGGGTCCCCGAAAACAGTGCTAAAAATGATGGGTCATTGTATTCTTCCAATCATCTAACTAATAGATTAATCTACTGCTGTCATTATCAAACTAGGTTTGTGTCCTAGGTTGTATGCAGTGGAGACCTATGTACCTAGTTATACTATTGGGTCTCTATTGGGGGGTTTCCATTAGATCCTTCTGAATTTGCTACTAATCTACGGAAACTCAATGTAAATATACAGAATTAAGTTATAGTAAAAGTAAAGTTGTACTTCTAACTCAAATGGAAATGCACACACAGAATTGAAAGAACAAAATTGAAATTGCACATTCATAATCAAAACTTAGAGTAAAGTAAAAGCACATGCTAACTAGAAGTTACATAAGGGAAAAAACACATTCTGAATGGAAATTTCAATAAGTAAATTAAACACACTTAAACATGAATTGCACAAAATACATTGAAATAGAAATTACAGTAAAGGAACTGAGTTATTATGACTTATCAGAAAATAATATGTGTACGTAAATGTAAAAAACCTCCCATCTCCTTGGTCGAGTGGGCCCTTGCTCTTCCTTGAGATAAAGGAAATATTAATAACTCAAGATTCTCAAAATGATATCTTCGTATATTAATTCAAATAAGTTCCATGACATATTCAGTCCAGAAAGGAAAAGTGCTAAATGCAAAAAATTATATCGTAGATTATAAATACTACGAACTACTACATTGTTCTTCAAGGAGGTGTCTTTATATAGACACGAGTGGTTAAAAAATATGCCAAAATTATTGACACTAATATCTTCCAGTAATAGTATTGATAAAGACTCATAAATTCCTATAGGACTACTAAAAACAAGACCCATACTCGTAGGCCAATAGATGGAAAAATTCTTCCACTTCTGCATTCCAACTCCAAACTTGGGGTTCGTTAATTACATTGGGAATATATGTTCATTATTTTCCTCCACACATCACTAAATTTATCTCACCAAGGTAATTAGTAGGAGGTTATACAGTTAATCAGGTTGCATGAGAAAAAGCAAGGAAAATGCATTAAACTCACTAAGATATACCTATACAAAGCATCCCCGTGCATTATCAAATCATGTTTAAATGATAAATTATCAATCATATGAATGATATAAATAAACCAAATAATATACTCATTAGGTTGGTCACTAGGTTGATTTAAATGTGCACCAATGGCTCTCCTTTATCCAAGTGGCGAGCTCTCATCATAAGATGAAGGGGTTTCTCTCCCACACTTGCCAATATGGGGTAGCATAGACTACTCAGGCTCCACATCCTCTGTGTGAACCTCAATTCCTTCACACAACGTCTGCCACCATAAATCCATTGCTCCTGTAACTTCATGTTGTCTATATAACTCCCTCTCATGAGCTTCATTATACTTGAGTCATATCTCTTCCCTCTCTTTTTTAGCCGCAAGTTCCGCCATATTTCTCCACCCTAGCTTCCTCACCCAACACTCTCAAGAATCTTATCTGATAATGTGAAATGCTTCTATAATCAGTTTAATGATCAAGATATTTATATCTAAAGGGATAACATGCAAGAATGATCCTCTTGGCTCTCTTAAAAACTCAAACTCAACAATCTCTAGACAAAAATACATATAAATCACATACTCCAAGATGTAACTTGTCAACAATTTACTCCACTAATGATCAAAAACATGTGTCCAAGTTAGATCAATGTCATGCAGCCTATGATACTCATCTTGGGTCCACATGTGAGATCTATAGTACCATCTTGATCTAGATGCATACATTGAAATCCATTCATACAACTCCACTGGAAAGCAACAAAAGAAGGTCTCATACAGCTCATGATACAGATGATTTTCTACCCATTTACATGCATCAAACTCAATTATGGTACTAAATCTTTGATAAAACTCATCCTCTGTGATTTTAAGTCATGCTTTGACACTTTCCAAGGTCAAGCACTCTATCATCACATACCATTCTCACAACAACTTCAAAAAGAGGTCCTAGCAACGGAACCAAGATGTAGTCATTTTATGTACCCTCAATACTACTTTATAACCCCCAAGCCCATCAGCATATCACCCAATGGGCACTGGGTGCTCACCCAAGGCATGCACGGGCACCGAGCCCCTCCTTTATGTGAGTATTTTGAGAAGTTTTTGCCATTAATAGAGGATGAATTACAGAATGAGAAGTACATTTAATTAAAAGGTGTAAGGGATAGTTTACAGATCCACACATTAATGCATTACAGAAACTTAATAACAATCTAATCAACATAATAAACCGGATATGAGCCATGGTAGTCATATAATACGATGGTTTACACCCTTAAGCATGATATACAGAATGAACCCACACACACACACACACACACACACACACACACACACACACACACAGATATATATATATATATATCTAGAATAGTTATGATAGCCATATTACAATCAAAAGAGTCATCACAGACCATACATGTTAAATGACAGAGACCCAACTCCTACAGATCTTCCCTTGTATGAAACCATAGCTATACCCTTCATTTTTTTAACCCCTGTAATAGGTCCTAGTGCTATACATAGGCTCATGACATCCCTCATAACCATTAGCACTAAGTTCTCTAAACCCTAGCATTACTGCAACACTTTGTTACTCGGCATCTTACTCTCCATGCATTCTCTCTATCTCTTGCATGCTCTTATCTCCCTCTCCTCATCTAATTAATGTCTTCAGATCATGTCTTCCTCACTTCCAAGCATCTCTTTTTTATAGGATCAACACCAACCGCCATGCCTTCTCTTATGAAAATATCATGTGCCAAGTTTTGATGTGGTCCTTCAATGGTGGATGATTATCCATTTGCAAACCCTCCATTCTCTATAATGATGTATCCTAGGAATATTCCCTATGTGGAATATCCTTTTCTAGACCTCTAAGGTTCTAGGTTGACATCGTATCCACTCATCACGCCTATTCGGGTCCTCATGTTTTTCCTCAAGTTTCTTCATAATGCCAAATATGGCTAAGTCCTTTGAATCTGTGTTATACCTTTTATGTGTGCCCTGGTTTCACCTAAACCCCTTTGTCCTACACACTTTTACCTGAGTGTCCTTCTTCTCACTGGTCCTATGTGTGAGTGCCCTTTTGTGTTTAGCTATTATTTCAAGGCCCAACAACCTGATCATTCTTTATCTATCATAATTCCTAAATCAAAATCTCACCTTGGGTCACCTCCTCGTATCCCATTGTCTTCTCCTATGTGTGGGCCACCTCCTGGTAGCCCATTATTTGTTAGAATTTGATGATTCTAATAAATATGGATTTAATCAACTTACATATTACATAATGTTACAATAAATATTTAAATAAAGATTACATCATAACATAAGTAAATAAAAAAATACTTACAGGAAATAAATAACACAGGTGACACATTATTTATAGTGGAAAACCCCAATAGGGTAAAAACCACTTCAAAAATAACTTTTTACATCAGAGAACTTATTTTACATCTAGTAAGATCACCTCCTCATTTAAAACCCTATTTACCAAGGGTAAAACCAAATCGCTTGATTTTCACACCTTTGATATGTTTCCCGAATATATCAAATGAGGACTTAAAGTCCTTTTTATATAAGGTGATCGGGTATGTCTCCCGACCCACCTTTTCAGCCTAACATGGTTGACACATACACCTAGGTTTATAATATTTAATATTATAAATATAATCATTTCATGATATGAAATATTTAACCTAAAGTATATACATAGGTTAGCATATTTAATAATAGAAATATAAATATTTCATATTATTAAATATTAACCTATATATTAGTGATGGACCCATATACATTAAGGGTTGGTCAGACCACTTAATAATTATGTTCCAACACTCCCCCTTAATGTTAAGTGGGATAACATAACATATGCCAATAGATTACCTGCCCGTGGTACACTACAGGATTTACAATCCTTAAACCATAAAGGTTTTAGGCTAGCATATCAGTTGAAGGAATTATAACACCTTAATCATACTCAATTTACCTTTTAGTACAAAAGGATTTAGAATCCCAAATATCATCTCATGATTAGTGGCTAAGTATGATTTGTGAGTTTTACATATTCTCACAAGTTCTCATAAAAGGTTATTGAACCCAAGCGTATAAGAGTCTTTTACAACCAAGGACCTCCTTAACAATATGCTTGTACTGGATGTTTACCAATAAACTCAATTGAACTAAAGATTTTATTGAAGACCACCTTTAAGATCTTTCTACACTTCTTTTTAAAAAAGAAACCGAGGAGGTATACATGCCTGAAGTTCTTTTTACACTTTCCTGAAGGTCTTTTTTACACTTTCCTGAAGGTATTTTTACAAAAACCAAGTTACATTAGGATGTGAAATTTTCATGCACACTCCCCCTCAATAGAAACTCTGAAAATCCAATCTTTTCATGAAAGTGATAAAACTTTGCAGCACTCAGGGACTTTGTGAAAATGTCAACAACCTTCTCTTCATTCAACATGAACTTGAGATTTATTTCATCAGTTTGCACCTTCTCACGGGTGAAGCGTATATGTATCTTAATGTTCTTCATCCTCTGATGTTGAACTAGATTCTTAATCAAGAGTAATACAACTCTGACCACCACATAGAAGAGAAATAATTCTTTTAGCTTCCATGTGTATCTCTACCAATAGCCGTTGTAGCCACATGGATTATTTACTTCTTCCATTATACTTCTTTGCCTCAGTAGAAGAAATGAAGACTGTTGATTGTATTTTTTGTTCCAATTAATGGTTCCTTCACCAAAAAACTTGAACACATATCCAACATATATATAACACAACATCAGTATGCTTAGAATCACAAAAATCCATATAAGATAGCATTTTCATTCTTAGTATAATGCAACCCATAATTGATTGTTCCTTTCAAATGTCTAAAAATTCTTTTTGCAAGATTCCAATGATCTCTAAAAAGGTTCCTGCTTAAAACTTGAAGTAATTCCTATTGTATAGGAAATATATGATCTAGTTATAGTTAGATAAATCAAACTATCAACTAACAACATATATAAAATAAGATCAACCTTTTTCATATGCAGATTTAAAATCAATATTTATTCTAACTTCCATTGAAGTAGAAAATGGTTTACCATCAGTCATAAGAATTTTTTTCAATACAATGGCTGCATATTATGTTTTGAAATAAAAATAGAATGAAATATAATCATACAAATAACCTAATTTGAGAGACCTAACTCATTCATTTCAAAGTACTACTTCAATTTTTCTTTAATCCTATGAATTAAATCAGAATTGTCACCAGACATAAGAAAATTATCAACATATATACATATAATGATAATATGCAAGCCTTATTATCTTGATGAATATATTATTATTAGAAGAACAATTAACAAAACCTAATAGCTTAAAGAAGGAAACAATTTTCACATACCACAGCTCTAAGAGTCTTGTTTTAAAACCATACAAAAATTTCTCAACTTACAATCATAGTTTTCTTTACCAGTTTCCTTCAAATCCTTTAGGTTGAAACATGTAAAGTTTCTTATTTTAAATCACAATTCAAAAAAGTATTTTTCTTATCCATTTGGTGGATTTACCACCCAAATTGAGCAAAAATTGCAAATAAGGCCCTAACAGTACTCATTCTAGCTACATGAAATGTCTCAACATAATCAATACCGGGCTTTTGAGTGAAACCTATAGCAACAAGTCTAGCTTTATGTTTGTTAATACTACCATCAACATTATATTTTACTTTATATATCCACCTAGACCCTATAATACTTTGCGGCTCAGGTTCATACAAGGTAATTAATGCATTATACATATGATGGCTTATGGTCATTTTCTTAAGGTTAATAGGATTTGAACTTTTCTAACATAGATTGAGCCCAATTTAATTTTTTATCTAGGAAGATAAGAGTTTTAAAAATATCTATAGCATCAAAACATCATCATTACTATTTACTAAATCAGAATCAAAACCATTATTTGAGAAGTATTTAATGAAGTAACATCAAGAGAAGAAGACAACACATGTAAAATTTTCATTAGATTATATCTTGACATTTCATATAAGCTTTAATGATTAACATGTCCTAACCTTTCATGCCATAGTTTTGAATTATTCAAACTTTGAGATATAAAACAATATGCAGAAGAGAAATAATAAAAAATATACGTAACTTTTATTTGACTTCCTTCAACTATTTTACTCTCATTACTAATCCTTGATATACCAAATATCCTTTCATGCATGGATTCTAGTTATGTCCATACCTCTTTTGGATGTTTGATAATACCAATGTGTAGAAGGTACTCATCGTTCACATTGCATAAAATCATAGAAAGAGCCTCCTGCATTCATTATAAGAATGTATTCATGTTATCTACAATTGTCTTGACAACAGGTGGGAGCAACCTCAGATCTAGAAACAATCATCTAGAATTTTTTTGCCATAAATTTTGTTTTAACCTAGATGTTGTAGTTGGTTTCATTCAAGAATTTAGGTTTTGTCAAGATAGAAATAGTTGGATGCCATTATTTTCCTAAACTTATAAAACACACCCCATTATAATATACAATGTACCATAGAGTTAGATACATATTTATCGATAATAAAAATAACACTTTTAATAAAATTCATATCTAAATTTTTATAGATCTAAAGAAACTATTTGATCATAACTAATTCTGTCATTACAATACATACTAATTAACCTCCCATGATCAAAATAATAACCCACAACTATTAAGGGCTCTGTATTATACCCCAAATGTATATAGAAAATATTTCCGACCATATAGAAGTGAAGAATAGACCCTTAAGAATGCATTACAACTTCAAATTTCAGGAAAAAATTAATCTAGACAAAAATCCAGTCTAGCTTAAATTTGACATCTAAATGATCTTCATAATGGCTTATTTTTTGGTCTATCGGGACATTCATTTGACCATAAATTTTAACAAAATGAAAGTTTCCTGGAACCCATACGAGCTTAAATTTAACATCTAAATGACCATCATATTGTCTTATGTTTAGTCTACCGTGACAGTCATTTGACCGTCAAATTTAATGAAGCCAAAACTTGCTATGTATTTGCTAGAAGGTGAAATTCTAAAATTTCTTCTTCTGTATAATATTAGGGAGGTTATATTTTAACACATTATAATAACCTATTATAATTTATAATGTGAATAATATATACACTTTAAAAAAAAAAGACATATAGTTCATAGAATGTAAATAAAAAACAACATATAGTTCATAAAAATTATAAACTATAGTATAGTTTTTTATATAATAAATGCACTTAACCCTTATTAAAGGGGTTTAAAGAACATAGACCAGGTTAAAATAATTTTACCAAGTGCAAGTAGATTTATGAGAGTATAAATTAACCTCGCTCTGTCACCATGTTAGAATTTGAGGATTCTAATAAATACGGATTTAATCAACTTACATATTACATAATGTTACAATAAATATTTAAATAAAGATTACATCATAACATAAGTAAATAAAAAAATACTTACAGGAAATATATAACATAGGTGACACATTATTTATAATAGAAAACCCCAATAGGGTAAAAACCACTTTGAAAATAACCTTTTACATCAGAAAACTTATTTTACATCTAGTAATATCACTTCCTCCTTTAAAACCCTATTTACCAAGGGTAAAACCAAATCACTTGATTTGTGCACCTTTGATATATTTCTCGAACATATCAAATGAGGACCTAAAGTCATTTTTATATAAGGTGATCGGGTATGTCTCCCAACCAACCTTTTCAACCTAAAATAGTTGACACATACACCTAGGTTTATAATATTTAATATTAGAAATATAATCATTTCATGATATGAAATATTTAACCTAAAGTATATACCTAGATTAGCATATTTAATAATAGAAATATTTCATATTATAAAATATAACCTATATATTAGTGATGGACCCATATACATTAAGGGTTGGTCAGACCACTTAATCATTATGTTCCAATATTATCTTTTATTCTTGTGTCACACCATAGTATCCCTCCGTTTTCTAGTTGTGGGTCATCTTCGAGTAGCCCATTATCTTATATTCTTGGGTTATTTCCTATTAGCCCTCCATTATTTTCTATTTTTGAGTCACCTTGGGGTAGCCCATTACCTTTAAGTTCTGGGCCGCATCCTAGTATCCTTTCATCCTCTTCTATCTATAGAACACCTCCGAATAAGTCCCCCATCTTCTATACTTGGGCCACATCCTAGTAGTCCTCCATCTATTTGTGACTCACATCCTAGTATCCCATATTCTTCAACCCTCAGATCATATTCTCTTCATCCATTATATCATCCCACTATCAATGACTGTGGCAAGCTCACCTTCATTTCTCACATCGATCCTAAACATCCACTTTCTTCTCCCACTTCTCGGGATTAGACAAGTCACACCTTAACTTATATGAAACCCAAACAATTTCCTTATCAAGCTAAGATCAAAGGTTCAAAGATCTCCAAATCTCCCAAAAAATCAAACAACCATAAAGTTAAAAATCAAACGTGATTCAAGAATGCACACCAACACAACCATCAAGTATGGCATAAAGTGTATAAACCTATGGATAGGGAACTTAATCTCCTGCATGCAAAACCTATATTTCAAGATAAGTCACAGTCATTTATTGAGTATGAGCTCTCCACGATCATTGAGATCAGAGAGAATATGACCCTTGATAAATAAACACGCTTAGTCTCCCTTATCAAGGAAATCATGAACATTTTTGTTGAATCTTATCACGCCGAGTGATATTGTTGGTCCCAACTTCAAAAAATCTAAAAATAAAAAACAATTTATAAATACAAAAAAATAAAATAAAAACAGAATAAGAAAACATTAAAAATCAAATGTATAAATATCAAACATTGTAATTAGGTATTTCATACGCATGGATGTTCTTTCTTCCCTTTATTTTCACTCATTTGCAAGTCTCCCACAATATTCATCCCTTTGATGATATTTTGGTTAGTCTCTTTACACACATTTTATGACATTTATCTCTATGGTATCTATTTGAACTTGGTATTTCATCACCTTGGTAAATAAAAGAATGACTGACCTCGTAGATATCCTATCACTATATACATTTAATAAACTTGTTGCGAATAAACTTTTGGACATATTTATTGACAATAGCCAATTTTGTCATCACAATCACTTCCGCATCCTTCCATCAAGCCATAAGTGGTTCTTAACCCCTTGTCAAAAAAATCAAGAGAGCTAGAATAATTTTTTCAGAAAGTAAAAAACTCAATCAAAAATCAAAATAAAAAATAAAATTGATATATAACTCTCTCTTGGGGTATTTCTAATAATCTCTATCGAGGCTATGGATACCTGAATGGCAGTAGAGAAATGTTGCAATTAGAATCAAATACATCTTTGTTAGGGATATGGACACCTGAATGGCAATGGAGCAATGTACGGCTCTCCTTCCACCCTCCATTCACAAATCACCTATCAAAATTAATCATTCCTATACATTGGATAGTGTTTCCTTACTTTTTTTCTATCAAGTCTTTCCTCCAAGAAGTAATTAACTTCTACGTTCACACGCTGGATCTCTATGAGAAAATAGGATTAGTATTTTACCAAGTGTATTTTTTTTACCTTGTTCAAACTCTTACTTTAGTCCTTATCTTGTCTCGTGATTTGTGCCTTGGGCTAATCAAATTTTAATTTTAAATCTTCTAGCTACGTTTTCCATACCCTTCCATAGAATTCACGCTTTTCTTCAACTTTTTTTAGAACATCCATGTGTATAAGATTGCCTTTTTACTATGTTTAAGGGACAATTTGTTCCTTCTTGCAATAAACAATCTTCTACTCCTATCTATCAACAGATTCTTGGATAGCTTACACTGGGGGCATTTGTGCTCCTTCTTGGCACGTCATTGGGTTGTGTTCATCATCAGGTTGAGCATATCTATTTTAGCCTTGATCCAATCTATCTTATTGTATACACACGTGGAATTCTTCCCTTGTACACCCCATCTAACTCTGGGGGCATCTACGTTTCTTCATTTTCATGTACATAGTTTTAGAAAAAATTCAAAAATGCAAAAAAAATCAAATATGTTTCCATCGAAAACTCAAAAATAATGTAAAACTTTCACAAAAATACTAAATATTTTAAAATATCACATGAATAAAAATAAAAAAATATTGGTAACGAACATGCACACACCTGAAGCCTGTATCACATGAATCGTACTCAAACATCAAAAATCATCCTATAAAACATATTTCTTGGATTCTCACCTGGTCTTGTGCATCACTTGCTGATCATTTGGATCTACCTTCCATTAACAAAATATGGTTTACTTATTACATATTTAATCTTTGGCACAACGAGTTGTTGGGTATTATTTCATAGTGTACGAATGCTTTTTCATAGGACCCCTGTGTCCTCTATTATTCCCCTTGCATGCACCCTTTCTTAGGGATCCTTCATTAACCCTTGTCATTAATTTGCATAGGTTGGAACTGAGGCTTGATAACAAAAATATTTGTACAATTGTCTTAAACATTGTTTGAGTATGTGTGTTTATACTTGTTTTCCCTATTAGGTTAGCTTGTTTGATTTCTCGTATTGTATTGCATTATGTATGTTGCATGGAGTTGATAATTTTTAGCAATGAAAAAATAGTAGTATTATATATTTTCATGTTATGGTACACTTTTGTTGTATGTGTATATTTTAATAAGGGCTGATGACATAGATCATGAGTAATATGATGTAATGAAGTTATTTTTACATTAGCTGGATGAAAGCTATTTCCATTCTCTTCATCTTCATCTTTCTTCCCTATCATTTTCTTCTATCTAACACTATTCTTCCGAATCACTTGGGGCAATAGGGATCACCTTCTACCCCCCTTCTCCCTTTCACTTCTTCTATCTATTTCCTTCATATTTTTTATCGTTGATCGACCTCTTTCATCCCCCCATCGACACGTAAGGGGGCATCCTTAATTCTACTAATTTTTCTTCTACCCATTAAAAAAAATTACTTTTTTATGTTTGTCTACTATCTTTGAAGTGGTGTCGCTTACACCACCCCAAAGAGGGGAAAATATAGAAACCTAAAATCTACTTACGCAGTTTCATAGCTAAAATTTTATTAACTTCCCATCATAATTGATGATTTATCTGGGCATTCAAAATGTGTTCATGTAAATTAGAAAAGCTATAAGACTTGAAACTAAACACCTAAGAGTTTCAAAACTTTAAACTAACCTAACAAGAACCATCAAGATAAGATCTTAGGGAGGCTAATTTCTTTAACATGCATATAAATTTGAAAAAAAAAGCTAACTAACATGTCTAGATCAATCTCTAATCTTTGAATGCTAACTTTGAAATAAAACTAAGAAGACCCTTAAGAATCAGATTTGATTGTTGTTTGCTCCAAACAAGGTGAAGAGATCTATCTAAAATGGCTACAAGACCATGTTTAGATATTCTCCTTGCTGGTACCCAAATTTGTTCTCCTTTTTAGTCTGAGAAACATCAGAAATATGGCATGAATCTTGAAGGCAGATAGATCCATATATATGTCATTTTATAGCCAGGGATGTGATCTAACTAGAACTCATATTTGTGGAGAGATGGATATCACTTTGAAAGGATTTTCATCTGATTCTCACTATTTTAGGTTGTGCCTTTCAGCCAAGGTAAGAGAACCTATGTTGCAGCCTTTGTTTTGTGAAGGAGGTGGAGATATCCTTATGTTGTACATATTATATGGAGATGGCCTTGGGAAAACATGATCAATTTTCCATTATTCAAACTCAACAGAGCTGTCACTACTAAATGATGGAAACTCTTTCAAGACAAGGCTAAGGCTACTGGAGACATTGTATGATCCTGATTTGCTTTGTGCATTTTTGTAGATGGGTTAGATTCTTTTGTTGACACACAATGAAATGTAGGGGTAGTATGAGTAGGATTAGTTATTCAGATGATTTTTTGGTGGGGTAT
Source organism: Taxus chinensis (assembly GCA_019776745.2). Classification (NCBI taxonomy): domain Eukaryota; kingdom Viridiplantae; phylum Streptophyta; class Pinopsida; order Cupressales; family Taxaceae; genus Taxus; species Taxus chinensis. The sequence continues at coordinate 262,416,262 of CM034150.1, forward strand.
TGACAAGAAAAACTTGGATATATCAAATCTTTAACAACCTCTACAATACTTGAACTATAAGATAAAATGCTTTAAATAATCAGGATATTCTTTCAACGAAAAGATGCATAAATGGAAGCCCAGGTTGCACTCTTCACACAATCTTTGAGAACTCACCACAAAATCTTGAAGTAAAGAACTCAATTAAACACAAAAATCCTTGGTCAAACCATGCCTAAGGTAACCCCAAATAATTACAAGCAATCCCAATCAACAAATGAAGGTGGAGTGATTTTAAATTGCTTATTTTCAATGCCAGATGAAAGCTCTTCTGACAAACAAAACTGCAAGTTCCACTAAACTATCAATAATGATGAGATTTTGTGTGATTTCTAAAGACTTTCAATGCAAGATTGCAACAAGAACAATGAAAACTATTTGGAGGTATTTAAAATGATAACAAACATCATATTGCCCAAAAAAACAAAGATTAACTCAAAATCTTGTTAGATTCTTCAACAGGGGAGAGTTTCATGAATAATATCAGAGCTGTGTGATGGCTATACACTTGTAACCAACTCACATACATGAATATCCAACACAGAAGAAATTAACCTGGTTCTTTGGTGGGTTTCTCAGAAAAATTGAGCTTTCTCTCAAAATTTGCTCATGATTTTCAACTTTCCCGACCATTTGCATTTTTCCAAAATGAATTATATACCTCTTGCCACATTGGAGCCTTCTTTTCCAAGAAAAGCATATGCCAAGGGATCAAGTTCGTTACAAAAATTTCTCATGATTCACTGAAAAATGGCATTTAACAAATTTGCAATGAGAGTTGCCAGGTGTTTTAAAAAAGACTGAATCATTACAGATATTCAGATTATTATCTTTCCTGGAGGAATGTTTTTCATCATCAAGGCATGTAGATTCCTTTCCTCTCATCATTTCACCTTTTCACCTTTTAAAACACCCTCTGTAACTTTCAAATTTGACATTTCACGTGTCTGGACAGATTAGGAAAAAAATTTGTTTCAAAAACACCTCAAATCTATAAATTGAGTTATGAAACCGATTCCAATGATCCTAGAAGGCCAAAACGTCATGGAAACCCCAAAACATTGATGAAATTTGATGCAAAATTTACAATTCCAAGCTTCATGGAGAAAAATGGTGGCCAAAAATGAAAATGTACAGTTGCCCTTGATCTGCTTTTTCACCTTCAATCTGGGCCCTCCACGTGTCAAAATATGATTGGAAATCAATTCGGGCTCACCTTTTGTCTTTTTGACATTTTTGGAAAAAAGGAAAAATTTGACTTTTTTCTCCACTCCTCCACCCTTGAATTTTTGGTGATGACACGTGGCACATGGTGGGTCCTATTGGGATCGCGCTTCAATTCTGCACGTTTTGACCCTTTTTGGAAATTTTGAAAAATTTCACCTTTTGCCCTGTGGGCCTGCATCTCCACCTTTGTCCTTGACACGTGTTATGCTCTCTATCACTAAAATTACGCGGGCTTATTTCATGTTTTGACCCCTTTTTTGCCAAGGGAATTTTTTCAATTTTTTTCCCGCGGGCCCGCACCTCTGATTTCTCCCTCGCCACATGTCACTTGATAAAGTGTCATAGGGCCATGCTTCAATTTTCATACTAATTCTTTTTGCAAAAAGGGAAAAATTTCCCTTTTACCTCCATCGACCCGCTCCGCCTTTGCCACGTGTCTCCCTATGGCTCATTCGCGGGCCCACAACTTAATTTTTTGCCTTAACTCCTTTTGCCAAAAAGGGAAAAATTCCTCATTTCCTTCCACAGCCCATACTTCCCTTTGATTCTTCATGGACATGTGTCCACCTAAGATTGTCCACAGGGCCACACTTCAAAATTTCACCTTAGACCTTTTTTACCAAAAGGGAAAAAGTTTCCTTTTCCTTCCGTGGCCCGCACTTCCCCGCTTTGCCTCCACGCCGCCACGTGTCCACCTCCTACTTCATTTGGACCCACGGGCCTCTCCACACCAATTTTCCCTTCACCAAAAATAGCAAAAAATGCCTAAGTTCCCCGCCTGCCTTCCATTCGCCCTAGCACAAGAACAAGACACGTGTCCCTCCTCCGGGACCTGTGGGGTTACGGGGGAAAATTGTGAAATTTTCCAAAAGCCAAAAATGGCTATGTTTTTCAAAGAAACCCTTCGATCCTTGTCCAACCAGAAGCAACCACGTAGGAGGAGAATTTTGAGCCTAATTTTGACGGTCAAATGGCACCCATACGACCGTAAAAAAAAATACAAAATTTACCAAAGATGCCCGAATTTAATTTTTTCTTCATGGGTGATGGATTTTTGCTCAAAAATAAGAGGAAGTTGATTTTATGCAAGTTTCGACCACAGGGAAGTATTTTTGATGGCATGTATGTATAAAATGATCAATTTTGCCTTTTTCACGATTGGGCAAAAGGGAAGAAACAACATAGCCTGCAGATTTGGAAAAATCAGGGCACAAACAAGGCATGCATGGGTGTTTCTTCACAAATGAGGCATGGAAAATGATTTTCAAATGGGCTAAGGCATGGAAACAAAAGAAATAACTTCATCCCATCCATTCAAACTATGGAAAACATTTTAGGAAATACAGAGTGAAAGGAACACTAGGGCAAAATCATAGAGGATCAAAATAGACACCAACATCGGCTCCTACTCGGGGATGGGCACTCCCAGTGAGTGCCACAAGAACAAAATGTAGACCAAGTGCCAACATAATTCATTTGACAAAGGAGTCATGAGCCAAAATTACAAAAAAACCATCGAAGAACCTGAAAAAAAATGGCTGCCACATAGCAAGGCAAACCACAAACCGATGAAACACCAAAAAACAGAGCAAAAAACGAAACACTATACACTGTACAAGCTGGTGCATACCTCAAATTTGGGGATTAATCCAAGAAATGATTCAAATGCCTTCCATTAACAGGCAGTTCAAGAAATTTCCCATCTAAATATTTGAGAAAAAAGGTATTCTCAGTAATTCTGATATCAATGGAGTAAGGGCCCATCCACAATGCATCAAATTTTCCATGTTTTTCCTTATCCTCATTTCTGTTATCCCACAACAAAACCAGATCTCCAATATTGAAGGCCCTAGGAGTGACCTTCTTGTCAAACAATCTTTTCAACTTCTCTCTAAATCTAATATGCCTCTGATGGGATGCTCTTCTCTCTTCATCTAGCTCCATAATTTGATGATCCTTGCTTCATATGGACTGATCTGCTGATCCTCAATTTGTTGAACAAACGAAAATGAATATAACGACAGATGTAAGGGAAACAAAGCTTGAGTTGCATACACCAACGCAAATGGGCTCTTACCAGTAGCTCTCTTGGGAGTGATTCTATTAGCCCAAACTACAAATTTCAATTGTTCACCCCATTTTTTCTTATTCAACTCCAAGGTCCTTCTAATGATCTTCAAAAAATTCTTATTGCTGGACTCAGCTTGTCCATTTCCTTGGGGATTATAGTTTGAAGAATAAGTTAAATTTGTTCCATACTCCTTGCACATTGCCATCAAAGGTTTAGCTCTGAAACACATGGCATTATCAACCACAATTTTGACTAGCACACCAAATTTGCATATGATATTATTCAACAATAAGTCCATAATAACTTGGTGTGTTGCTTTCTTGGTGGGGATTGCCTCTACCCACTTTGTAAAATAATCAGTGGCTACAAGAATCCACTTATGGCCAACACTAGAAGGATCTGAAATCTCATCAATGAAGTCCATTCCCCACTGTTTGAAAGGAGCTTTGATTGATACATGTTACAAAGGAAGGGATCCTGAAGCTTTCATTCTTCCAAAGAAACGCTGGCAACTTTCACATTTTCTAATCAGCATGGTTACATCTTTAAAGAGAGTAGGCCACCAATAACTAGCTCTAAAAACATTGTGTGTTGTAACCCTTCCAACAAAGTGTCCTTCACAAAATACCCCATGGAAATCAGTAATTACTTTGGAAGTTTCATCTCCAATTACACATTTCAAGAGGACACCTTCAGGGTTCTTCCAAGCCGGCCCAAAATTAGTGATGATTTCTCATTTTTATTTAAATGACTAGGACAACAAAGGTGTCTGAGGTAAAAGATTATGATCTTGTACCACTCAGAACTTACCAATTTCCCAAGAACATCTGCCCTTTCTTCCTCTACCTCATTCACTTCCACAGTCTGCAAGTTGCTCTCAGCCATGAGCTTAGCAAGACCCAAACCTCTTACCAACTTTGTGGTTTGGATGTCCATATCATACTCCTGCAATTTTTTCACCCATCTACATCTTTTACTTGAGATCTTCATCTCTGATAAGATGTCTTTTACCATGGTGTGGGGAACATAAGCAAAAACTTTTGAACTTAAAATATAAGGCCTGAAAACTTTTGTTTCTTTCACCAAGGCAAATGCTTGTTTTTCCATGATTGTATAATTCAACTCGGCAGCTTGTAAATCCTTGCTAAAGAAGGTAATAGGCCTTTTAGCCCCATCTTTATCCTTTTGGAGCAAAACAGATGCAATAGTATTTTCAGAGGTAAAGGAGAAGATTTGGAAAGGCTTCTTGTAATTCGGAGCTGCCAAGACAGGTGCATGTTTAAGTGCTGCCTTGATCCCTTCAAAAGCTTGAATAGCAGTCTCCTCCCATTTGATAACTTGATATTTCTTTAACATGCATGTGATAGGAAGAGTCAACTCAGTAAAATTGGACACAAACCTTCTAATGAAATTGATTTTCCCAAAGAAAGATTGGATTCCCTTCTTCGTTCTTGGAATTGGCACCCTGTTGATTACTTCTATTCTTTCAGGATCAATCATGATACTATCCTTTGAAACAATATGACCAAGCAGCTTGGCCTTTTGCATCCCTAAGTGACACTTCTTTGGATTGAGAGAGATTCCAAATTCTCTACATCTGATCAACATTCTTTCCAAATGTTGCAAGTGATCTTTTTCTGCTCTTTGAAAATACAGTCACATCATCCTGATAAACTGCAATGAAGTCATTTATATAACCAGCAAAATAAACATCCATTTCTCTTTGGAAGGTAGCTCCAGAATTCATGAGAAAAAAAGGCATTCTCACATAAATATGTGTTCCCCAAGGAGTGGTAAAGGTAGTTTTAAATCTTTCTGACTCCTTGACAACAACCTGATTGTAGCCAGAGAAACCATCAAAAGTGGGCAACAATTCAGACCCATTCACTAACTGCAACATGTTCTCCATGTTTGGTAAAGGATAATTTTCTTTCAATGAAGCTCTACCAAATTTTTTTAAGTCTACACAAAGTCTAATATTTCCATTCTTCTTTATGATTGGCAGAGGGTTTGCAACCCAAGATGAATACCTTGAGGGTTGAATGATCCCTCCCTCCTTTAGTTTCTTCAATTCATCTTGCATCTTCATGGAGAGGAGTGGATTAATTGGCCTTTCCTTCTGTCTAAATAGTTTTTCCTTTGTTTTAAGAGGGATCTCATGTTGAAACAAGTCTTCTCTATATGCTTTCAACTCTAAATATGACTAGGCAAGGAAGTCTTGATATTGTTTCAATAATTGGAGGTAGGATTGTTTTTCTTCTTTGTTTAAACTACTTCCCAACCAAAATTTTCTTGGTTTTTCCTTTGTTCCCAAGTCATGCTCTTCCATGTCCCTTGAGGTAGATATATTTCTATTGATGATGTAATCAACATTGCTAAAATTTGACTCGAGAGCAACAAGACCTCTAGGAATGGTGTTAGTTTTCAATTGGATAATATCTTTTCCAAACAAAGTCTCTCTTCCTTCAGTCATGCACACCATTGGTTCCAAATCAATATGTTGATATATAAAATCACCTTGATTTCATAAGAACCTTTGCACATGAGCATCATCATCAAACACTTGTCAATGCTTGATGTTGTCAGGGATAGCTGGCCTAGTTAACACTTCCACATTGTACTCACAATAAGGTGAAATGGTGCAATCTCCAAATCTTGACCCCATCACTGCCAACTTTTCAGAAAAAAACATTCAAACTTCTATCATGGTGCACAATATTAAAGGAATCAAACATCTCAATTAGATCCCAAACTGCATGTTTATACTGCTTCATCCGTTGATTTTTTGTAGCATACATTTTTCTTATTTGTTTGACAACTAGCTCTGAATCTCCCTTTGCAATGATGTCCTTGACACCATACTTCCATGCAACTCTCAGACCTAACAACAAGGCTTCATACTCAGCAATGTTGTTAGTACATTCAAAATTAAGCTTGAAGGAAAAAACAAATTCTTCCAAGCTAGGAGAAATTAGAATTACACCAGCACCATTTCCAAATTTGGAGCAAGCTCCATCAAATAGCAAGGCACAAGGAAAACATACCTACTCAAGGCACTTTGATTGATCCACATTGTGTTCTTTTACATCAACAAAACCAATAAAATTATCAGCATTAACATCAGTAAATAATACTTCATAAGAAGCATTGCTAGGGTCCTTAATTAGATGCAACATTTTCTTTTCTCCATAGAGCTTGACAAGGCTACCCTCAATGGGAATGGTGGAAAAAGACATATCCATTTGGACACTCCATCCAACACTTGTAGCCCACTTTCTTGACAATAACATACCCCATTTGGTAGGGCAATCAATAATCAAAACATCCAAATTTAAATTCCTCCCTGGATAAGTTACAAGCTGCACAACCAAACCCTTCACACAACCAACAACTGGCACTTCTCTTGAGTCCATGGTAGTACATTTTCCATAGGCTGCTATCACTTTGATATCCAACTCATTCATGACTTCAAGAGGCATGACATTACATGATGCACCGGAATCAAACATACAATTGTGAAGTAGCCTATCCTTTATGATCAAATTTGTGAAGAATGGATCAACATTCAATTGGGAATCAACCAAGGATGTCCCCAAATATACCTCAGGTGTCTCTCCAAGATCTTTTGCTGCTAGTGGTGTTTCAAGGTCAACAATGATTTGAGGAGGAGTCTCAACAACATTTATATTTCTACCTGGAGTAGTCTTCTTCTCTTTCAACCCCAAGTACTCAAATGCTCTCTTCTTATGCTCAGGAATTCTAAGCAACTCAATGATTGAAACAATTCCTTTGATTTGGCTCAATACTTGGGCTATTTCATAGGGAACACTCTTTGGAAAATCAACATTGGAAGGGAGACAAGAAGATTCATTTAATGGCAAGGGATTCTTGGTAGCTTGGGCATGAGGAGGACTGTAATTTTTGCTTGGGACAACAGAGATTTTTGCAAGTGTTTCTCTCCTAGGAACTTCTTTGGGAATGCTTGTGAGCAAGGGTGTTTTAGGTTTGGCTTGAGGCCCAACTCCTTTAACAAATTTGCTTCTAGTTTTATAATCTTTCTCTTGAGCTACAATGACATTCATCAATAATTTTCTATATTCTTCTGAAGGAATACCACCATCATACTTCTTAATCATCAAAGCTCTTAAGTATTCAAAGTCATTGTTAGGAATTTCAAAAGCTTGCACTACATCAACTTCAAGAGTATGGGGGGGAAGGAAAACTTGTACCCATTTGATGCAATCCCAAAAATTTGTAGTAGTCCTAGCACTTATTACTTCAGTAGATGTTTCTCCTCCTTGTGAGCTTGAAGAATAGCCCACCATGCAAATATCATCATCAATACCATCATCATTATTAGCTTCACCTTCTTGCTGGTCAACTTCACATGGAGGATGGGGTAGAAAACACCTATCACACCAATCAATATTAGCAAATTCTTCAACAGCAGCAACCCTAGTAGTTAAGGGATTAGGAAACACTCTTCCTTGATGTGCTTGAGGATGTCTATTTGCAGACTCCATGGGTCCTTTCCCTCTATCATCTGCCCTTTGATCACCTCTAGGATGATTGGAAAATCTATCATGGTTTTGTGCTCTTGGCTGACCTTGTGAAGTCTGCCCAATTCCCTTCTCAACTGTTGCCAACTTATATGAGATTTCTTTGACAGCCCCTACCAAAGTTTTCACAACATCTTCTAAATAAGCACCCTTGCTAGCTTGAGATTTTTCAAGGTTTATCAATTTTACACCATCTCTCTTGAGATTTTTCCCAACAGCCTTGATATTGTTTTCAATTTGAAGTGCCATGGTGAAATTTTGTCTCAGATTGGTAGGGTTCTTGTCTCTTAAGTAATAGGCTACCTTCTTATCAAATGCATCTACATATTTGATTAAATAAGACTCATCACAAGACCTCAGATTAACAGGCAGCCTTCTCAAAGTTTTTTTAAACCTTTTGTTAAAGTCATGGACTGATTCATTGTGGTTTTTCTTGATATTCTCAAATTCAGACAAGAGAAATCTAGGATTAGTCTTGTCACCATATTGCAATCTAAATGCATTCTTCATTTCAGTCCGTGAATCAATATAAATATCAGGTAGAGCCTTGTACCAATCCCTAGCATCCTCTTATAATGTATGAATGAATAACTTAATATACACATCTTCTATACTCTATCTCGAAATCTTTCATCATGTTAACAAAAATGTTTGAGATGCTGATCAACAGTTATTGCATTGTTACCTTGGAATTTTAGACAATCTATTTCTGACATCTTGTGGGACAGCATTTGGGTAACCATCCATTCCTCTAAATTCTATAGGACCAAAGGTGTTAACAACATAATGGAGGTCTAGGCTGAGCCATATTATTGTATTAGAGGTGATCTTGGAGGTGAAACAAGCTGATGAGGAGTGCAAGATCCTCGTTAGGCTCAAGAATGTGATTTACAAGACTGGTATTCTCTAAATGCTGATTTTCTTGGAAAGTTTTATTAGGATTGAAACACACATGTGTATATTGAAGAAGGAACTTACTAGGTACAACAGAAGGACCTTCACTAGACAAGGTAAACAAGTTTATGAGAGGACTACTTGAGTCAGAATCACTTGAAAAAGAGTGATAATCCTCTACCAAAGGCTAATCTCTCTCACCTATGGATATATCTTTTCCTGATGTCTAACCTTTAACAACTTTCCAAACTCTTCTCCCTTCCAACTCTGAGTTTCTTGGAGCTGTAAACAAATTCTTAGCAAAATCTTTAAGGAAGAGAGATCTTCTTCCTTCCATTTTTGCAGAGATTAGCAACACAAAAGTAAATGATAGAAAGGTTAAGACACTGGTACTGTATTAAGATCAGAACAACATGGAGTTGCCACTAAGGACTTTCACCCTAGTTGTGTAAATGCACTAAAACACTCTGTCAAATATCTATCAGCACTGAAAATATTGCCAAACTTTATAGATTAGACCTTTCTTTCCTTGAATTTATCAACCAAAAATGCAAATGAAGTGCAACAACTGCTAGAAACTGGTAAAATTTGCAGGAAGAAATTATATCTTCACTCAATCCTTACAAATCTGATTATAAAATGATGCTTCAACAATGTATTTGAATGTAAAACTTGCAAGTGACATTACTAGGGTTTGGTATGCATTCAAATATCTCAAATATGTATGCACATGGATCAGATTGAACTAAGAGAATATCAAACCCAAAACTCTACTCTTCATTCCAATCTTATAAATCTGATCAGAAGATGATACTCCGATTTTTAATTTCACATAAATCACACAAGAAGCATTACCAGGGATATGAGATATTGAAATACTGAATAATGTCCCTGGAAACATCGCCAGAAAGTGTTGTTACCCAAATTAGTTATCCTTTTCAGTTTGAGCAGCATTAGAAATATGGCATGAAGCTTGAAGGTAGATAGATCTTGATATATGTCATTTTGTAGTTGGGGATGTGATCTAGCTAGTACTCAGATTTGTGGAGAGATGGATAGCACTTTGAAAGGATTTGATCTAACCCTCACTTTTTTAGGTTGTGCCTTTTCAACCAAGATAAGAGAACCTATATTACAACCTCTATTTTTTGAAGGAGGTGGAGATATCCTTATACTGTGCATATTGTATGGAGATGGCCTTGGGAAAACATGATCAATTTTCCATTATTCAAACTCAACAGAGTTGTCACTACTAAATGATGGAAATTATTTCAAGACAAGGCTGAGGCTACTGGAGACATTATATGATCCTGATTTACTTTGTGTATTTTTGTATATGGGTTATATTTTTTTGTTGACACACAATGCAATTCATGGGTAATATGAGTAGGATTAGTTATTCAAATGACTTTTTGTGGGGTATTGATAAGACAAACTTGGATATATCAAATCTTTGATAGCCTCTACAATACTTGAACAACTATTAGATAAAATGCTTTAAATAATCAGGATGTTCTTTTAACTAGAAGATGCATAAATGGAAGCCCAGGTTGCACTCTTCACACAATCTTTGAGAACTCACCACAAATGCTTGAATTAAATAACTCAATTAAAAACAAAAATCCTTGATCAAACCATGCCTAAGGTACCCCCAAAGGCTTACAAGAAATCCCAATCAACAAATAAAGGTGGAGTGATTTTAAACTACTTATTTTCATTTCCAGATGAAAGCTCTTCTGACGAACAAAACTGCAAGTGCCACTAAACTATCAATAAGGATGATATTCTATGTGATTTCTAAAGACTTTCAATGCAAGATTGCAACAAGGATAATGAAAACTATTTGTAGGTATTTAAAATGATAATAGACATCATATTGCTAAGAAAAACATAGATTTAACTTGAAATATTGTTAGACTCATCAACTGGGGACAGTTTCATGAACAATCTAAGAGCTGTGTGATGACTATACACTTGTAACCAACTCACATACATGAAGATCCAACATAGAAGAAATTAACCTGGTTCTTTGGTGGGTTTCTCGGAAAATGAGCTTTCTCTTAGAATTTTCTCATGATTTTCAACTTCCCGACCATTTACATTTCTCAAAAATGTGTTATATATCTCTTTCCACCTTGGAGCCTTCTTTCCCAAGAAAATAATATGCCAAGGGATCAAGTTTGTTACAACACTTCCTCATGATTAACTGAAAATGACATTTAACAAATTTGCAACGAGAGTTGCTGGGAGTTTTAAAAAGACTGAATCATTACAAATATTCGGATCATTATTTTTCCTGGAGGCACGTTTTTCATCATCAAGGCATGCAGATGCCTTTCCTATCATCATTTCACCTTTTCACCTTTTGAAACCTCAGCAACTTTTAAATTTGACATTTCACATGTCTAGACGGATTAGGAAAAAACTTTGTTTCAAAAACACCTCAAATCTATAAATTGAGTTATGAAACCGATTCCAATGATCCTAGAAGGCCAAAATGACATGGAATTGCCAAAATTTTGATGAAATTTGATGAAAAATTCACAATTTCAAGTTTCCGGAGCAAAAATTGCGGCCAAAAAGAAGATGCATAGTTACCCTTGATCTGTTCTTTCTCCTTCAATCTGGGCCCTCCATGTGTCAAAGTATGATTGGGAATCAATTCGGGCTCACCTTTTGACTTTTTGAAATTTTTGAAAAAATTGAAAAAATTTGAATTTTTTGTCCACCCCTCTGCCCTTGAATTTTTGGTGATGACACGTGGCACATGGTAGGTCCCATTGGGATTGCACTTTAATTCTACGCATTTTGACCTTTTTTGGAAAATTGGAAAATCTCCCCTTTTTCCCCGCGGGCCTAAACCTCTGCCTTTGTCCTTAACACATGTCATGCTCCCTATCGCTGAAATTCCATGAGCTTAATTCTTTGTCTTAACTCTTTTTGCCCAAAAAGGGAGAAAGTTCCCTTTTCCTTCCACGGCCCGCACTTCCCCACTTTGCCAACTGCGCTACCACATGTCCAACCCTAGCTTCAATTCGGACCTGTGGGATTTTCCTCATCCTTTTTCCCTTCACCAGAAAGGTCAAAAATTCCCTTTTCTAAGTTCCCTACTAGATTACCACTCCACTTTCGCATAGGAACATGACATGTGTCCTCCCGCGGAGTCGCGGGGGGAATTTTGAATTTTTGCCCAAAGCCCAAAAATGACTAAGTTTTTTAGAGAAACCCACCGACCCTTGTCCGACTAGAAGTGGCCACATATGAGGATAATTTTGAGCCTAATTTTGACAGTCAAATGACACCCATACGACCATCAAAAAACACAGAATTTACCAGAGATGCCCTAATTTGATTTTCTCTTCTTGGGTGATGGATTTTTTTCTCAAAAAACAAGGGGAAGTTGATTTTATAAAGTGTTGACCATGGGGAAGGATTTTTGAAGGCATATATGTATAAAACTAAGAAATTTTGATTTTTCACGATCATGTAAAAGGGAAAACACGACATAGCCCGCAGAATTGGAAAAATTAAGGCACAAACAAGGCATGCATGGGTTTTTCTTCAAAAATGAGGCATGGAAAATGAGTTTCAAATGGGCTAAGGCATGGAAACAGGAGAAATAACTTCATCCCATCCATTCAAACTATGGAAAACATTTTAGGAAATGCAGAGTGAAAGGAACACTAGGGCAAAAGCATATAGGATCAAAATAGACACCAACACTCCTACTAACCAAGCTTGGAGTGATGGATGTAAGATGAAGAAGCCACTAAAATCTAGGGGTGCCCATGATCAAATGATCTTGATATCTTTATATAATACAAATGTTATCTAATGGCATTTCCAAGAAGCCTTAAGGATGGCAAGTTCACTAGGGGTTTATTAGGCTTGTATTTCTAGATTTGTTCCCTTTTGGGATTAGTCCCAATTAACCTAGTGCAATGTGGGACTAATGTGTGAGTCAAAAAGCACTTATCTATTACAAATTTCATACATCATCAAATTTCATACAGATTTAAGCTTGGTCACGAGGGTAGTTAATCCCTGATTAGGGCTTGAAATGATGAGCCTATATGATTGATGTTGATTGGGGTGTATTACTAGATGAAAATCATATTATCTTAAACTCTATGGAAGAAAACATGGTACATGGGGCTTCTCCCAACCATTCTTCCTAACAAAAACAATAGGCCCAAGGAAAAAGATTTTAAAAAATCAACATAGGGTCATAAGCCTATCGCCACCTTTTGATATTAAAAAAATGCAATGATCTTTTAATAGGATTATTTAAAAAATACATAGATTTTTTATAAGATTTTTTTCCCTAAACAAATGTTACAACCTACAATGTAGCCAATGAGAATCTAGCATATCTCTGACATCGTTATAACTAACAACCTAGCAAATAAAGATTCAACACTATCTCTGACATCTTTAAGAAACTTAAGCTTTTACCCTGGCATATATGTAAAGCATAATGTCTTATAGAAAAATCCATGCAAGCTAGGCTGTCATATTTCAACTTTCAAAAAAGCTAAACTAACCAACCATCTTTTTAAAGAAACTTTGAAAAGATTGCAGGGATTGAGGATTAATTTAATGGGCTAAGGATTACTCTAACAATATCTTCATCCAATAAATAAATCATTGAAGTAAAGCAATATTGTGTGATTCTTTTAGTAAAAAGAAATCCAGAGGAATCCTTGGGACTCATGTTTTTTAATGGTGTGATTATTAGTTTCTCTTCATTCAAGGTAACCTTCTGCATTTTATATACTTAATAATTAAACCTTGTTAATGTTGTTTATACCATCAAAGTAATCAAAATTGGGATCCACCTCATTGAAATAATAAGCGTTCATTTCTATAAAATAAATATGAAACATTTAATAGTGCAAGTATTTTAATAATGGTATGCATTGAAAAACATAAACAATTTAAAAATGTTAAAAAAATATCATTATAACTTAACTTATGTTAAATATGTATTATTATTACTTCGTTCAAGAATGAATCAATTTAATATTCTGTATGTGATGAAACTATTACGTAAGAGAAAATATGTCCAAATTGTTTCCCGTGTATCATGGACATGTATTTTACAGTGTGTATCTAAATAAATATTTATAATTAGTTTAGATTTAAATAATTGTAACAGTATTTATAGGTATTTGTGAAAGGTTAATAGGCACTTTGACTATAAGTTTTTAGATGAAGCTTACTGTTAAGGTAGTTACTTGAAAAATAATAAATTTCTAATTGATAAAGAAAGTTTTGAAATGGAGTTTGCATAGATTTCTTTTCTGCAAGTGTCTTTATCATTTATAATTGATATTGAGTAAAGGACATAAAAAAAAATTGATGACCAAAAATTACCCTATGCAAAACAAAATAGAACATCTCAATCCCTCACTAACAAAATGGCAAAATTAATGTAAAAATATGAATTAAATGGTTTAAAAAAAAAAAATTATAGAAGGAAATAGTTCAAAATATGAGGTTTCATAAACTGGTTGGAAAATGAAATTTTATACCCAAAAAACATATACTAAGTGAAATATTCCAAAAGGACATAAGTATATTATAGTTACACACATACAATTAGTAAAACATTAAATAGTCATTTATATATTTAATTAGTGGAGTATAAATAATATTATTTTGCATTTTTGAAGGTTAATATTAGAAAAACTCGACATCCTCCTATACATTTTGGTCAAACTTCGGTGATAAATGAACTATATTTATCCATTAATATCATATTAAAATTAATATTTATTCATTTACAGATTAAAAAAAATTAAACCAATGGTACGAACAACGATCTCATTTTTTGTCTTGGGAGAAAAAAATTAAGCTCTTTAGTAGGATTTTGTTGATATACCTTCAAAAAACATTGAACTCCGCCACAATAAATTTAAAGAAGATATTACGATAAAAATATTCTCTTATGATGAAAAAATCTCAACAATATATACAAAAATAAGAATTTGATGATTGAATTTTATTTTTTAGGAATCATTTTAAATTCTAGCATCTTTTATGTGCTTCTCCAACATTTTCCTTACAATGCTCGACAATTGGATTCCTCATAATATTTAGAAGTCATATAGTGATATATACGATGAAATAATATATGTGGTTGTGAAAAAGCTTTGAATAAGAACTTAACATCTTGTCAACCAAGAAAATTGAACATGCTCACTTGGGCCAAAAATCATCCAAATCAACTCCAACTAAGACTTATAGCGACTTGAACCCATGACCAACACAATCCAATACCATAACATGATATTGGTGTACAAATTTTTGAGAGCTATTTTTCTTCCGTTAAAGACTTTCAACATCTTCTATTATTCATAAATTAGAAATCAGTTTGCAGGATAAATAGAGGCACTGAGAATCTCGTACATATATTTTTCTCTCTCATAATGAATTGACACTCGAAATTAATTCATCATGCATAGCATTCCCAATGAAGATGTTTCCCTCGGAATGTTTCGGCTTCTGGGAATAGAGTTGCTTCTATCCTTTCATTCCTTTTAGAAACAGATGAGGTTAGGGTTAGGAGGAATACCTGTTGAATGTGGAGATGGTGTGCGCGTAACCGTAGGGAAAGATCAGGCTGACTGCGGAGAACTCCTTTTTGTCTTGGAAGGACTACCTGCAAATAAGAACACAAGACCACAAGATTTTGATTAAACAATAAATGAGGAAACTGCCTTGGGCCCATGAAATATAAAACTTCCCTTCGAAGGTGGTCAGTTCCCCTGCTAATATGAATTAACACAAAAGACTGCAAAATATCAATTAAATTATTTCGTTAAACTGGGTAGGGGGAAAGGCTGGCTTTCTGGTTTTTGATCAGAGGAACCGATGCCGGTTACTGATAACCGATGCCGGTCATTGATAACCGATAGCGGTGGGTTCTACGGTCTTCTTGGCAGCTATGGTGTTTGTAATGGCTGGTTTTTTGGATGGTATTAGAAAATGGGATGGTTAGAAGCAAAAGAATGACAGTTCGATGCAATGGCACGTTGGGTAGTGGATTCAGAAACGGATTTAAGAGGACTGAGATTCAAGAAACATAAGAAATGTTATGACAAAAGGACATGCAAGATCTGACTTACTGGTTTTGACCGAGATGCAAGTTGATCTCCTTGGTTGCAAACACTTCTGGTTTCTTTACTCGTCTCTGCTTTGTCAAGTGAAGATCTGGACTCTGTTCCTCGCTCGCAATGCTCTCTGTTGATCCAGAAATCCTTTGACTGATCTCTAAAAATGAAATTCCGATCCGTTGTTTTGGTTTGGGGAGCCCATTTACAAGGAACCGATGGCGGTTTCGTAACCGACGGCGGTCGAGTAGGAACCGGCATCGGGTAAGGAAAAAGTAGGCTATTTTTAGTAAAATAGCCCACCTTCCCTGTTTTTTCTCTCCGAGAGATCAGTTGCGGGCTTGGTCAAGTGGCTAGAAGGTCGGCTTTTGGTGCGAGTAAGGAGGCATTAGTTATGGATGTGAGTCTAGACCAAGTCATGGGTCTTAATTAGGTTAGTTTAGGGTTAGGGCTAGGTCATGATGAGGTGGCAAAGTGAGGTGGCGGGTAAGGTGATGTGGATTTATCAATTACAAGGTAATTAATAAATAATTGTGTAAAGTTTAGGTAATGAGGTTAGGTTGCGAAATGGGATGCGGGTCACAAGGGGTCGTGAGACACGAATTTGGTGTCTACATTAGCCCCTTATTGTCATGTAGCTTGTTCTGTAAAGCTGCGCAGACAATAATATGAAGTGGTTTCTCATGTTAAGGATATAGGTAATCCCCCTCAAATCTATCACAGATTGAGTGAACGGGAAATCACGGATAGGGTTGATAAAGGGTATATGTGGTAGAGAGGATGGTAAGGTGGTGGGGTAGGTCCAAGGAAGCAGACGCATGTTGAAATGCAATAGTACGACTAGGGTACATGATTTGACTAGCAAACCAGCAATGCATAGGCAAAGGTCGATAGTTTATCCAAACAAGGGTGATATAATCCTGGTATCCAAGGCATAGGAAGTAGCTCCAGGGTATATAACAGGTGAGGTACAGGAACGTTTAGGCATGTTCAGCAGTACCAAGTGGTTGGTTTGGTTGAAATAAACATCACAGTCTAGGTCTGGGCAAAGCTGGTCGACAGATCAAGTCAAGGACCCTAATCATGCTAAAACACGAACAAGTGAGCTCGATTGAACACAAGGTACATGATGGATGTATAAAATAAAATGTTGATTGTGGGTATGGTATGGAAGTGATACGGCCTTGGGTCAGGCCAAGTGGTTGGGCGGTGGCCCTGGGTCAGGTTAGGTGGGTAGGTTGAGGCCTTGGGTCGGGCTAAATAGGTAGGGCGAGGCCTTGGGTCGGGCCAATTGGTAGGTTGAGGCCTTAGGTCGGGCTGAATGGTAGGTTGAGGCCTTGGGTCGGGCCAAATAGGTAGGTTGAGGCCTTGGGTCGGGCCAATTGGTAGGTTGAGGCCTTAGGTCGGGCCGAATGGTAGGTTGAGGCCTTGGGTCAGGCCAATTGGTAGGTTGAGGCCTTAGGTCAGGCCAATTGGTAGATTGAGGCCTTAGGTCGGGCCGAATGGTAGGTTGAGGCCTTGGGTCGGGCCAAATAGGTAGGTTGAGGCCTTAGGTCGGGCCAAATAGGTAGGTTGAGGCCTTGGGTCGGGCTGGTCAAGTGAACAAATGTTGTGCAGCAAAGGTGGACAGAGGCGATATTGGTGAAAAAGAGGCAAGGAGTAAAGAAGGGCAAAGAATGGGGTGAAAGTTGGGTATCAAACCGATGTCGATTCTGCATGACCGATATCGGTTAAGGGACCGATACCGGTTTCTTAGGGCAAAAATGAAACCGACATGGTTAAGGTCGAAAAACCTATAAAAAGAAAAATACGGCCTGTCATTGTCACTTTTGTTATTTGCAATCCAAATCGACTTGTCTGATGTGGAGACTTGATTTGGAGGGTTATTGAGTGAGGTGGAGCTATTTGATTGGCGGAGAGAGTTGATAGTGGGCCCGATTGAGGAGGAGGCAGCAGGTGATTGGAAGGGGACCCAGCAGATCAGGATTGGAGCCATGGCACAGGCAGGAGGAGCTGGAGGGGCTGGCCCAGCTGGACCGCCACCACCCATCCCACCACGACGACGTGTCGTCGTACCGGTAGGTTCTAAACTCTTTATTTTATGCATTTGGTTGTATTAAGTGAGATTGGGGGTTTGGGTAGGAATTTAGTTGTTTTAGGAAATGAGGAGTAAATAGACGTAATTTGAAAAAAGAGAGAGGGTAGATAGGTAAGATAGAGTAAGGCGGCTAGGTGTGTAAAATTTGGGGGTGTTTGGGTGGGTAAATGGGTAGAAATAGGAGAAAAATGGTCTTTGGGGGCCGCGCGGGGGTTCGGCTCGGGCAGGAGACAGTGATCGATGTCGGTCACTAGGCGACCGGCATCGGTCGCAAAAGTATAGGGTGAGGTTGAAATGGGGGGACCGGCATCGGTCGCGTATCGGCCGGTATCGGTGGGGAAGGGATGGGTTGAGGGTGGAGTTGGGATGGGATTTAGGGTTTATGGTTTAGGTTTGAAGGTGGGTTGGGTGGCTTGTTGGGGTGTGGTTGGAGTGGGGTTGGGTGTTTGGGTTTGGGATGGGGTTTAGGGTTTAGGGTTTAGGTTTGAAGGTGGGTTGGGTGGCTTGTTGGGGTGTGGTTGGAGTGGGGTTGGGTGTTTGGGTTTGGGATGGGGTTTAGGGTTTAGGGTTTAGGTTTGAAGGTGGGTTGGGTGGCTTGTTGGGGTGTGGTTGGAGTGGGGTTGGGTGTGGGTTTTGGGTTGGGTTGGTTGTTTTTTGGGTGGTGGGTGGGAGTGTGAGTGGGGGTTGGGTGGATTGTTTTTGGGTTGGGTGGATTGTTTTTGGGTTGTGGGTGGGAGTGGGGGTGGGGGTTGGGTTGGGGGTGGAGAAGGGGTAAGTGTGGGGTTAGATTTTGGGCTTTACAAAAGGGGGTTTAGATGGTAAAGTAGATGTTATAATAAAGAGTAGGTCTAAGAATGTGGGTTGGTTTTGCAGGCACGTCAGCAGTTGACGATGCGTGATAGAATGCCTCCACTATTGAGTCAGATGAGGCCACACGTATCTGCGGCGCATTGGGCCATCATGCGCGAGGTGGGACTCGGCGGGGTCCAGAGGTACAGAGCGATAGAGAGGGATCACAGCCTGATGGTCGCCCTCATCGAAAGGTGGGATCCGGCGGCCAATGTGTTCCATCTGCCGACCGGGGAGATGACCGTCACATTAGAGGATGTGTATCGCATCCTGCGGCTACCGATCGAGGGAGAGGCAGTCTTCCAGGTAGATTCAGAGACTGCGATGGACAACATACTGCAGGTTTTTGGGGATGCAGCCGCGCTACTGACCTACCATAGCGCGAGTATCGGGTATGGTGACATGTACCGTGCGCATCGTCACGAGACACGACTGGCGGTGTTGATGATGGTTGGGATCACCTGCTTCGCCCTCCCGGACTCAGAGAGAGGCCGCTTCCCATGAGCATTGATGGGGGTACTGCTGGAGATGGTGGAGGAGCACACCTGTTATGCCTGGGCACCAGTATATCTGGTGCAATTATACAGGGAGTTATGGGGCTATCGCCGGAGGAGGTGATTTGGTATTTGTTCTACATTTTTGTTGCATCAGGCCAGTAGGGCTACCTCAGCAGGCAGGGCCACAGGTCGTATACCGATATGGCTTTCAGAGGTGGTTGGGGGTCGTGGGCCAGCCACGAGCAGTTGTTGCAGGTCAGGATGTGGTCTATTATAGACACTTGCTAGAGGGCCTTATAGCAGTAGACATTGTATGGAGACCCTACATAGGTCATCAGCCTGGCAGAGGAGCCCGCGTATAGCTGCGCCTGATCCAGTATACATTCTGGATAGCAGGACGGAGGCCGGGAGAGTACGAGCGGATACCCCTAGAGAGGGTACGCAGGCAGATGGGGTTACGATAGGACGAGCCACCTCCCTTCCCTCAGTACAGGAGGGATGATGTAGAGGCCCCACTGCCAGCGCCACAGCCTTTTGATCCAGACTGGGTAGCGGAGAGACCAGCAGGTGAGGGTGTGGATGATGTCGGGTGCACGGGAGCATACAGGGTGTGGTGGGCTGGGTAGAGAGCAGCGAGAATAGTACCGCCTGCGCAGCCAGACTTGGCTGCGGTTATAGGAGAGAGGGATCAGCTCAGGGGTCAGGTGCAACTCTTACAGGGGCAGCTAGCTGCTACGCAGGCACAGATAGGGGCCTTACAGGTGCAGCTAGCCCAGGCTCAGGCACAGGCACAGGCACAGGTAGCACCACTACCAGCATCACAGCCACAGGTGCAGGTACAGGCACAGGCAACACCACCACCAGCACCACAGCCACAGGTGCAGGTACAGGCAGTAGCACAGGCAGCACCACCACTAGCACCACAGCCACAGGTGCAGGTACAGGCAGCAGCACAGGCAGCACCACCGCGGCCACAGGTGCAGGTACAGGCTCAGGGGGTATTGGTGTTAGGTGCCAGGGGACCAGCCCCAGCTCCTTCAGTGGCACGAGATCGCTATATGGAGGTTAGAGCAGAGGCCCGATATTATCAGGATATTCTTGATAGTACCAGAGTCGAGTATCAGGCATATGCAGCACATAGGGCAGAGACCTCGCATAGCCAGAGATCTCAGGGAGGGGCAGCCACAACTGGCGTGTCCGTGACGGGCAGGAGGCGAGAGGCACCACAGGGACCAGCGGGGAGAGGTGCCGAGGGCGGTGGGGAGAGCTGATAGATCCCCGACATGGTTTTGTATAGGGACACAGGCACCGGTCTGCGAACCGGTTGTATTGATAGAGGCCTGCATGCCGACACTTATTCATTGTATTGATTCATTCATCTATGTATTATATACCGGCCTGCGAGCCGAGTACGGGTTGTACATTTGATACCGGCCTGCGAGCCGAGTATATTTTTGATATGAGAGACCGGCCTGCGAGCCGAGTAGAGATTTTTGGTAGGTATTGCGGCCTGCGTGCTAGCTTTGGTATATTATGAGATCACAGAGGCCCCGATGTAGGGCACATTGTATTTTTGAAAACTGGTATATATATAGAGAGACGATGTTTTGATCTTCGTGCAGTATTCAAAATGTGTTTAAATATTTTGTTAATGGTTGGTAATATGTAATGTATGATAAGTTTTAGTTGATATGTTGATAGATGGATGATGTTGATGTTTTTGTTTTTGTTGTACGTATGTATGAATGATATGTGATGTGATGAATTGTTGGTTTTGTGACATTGTGATATATGTAACTGATGAGTTGGATCCAAATGATGTAGAGATTGATAGTTTCCTGATATTCGTAGTCGATGGTTGTGTATTTGTATAAATGATGTTTAATGAAATTATAATGCTATGTGTGGTGGATGAACAAATGTGGTAAATTCTGTTGTTTATGCAGGCAAAGAGGCGGGCGTGACAAAAAATTTAGATGGGAAATGAAGAAAAGAACCCTGTTTCAAAATGGCAAGTGTGTAACCGGTATCGGTTTAGTAACCGATGTCGGTAGTTATATGACCGATACCGGTTATTTAGATATGAGCTTTTCTAAAAATAGAAAAGCTAGGGTGGCAACTTTAGTTTTAATTTTAGAGCCATGTAAGAGGTTAAATACGCGAACGCGACGCTTTTTGACGACTGAGACAGGTATTTGCATGAGAGATTTGGGTGAGGAGGAAAGAGACAAGGAAAGTGAATGTGATCCGAGATTTTAGAAGGCAGAAAGACAAAGTTAAAAAGGGTGGTGATCATGGCAAAACGAGGAGAAGCATCCAGCAGGCAAGGACAGGAGGGCAGACAAGGGCCACCTCAAGCTGCTGCAACCCAAGAGGTATCATTTTGTTTGTGATTTAACTACTGCATGTTTTGTGAATAAGATGGGGGAGAGTAGGTGGGTAGATATGAGAAAGAAAACATGATAACAAGGGTTGCAGGTGAGGTAAGTGTTACAGGGTAGGCAATCAGGGGTTGCAGGTATGTTTGTATGTATAAAAAGGAATAAACGAGAAAATTATTGTCATAGGTGGTTGTTTTTTTTGGGAAGGTGTATATAATTGACAGTGACCGGTAGCGGTTAGGGAGAACTGGTATCGGTTACTTAACCGATATCGGTTATGTATAACCGGTACCGGTTACTGGAGGAATTTCTAGAATGTTTGAAAAATCCCTGACGGATTGAATGGTTGTTTGTTGTTTTGGTGTATGCAGGTAGAGGCAGGATTGAGGATGAATGATAGTGTGCCAGCGTTGTTGTCACGAATCCGAGCGGATGTAACACCAGCGGAATGGACGTTGATAAATCGTTTGGGGTTAAGTGGAATCCGTTATTATTCACGAATCGCACGTAACCATGGTATGTTACAGGTGTTGATTGAAAGATGGAATCCCGAGACAAATACCTTCTATCTGCCAACAGGTGAAATGACAGTAACATTAGAAGATGTGTTTCGGATTTTGAGACTTCCTATTACAGGAGAACCAGTATATCAGGCACTACCTAGCGTGGCACGGGGAGCGATAATAGCAGTATTTGGTCCATACGCACGAGATTTGACACAACGAGGTTTATCGTTTACATATGGGGTAATGTATGCAGCACACCCTGAGGAGACAAGGTTAGCAGTGATATTAATGATAGCAGTAGGGTATTATGCATTACCGAGGGCGGAAGGGGGAAGATTTCCAAAGGCATTGATGTGTGTTATCTGGGAGATGGTAGAAAGGAACATTACGTTTGCATGGGCACCTGCATATTTGGCGGAGCTATACAGGGGTTTATGGGCTTGTAGGTGAAATCACAGGACGACGCTGGATTGTTCATACTTATTACACTGTTAGGCCTACGACGGTTTGTGTGCGACCAATAGGCAAATCCCTCTAGGCAGGAGAGACCGGAGTACAGAGGTTGGGATTCAGACGATGGGTCCAGACAGAACAAGAGGCCAGATCCCAGGCCGTGACAGGTGATATTGAGTATTACAGGTAGGTATGGGAGAGAGTGACGGTTACGGATATCTGTTGGAGGCCATACAGAAACTATATGATAACAGAGAACATAGCTGAGGAGTTGAGGGGTGTTGAGCGATTGAGGTGGATCGCAGGGCACAGGCTGGGGGAGTATGAGAGGATTCCTATAGATCGCGTGCGGCGACAATTTGGATTTGTGCAGGATATACCCCTGGCTTATAGACCATATATGAGGATCGACGCCGAGGCAGCATTCTCACCTCCCCGGCCAACACCTCCAGAAGGGCCTGAAGAGGTAACAGCCGATCGCAGGGTAATGGATGCGGGAACGACAGAGGCCTATAGATTATGGTGGGTAGCAAAACTGCGAGGTGTGCGTGAGCGCCCTGACATAGCGGTGATTACAGCAGAGAGGGATCGTCTGCAGCGTTTGGTTCAGCAGCTCCAAACGCAGGTGAATGAGACAAGAGGTTTGTTAGTGGTTGCAGAGTCACGGGTGGGGAGACTAGAGGCTGAAGTCCTCCATGCGAGAGGGCGTATTCATATGTTACAGGAGAGATTGGCAGATCAGTGGGTGGTACCAATAGCTGTGGTACCTTTGAGGACATAGAGGCCCGGCGAGAGGGGTCGACGATCACGATCATCACCTAGTTCGGGATGAGGCGTGATGGTCTGAGTACATGTTAGCAAGGTATAAGAATAAATAAGGATGCCGACCTGCGTGTCGATGATAGAGAAGATGTATTTGTTTAACATCTAAATAAAACTGAATATGTATGTTGATTTAAGTTACGATAATAATAAGATTGTTTGTGTTTTGATTTTCGGTGTTTTGAAAAAGGATAAAGAGGACTGTGATTAAATAGAAATACACAAAAATATTTATATTCACCACACAGGATAGGTTATGGTAGGGGATGGTCGAGCTAACCTTGGGAGACCCCATGTCTCCGAAGTGCTGCCTACATAGCCCATTGCACAAAGCAAGGAGGGGCCTCAGACCGATGTAGTTCTCCCTTAGGACCAGGGAGAGGTGAATTCAGGCAATTTGGGTATGGTTAGGCAGTTTGTTGGTTGATAAGATTTTGATGTTGATAGGGTAATGTTGTTGGTGTTGGTAAGGTATGGGCGATGTCGATGTAGGTATAGGTAAAGAAAAAGTTAGCTTACCCAAAGAGAAGGGAACCATGTCCTGATTAAGATCAACACACAATCCTAGATGCGAGGCAAAGAGGAAAGAGTGTCCCGTAGTTGAGAAGAGCTAAACAAACCACATATTAACATAGGATGAGCTTGAATCCCTAGGTACCTTGCATAGGCGAGAAGTCGATAGGTGAAAAGAGTTGTATAATCACAATATATCGAATATACGTCACATCCCTTGAGTTGAAACAAGTGGTGAGGTGAGGTGGATGATATAACTGAGGTACGCAGAACTTATTACAAAGTGAGTGCTCTGACAAAAGAGAACCTACCCTAAATAGACAAGTCCATGACTCAAAAGTCCTTTTGAATGAGGCTTTTCTTTTATTGAATGTAGACTGATCGATGCGGGAAGTCTACAGGGGATATTGATTGTATTATTCTCGAGGTCTTCACGAAGCTGATCAATGCGAGAAGCTTCTGATAAAGGCTGACTGTGTATAGCTGTCCTTCGAGGGAGCAGTCTATTTATAGTAGTAGATATGATTGTAATGCATAGCTGTCCTTCGCGGGAGTAGTCTATATATAATAGCGGCAATAGTTCGGCATATAGCTGTCCTTCGAGGGAGCAGTCTATATTTAATTTAAATGACTAGATGTTCATTTGGCGTGAAGCATCTAGTTAGTAAGAAGTTTGACTCAAGAAAATCCCAGAAGAATACGGCTTATTTTAATACTTTGAAGTCATGGACTAGACTAAAAAGGGGAAGGCATCATCAAGGGGAGGTGAGGATCAAACTATGTGAGCCTGATTGTTATTATGAAGTGTAGGAAACAGAGTGTATGTAGTGGTAAGTGAGCTCAAGGGACAAGCGACAGGTAGATAAGAAGTGATATAATACTAATTTCAATAGTAGAATGGTCGAAGATGCAAGGCATTAAGGGGTTCAGGCTCAGGTTTACCATTAAGCGAAGCTAAACGATAAGTACCAGATCCATAGGTATGAGTGATTATATAAGGCCCGATCCAATTGGGAGCAAATTTTCCACGTTTTCTCTTTTCTAGTTTGGTTACATGTTGATTCTCTTTGAGAACAAGATCACCAACCTTAAAGGTACGCTCATGAAGTCGCTTATCATAAGCACGTTTAATGCATTTTTGATAGATTTGAAGGTGATCAAGAGCTGTAAGACGGCGTTCGTCAAGAAGCTCCAATTGGGCTAACCGCTCTTGGCGGAAATCATCATTGGTGAGAATATCCTGAAGAGATATTCTAAGGGAGGGTATTTGTATTTTGAGAGGTAAAACAACCTCGGTACCGTATACCAAAGAAAAAGGTGTGGCATTAGTAGAAGTACGAATGCTAGTACGATAAGCCCAAAGGGCAAAGGGAATGTGATCGTGCCAATTTCTTCCAGATTCATTGACAACTTTCATGAGGATTTTGGTTAGTGTTTTATTAGAGGACTCGGCTTTCCCATTGGCTTGTGGATAGTAAGGTGATGAGAAACTAAGTTTGATACCAAAGTTGTCACAAAGGTCTTGCAACAACTTGTTTTTGAAAGATTTTCCATTACCTGTTATCAGGCGGTGAGGAACACCAAAACGACAGATAATGTGGTGGTTAATGAACTCGACAATTTTTTCTTTTTTGATTGAAATGAGTGGAATAGCCTCCACCCATTTTGTGTAATATTCGGTCGCTGTGAGTATCCAACGGTGACGTTGTGAAGAGGTTGGGTGAATCTCACCAATAAGGTCTAAACCCCATTGTGAGAAGGGCCAAAGATCTCGAGCGATCTGGAGCGGGTGGCTAGGAGTATGTTGAAGGTTGGCATGTTGCTGACACATAACACAACGCTTAACATATTCGTAGCAGTCGTTATTGAGAGTAGGCCAATAATAACCAAGGTGAAGGATTCGTTTGGCCACGGCAAGGCCGCTAAAATGTCCACCACAAATACCGTCATGGACCTGTTGGATGGTATGAGTGGCCTCCGCGCCAGTTAGACAGCGAAGGAGGATACCATCAAAGCCACGTTTATAGAGGAGTCCCCCCATGACAACATAGCGCGAAACACTTTTAAGAAAAGCACGTTTGCCGTTACTAGTAAGGTCAGGTGGGAGGACAGAGATTGTAAGGTAGTCGTGGAATTGGTGGTACCAGGTATCCTGTGAATTAGTGGACATAGTATTTATCATACAAACTACCGGGGTTGAATAGGATGGGGCAAAAAGTTGTTGGACCACGATGAATAATTCAGAGTCAGTTGGCATGGCGGGAATTTGCGAGGCTAAGCAAGCCATAGTATCCGCAAATTTGTTAGTGGAGCGGGGAATGGTTTGTATAGAATAGTGGGTAAATAAAGCTAGAAGTGAATCCACGTAGTGTTTGTATTTTTGAAGTTCCTCGTTTTTGCATTGGTAGACACCCATAACTTGATTGACTACCAATTGAGAGTCGCCAAAAATGTTGATAGATTTGATACCTAAGTGTAATGCAACTTGGAGACCCAGAACAAGGGCCTCGTATTCCGCTGTATTATTAGTGCAAGGGAAATCAAGTCGGAATGAAAGAGGCATAGGTTCAGCGTTGAGAGGAATGAGAACAATGCCGGCTCCTCCACCGCGCTGGCATTTAGATCCATCGAAGAAGAGGGTCATTGGGTACGACTCCTCTGTGAGGGAAAGAGTAGCGATGAGTTCGTCGGGAAATGTGAAATTGGTAAATTGTTCCCCCGGTAAAGGAGCGTCCGCAAGTTGGTCTGCGATGGTTTGTCCTTTGATTTATTTCTGGTGGATAAACTCAAGGTCGAGGTCGGCGAGAAGCATGAGCCATCTAGCAATGCGTTGGTTCAGATGAGGTTTGGCATACATGTAATGGATGGGGTCTGTATTGGTGATGACGAAAGTCTTGTGATTTAGAAGGTAGTGTCGGAGTTTGGTGGCCACGAATGATAGGGCAAGGCATAATTTTTCTACATGTGTGTACCTCGTCTCATAGTCCACCAAAGTATGACTTATATAATAAACGGCTTGTTCGTGATTCTCAGAGTCACGATGTGCAAGCATGGCTCCTACAGCGTGGTCGGTGGCGGAAAGGTAAAGGTAGAAAGGGTGGTTGTCTTGGGGTGGGATAAGCACGGGTGGCTGCAAGAGATAGGATTTGAGAGCTTCGAAGGCTTGGTGACATTCTTCGCTCCATTGGAATGCAATATCCTTTTTAAGGAGGTGATGGAAAGGTTGACACCGATCCGAGAGTTGGGAGATGAAACGTCGGATAGATTGGAGCTTACCTTGTAAACTACGCAATTGTTTGAGATTTTTGGGTGGGGGAATTTCTAGGATAGCTTTGACTTTCGATGGATTGACCTCAATGCCACGCAAAGAGACGATAAAGCCAAGAAGTTTTCCCGAAAGAACACCAAAGACACATTTCTTCGGTTGAAGGCGGACAGAATATTGTAACAGGCGATCAAAAATAATGGTTAAAACATCGAGATGTTCACTACGATGTTTAGACTTGCCGAGAAGATCGTCGACATAGTCTTCAAGGATAGTGTGCATAATGTCATGAAAAATGTAGGTCATAGCCCGCTGATAGGTAGCACCAGCATTCTTAAGGCCAAATGGCATGACATGATAACAGAAGGTTCCCCAAGGAGTTATGAAGGCAGTTTTGTGTTGATCGGCAGGGGCAACCAAAATTTGGTTGTATCCTGAAAAACCATCCATGAGAGAAAGCATTTCATAGCCCGCAGTGAGATCAACAAGTTGATCAATACTTGGGAGGGGGAAGTCATCCTTGTGGCAAGCGAGGTTAAGATCCCGGAAATCTGTGCATATCCGAAGTCCCCCTGTCGCTTTAGTGACAGGTACGATGTTAGAAATCCATTGAGGATAGTCAATAGGCAAGATGAAGGAAACAGAAAGGAGTCGTTGGAGCTCCTCTTTGACCAAGAGAGCAATGCGTGGATGCATTTTTCTCAATTTCTGTTTGACTGGTTTGGAATCGGGGTTTAGGGTGATGTTATGGACGGCGATAGTAGGATCAATTCCTGGCATGTCAGCGTAAGACCATGTGAAATCTTGGTTACGAGCACAGAGAAAGGTAGTAAAGGCGGCTTGTTCTGATGTGTTAAGGGATTGTCCAATCTTCACAATGTGAGGATCCTCCTCCGTGTGGATATTGATTTCTATGGTAGATTCGTTCAGCATAGTTTGGGTTTCAGATGGTAAGGCTCATTGAATATAAGAATCATCCGCGCCAAGGTAAGTGAGGATGGAGTCGTCATCTTGGCATTCAACAACATTAATCAAAGGCGAATCCTCTTCGATCATGTCTAGATACAGAAGGGGAAGAGAAGATGGGTCCTCATTATCGCATTGATAAGTGAGAGGACCTATGAAGATAGCATTTATGAAAAAAAAAAGTTAGGGGGGATGGATTCAGGGTCTATAGATTCTGTGGGTGATGATGGCAAAGTGGGTGATGATGGTTTGGTAGGGGCGACGTCTTTTTCTTCCAAGATACAACTGACAGGAGGTGTCTCCTGTGTAGGTGTTTCAGGAAAACCGAGACCACTGCGATCATTATGTTTACGGGTAGTCACGGGAATGAGTGTATGTCGGCCTTGTTCGTAAAGGCCAAAACCAAAGCCTTTCCACGCACAGCAAGTCAAGAAGGTGAGGGCGAAACGACGATTTGTCAAGTATTGAAAATCGGATTGGAAAGGAACCACACCAAGAGGAGGTTCAGGGGTAATGGAGGATGCGTCAACACCCCCATACGTTAGGTTAGTGCGGCAATAGGGTGGTCCGTAAGAGATTATCTCCCCCACGCGACGGTCGTAGGTGGGATGTGCATGTAATTGTCCGTACTCCTGCGGGGTAGGGAAAGAACTAACGTTATATAGGCGGTACTCCCCCAGCGTAAGGCGCTGAAAAACATCTACTAAGGGGTCGGAGGTTGGAATGTTAGCTGCGGGAAGGGAAGTGGTTTTTGCGATGGTGGTTTCATCAATTGAAGGCGTAGGCATGGTTGGGGTGGATGGTTGAGATACATTTGAGGAGGACGGTTGAGTTGAATGTATGGGTGTCTTGATTGGTATAAGCACATCGTTAGGGCGGTATAACATATTGTAGGTTTTAAAGGGGGGAGGGTCAGCTTTTACGGTGTAAGACTTCCCCTCGTACTCAAATTTTATGCATCTATGTAATGTTGAGGGAACGCATCCCATGGCTCGGATCCAAGGATGACCCAGCAATATATTATATTGGAACTCGCCCTCAAGGACATAGAAGAGTTCGGGTAAAGTACGTGGTCCTACGTGAATGTTGAGGATCACGGTGCCTAAGGTAGAAGTAATAGCGTCATTGAATGACCGCAACATGATGGGGTTGGCACACATGCAACTAGAAGGGATGTTCATCTGTTGGAAGGCTTTTGAAGAGATGATGTTTAGGCTAGCGCCCCCGTCAATCATAACCCGACGTACTCGAATGTCCCGGACGTAAGCGGAGATGAAAAGGGCAGGGTCGGGATCTTCTATACCAAAGTCGACAATGTCATCTTCAGAGAAACTGACTGCAGCAACTTGTTTGTACAGAGACAGAAGTGGTTGGGGCAGTGGGTTGTTTGGTGAGAGAAGCAACGTGATTGGGGTGTTAGAATGGAGGTAACAAGCAGGGTTTCATTAGGCAAAACCTCTATCCCTTGAAGGATCTCAACGAGAGCTTGTCGATGAGATTCAAAAGTCTGAATGAGATCATACAGTGTCATTTTTTACGGGCGATTGGTGAAGCTGTTTAATCATATTTCGGTTGGCAATGGCCATTAGAGACGGGATAGGTGGGTCCCGCGAATGACCACTTTAGGTGGTGGTGCAATCGGGATGTTTGACGGAGAAAGAGATGCCGCAGGTATGTTTTCTTTTGCTTTCCCATTGTTTTTCTGCCCTCGAGTAGCGACACTAATCATATTAATCTCGTAGACCTGAGATGAGGAAGATGGTGGGGATAACTCATGGTCTTCAAGAGGTGGGGTTGTAATAATGATAGATCTTGGTGAGGCGGGGACAGATGGTATAGGAGAGGGAATGGAAACTAAAGGTCTCTCCCTTCGTAAGTTGTCATTTCTTAATCTTTTCTATCCGGGAGAGGTGACTGGCGAAGGATGGTTTTTAGAGCTTTGCATCCCTCCACATCATGTCCTGGTGTGCGGTGATAAGCGCAGATTTTTGACTCATCGTAATCCATAGGTCGGGGCTTAGACCAGGTTCATAAGGTTTAAGTGGAGGTAGGGAAATGGTCGCATTCTCCACCAACATAGCAAGGAATTTTGGCGTAAGATCCTTTGAGTGGGTCAAAATCGGAAGAGGATGAGGGTATTGATTGTGTGGGTTTTGGTAATGTTTGGGCGTGGTTAGTTCGTATGGGTGGCGGTTTAGCCGAGGGGTGTTGATACATGGTTTTTACTAAACGTGATTTCTTTGGCGCAGAGGCTATGTTGGATGATGAGGCCGCAAATGACGTGGTATCAGAAAACAACCATGGGGAAATAGGAGTAACTGAAAACAAATCTTTTGATGATGGAATTTGTTTAGGGTTGATAGGTGGACAAGATACGCGGAGTGATGGTGTTGCTATACCCTGGAATTTCCATATAGGTGCGGAAGGCGTAGGTTGTTCTAAAGAAAACGCAGGAGGTATGATATATTGGTGTAAGGTAGAGGGATGGGGTCCCAATATGGAAGGTAGGTATGACGATGATGGTTTTGATTGTGATAGGGGCATGGATTGAGTTTGTCTCCTAGGTGGCGGAACGGATTTATTTTTGGATAGATCGAGTCGCTTAGGCGGGTGTGTTAGACTGGGCATTGGTGAGGTCCCAAGCGTAGGGGAAGATCTGGTTAAGTTGATAGAAGTGGACGGGGCATTTGGTAGAGGTGAGGGGGGTGAAGGTGAGAACAGGGGCATTTTAAGCTTCTGTAAACACTTCGGGTATATGGTGGAGACATCAGGATCAGTCATTTGCATTTGAGTAGAAAAAGGGGTACTCAAACGTTCCCATAGGGCCTGTCTATCTTCTGTGGAATGACAATCTCCAGGTGTGATTTGTAATTTTGGTACGGAAGAAAGGTGGGTTGTAATTCCAGTCCATTACGGGTGTGACACAGGAGGTAGATGAGGCACTGTATCAATAGATGTTAAGAGGTCAACCGGTCATTGAAAAGATTTAGGCGATGAGGGACTAATAGGTAGGAGGGCGTGTTCGAGGGGATCTGTCATGTTTAAAGAATGTGGTGATGTTAGTGTAAGAGATTTCTCGTCTAAGGATGTCAAAAGGAGTGGCGAGCCTTCCTCTTGTGTAGCAAGAGTGCTAGAAGGGGATGTTTGGGAAATAGATAAATTTAGATAGCATCCGCTCACAGTCTTGTAGGGATGTGGTGTAAGAAGACTCGTTGATGAGAAGAGAAGTCCGGGAAGTTAACTCTTCTATGGGTAAAGGAATGATTTCACTTTGGCTTGATGGTGGTGAAGGAGGTTCAAACTCCTGTGTTGGTGGAGAGGCTTGATTTAAAAAAATTTCAATAGAGGCTTTTGGCTGAGAATCGAAGACTGCATGGATCTCATGAACACTCTCCTCGGCTAAGATATCTTGGTTCATGTTACTGTTGGACGAGTGATTCGGGAATGGCTTGTTGAAAATTTTCAGATTTCGGTTAGCAGGGGCGTTAGGATTATCAAGGGTTATATCCCCTGCGTCAACCATTTCCTGCACTATGTTTTTCAACATCTTGCAAGTTTTCATGACTATGTCCTTTTATGCGGTGAAAGTTACAAAAGTCATTTTCTTTGTACCAGGAAGGTATTGCGCGGGTGGAGTCAAACCCAGAGTGAGGTTTAACAGGGGGCAAGGTGATAGCCCCAGCTTTGAGCAATTTCTCCAGGATGACGCCATAAGTTTCTCCCAAGGGAGTGTAATTGGTGGGCTCGGCTTTGTACTTATAAGTGGTTTTCGGTGGAGTATTGGATGGTGTTTGAGATTTGACCATTACCGCATGGACAGCTCCTTTTGATTTAGAAGAAGTGGACGCGTGAGGAGTGGTGGTGTTTGGCTTGTTGGTAGAATCAGGAGTTCGGAAATTGGGGTTTTTGTTACGCAACCGCAATTTCTCTTCTTCTAAGGCTCGAATTTCTAGCTTCCGAGCCATGGTAAAGGCCTCGTTGAATGTGCGGAAAGTTTGAATTTGGAGGGTAGGGGAGATGTGCTTAGCGCAGGCCCGCGTAAATAGTTCGATGAGTTCAGTTTGAGGCAAGGCATACGTAAGTTGGTTGATAAGGCCCCGCCATCGTCCAATGAAATCTGCGATAGATTCGTCTTCAAATTGTCGGATGGCATAGAGGTCAGTGATAGATACTTTCTTGGCAATGTTAATGGAGAAATGATCCAAGAAAGATTGGGCTAGTTGGTTAAAAGAGAAGATTGAGTGCTGGGTTAAAGCACTGTACCACTCCAAGGCAGGTCCTGATAAGGACATGGGAAAGGTGCGGAGGAACAAGGCATCATCATGGGCAATCAAATAACAAGCATGTCTAAATGATCACAAGTGTTGTTGAGGATCCTCTTTACTGTTAAAACGAGTAAACTTTGGCAACTCCCATTGAGGAGGATATGAATGAAGGGGGACAGAAGGGTGAATGGGCTCCCGAAAAACTTGCTCGTATGTCAAGGCGCTACGACTTCCTGAAACGGAAGCCTCCAGGTTTTGCATTTTGTCCATCATTTGTTTGATGAAATCTGTGGTTGGATGAGGTGATGGTGCCACAGAATAAGGATGTCCCATATAAGGTGTTGAGGTTACTGGATACGTGTATGGGAATGAAAAGGTAGGCGGAGCTTGAGAAAGAAAGCTCGTGTGAATAGGTGGCAGAGAGTAAGTCATGAATGGAGTGGTCTGAAAGAGAGATGAGATAGGGGTAGTTGGTGGTAACGATACGTGAGGTTCAAGGTTAACCAAAGGAAAGCTAATCGGGGTCGTATGAACCTCTGAAGCTGTCGGATTGGGAGACGGGGCTAGTGATGCAGGAAGTAAGGTATTGTTATCAGGAGGAGTGGGAGCTAAATGAGCAGCTATACTAATAGGCATGCCAATAAGGAGCTGACCATCAGGCGTACGGTCAGGGGTATGAGACAAATAGTATTGTACAGCGCTGGGATTAGCATCCAGAAATTTGGCAAAGTCCTTATCTCCTACAGGAATTTGGGGGATCTCACTGGTGTCTGTAGGGTTCCCTATAGAATGTGAAGGGGGTGATTCAGGAAAAGACACAGAGCAGGCATGTGAAACCATGGCGGCGGCTTGCTTCTGAGTGATGACAACCATAGACCAGAACACACAGGAAAGTTTCAATCTATCAAGAACAAAAACAACCTCAGAATGGTGAATTTGGCAAGTTGTTGTTTTGTCAGGGGCTGATGAGGACAGTAACCGATATCGGTTTAGTAACCGGTGTCGGTCACAGAGAAAACGACGTCGGTCCCTTAACCGATGTCGGTGTCAAAAGTCTAGGATAAGAAGATATAAAAGGCTGCTAATTTGATTTTAGCAACGTTGAGTATGTTTATCAACTTATTGATCACAGAAGACAAAGTATGACAGAGAAAACAGGATTTGAAAACAAGCAAGAGGCACACACAAATCTAGAGACTAACCCTAGGGTTAATTTTAGTTATCGTGGGCTTATGCCTTTAGACGTAAGATGATGTCAGAATCCTAAACAACAAGACCTAGGGGAAATGTCAAGTTTTTTTTGGCTTATAAGGTTACCTCAATCGGGCGGAGGAATACCGCGGAAAAGGGGGGATGTTTGAGCTATTGTGTTAATTGTGAAGTGATTCGGTATGTGTTGTGTAGTTAAACTAAGGTTAATTTCCTGTCAATACCGTGGATATCACCCCCACGTGTACGACCTGTTACTTAATCTATGTTCACTAGAATTGGAGAACAACAAGCAGGAATGCAATGCACGTGTTTTAAACCCAAATCGAAAATTATATTCGATGAAGCAAGAGAGATGACTTTCAACTAATGTGAAACCAGGAAAGCAAGACAAATTCTTTACTAAATATATAACAAAAACAAGCAACAGCAAATATGCTTCCTAAAATGAAAATAAGCAAGAGAAAGAAACCCAAAATGGGTCCCACCGGGCGTGCCAAAATGTTTCGCATCTGGAAATGTTTCGGCTTCTGGGAATAGAGTTGCTTCTATCCTTTCATTCCTTTTAGAAACAGATGAGGTTAGGGTTAGGAGGAATACCTGTTGAATGTGGAGATGGTGTGCGCGTACCGTAGGGAAAGATCAGGCTGACTGCGGAGAACTCCTTTTTGTCTTGGAAGGACTACTGGTTTTGACCGAGATGCAAGTTGATCTCCTTGGTTGCAAACACTTCTGGTTTCTTTACTCGTCTCTGCTCTGTCAAGTGAAGATCTGGACTCTGTTCCTCGCTCGCAATGCTCTCTGTTGATCTAGAAATCCTTTGACTGATCTCTCAAAATGAAATTCTGATCCGTTGTTTTGGTTTGGGGAGCCCATTTACAGGGAACCGATGGCGGGTTGCGTAACCGACGGCGGTCGAGTAGGAACCGGCATCGGTAAGGAAAAAAGTAGGCTATTTTTAGTAAAATAGCCCACCTTCCCTGCTTTTCTCTCCCGAGAGATCAGTTGCGGGCTTGGTCAAGTGGCTAGAAGGTCGGCTTTTGGTGCGAGTAAGGAGGCATTAGTTATGGATGTGAGTCTAGACCAAGTCATGGGTCTTAATTAGCTTAGTTTAGGGTTAGGGGCTAGGTCATGATGAGGTGGCAAAGTGAGGTGGCGGGTAAGGTGATGTGGATTTATCAATTACAAGGTAATTAATAAATAATTGTGTAAAGTTTAGGTAATGAGGTTAGGTTGCAAAATGGGATGCGGGTCACAAGGGGTCGTGAGACACGAATTTGGTGTCTACACACACACTTGAAATTATCACACTTTACTCACCCTTATTAACTCATACACTACTTTCTCTTTCTTCCTCTTCACCAATTCACCATTTCAGTCTTCTTGAGTTTTCTCTTTCTCCTCTTTAGCAATTCACTATTACTCCATACTTAGATATCTTCTTGAGACTTAAAAAATGTCTTCATTAGTCACTCATCTCTTCTCCTCTCAGTAGTTCACACTTCCTTCTCCTCTCCAGAAATTCACTATTTTCATTCACTTGAACACCTACTTAATTTTAACTATATCTTATTATATACATGTCGATCTTATTTGGTGCTAAACATGGGTCATCCTATAAGTTAATGTCAATATCAAGACAAGGGAAGATCATTAATTTGTTTTCTTTGATGCCTTGGAATGATTATAAAACTTATCTTTCACTCCTTGGAGGGTCGTCCCACATTCTACAATAAGAACTATTTTTCACTCCTTAGAGAGTTGGTCCATATTCAAATATCAGCTTTTGAATTAACATCTGACCATTCATACAACTATCTCTAAACTTGATTTTACTAGCATCAGATCAAGCATGTTGTTATCTCCAAACCAAATACATTTTGAGATCTAGAAAAAAAAATTGAGCTCTAGATGAGCGACATTACGACTAAGATCTGGTGACCAAGCTCTAGATGAGCTACACTATGAGCTCCAAACCATTTATACTTCTCGCTCCGGAAGAGCAACATTGTTACGAGTTTATCGAAGATCTTAACCATTTATTTTTCTAGCTCCAGATGAGCAATAATTTCTTAAGTTCCTTCGAGCTCTGGAACATTTATACTTCTAGCTCTAAATGAGAAACACTATTACAAGTTCCTCTGAGCTCCAGATGAGAAAAAATTGTTTCGAGTTCCTCCAAGCTCTAGACCATTATACTTATAGCTCCTGATGAAAAATAATTTTTCAAGTTCCTCCGATCACCAAACCATTTATAATTATAGATCTGGACGATAGGCATTGCACTATGGATGACCTAAAACCTTTGATGTCAATGACGATAAATCTAACAATGAAACTGCAATGTATTTTTTAGATGGTTCTTGAAATTTAAAAGTACTTCTCACTTATTCTCCTTATTAGCATCATTGTACTATCATATGCAATCAATAAAAGTACCATATAGAGAGGATAATAGTAATACATACTCCCTTGCAATTTAATCAAACATACATTAGAGTATGGAACATATACTACTTTAATACCAAATGTAATTTTGGTATAGTTTCATAATTTTATCAAAAAATTAAATTATAGTGATCATTTATTATCTTTAGTCACACACTCATCCATATATAATAGAATGTAACTCTTATAAATAAGGATTTTAAACTATTAAAATAACTAAAGAATTTTCCCTATTTTATTCACAAACACTATTCAAATATTCACATAAATCTTATATGAGTTATATAATAACAACTCATTTACATATATATTATAACAACAATATTTACTTAACCCATATAAACAATATTACTAACCCATTGACATGGGGCACTAATAAAAAATTCCTAGTAATGGAATTA
Organism: Taxus chinensis; assembly: GCA_019776745.2. Lineage (NCBI taxonomy): Eukaryota > Viridiplantae > Streptophyta > Pinopsida > Cupressales > Taxaceae > Taxus > Taxus chinensis. Next base: position 262,452,840 of record CM034150.1, read on the forward strand.
TATATTTATTTCTTGTTTGTTAGGTGAAGACCTTATAGCATTGGTTTGAGAAACATTTCCATGATTTGAACCGTGTTTTATAGGTATGCAAATAATATTATATAAATTCATGCTCTCTCTCTCTCTATCTCTCTCTCTCTCTCTCTCTCCTAAGGTTTCAAAGCAAGGAAACCTATAGTTAGATATGTGTATTATGAATAGAATATGAACCCTACATGATAGTTATTATCGTTCAAAAATTAGTGTGAATAATATGTGACTGAGAAGTACCTTTATTAGATGCATAAAAATAAATAATATGGTGAATTTTCTATATTATTATTCCTTGATCTATAGAGGCTTGTAACATAACTATTCTCGTTTATTCTAAATTTTTCATCTTATAAATATTTTTAGAAGCATTCTCTTAATGAAAATGGTTTAATGGAACTTATTCAAATGAAATAGGATTCATTAACAAGGTATGTGACCTGGTGGTAATAAATTGTTGATATTTATAGGTGATGAGTATGGTTACTATATTACATTAAGAAAATTACATCTTTACCTTTATTTATTTGTAGAAACTTGTGATATCTAGAGTGCATACTAGAGGAATGATATCTCTATTCCTTTCTTCTACTCCATTATATGATTTTAGATGTTTTGGGTTTATCATTATGCCATATATGTGGATATGTGGTGAATTTTATTTGAATGTGTTCTTGTATGTATGGTAATTATGTATCACGTATTGAAACTCTTTAAGGAATTATTTATGATCTTTTTGGGGCTCAAACTTGCACCCGTGTCTCAGATATGAAAGAACGGATTTGTTGAATCAACAATGGGACTATCTCCAAGTTGTGGGACCTTGCACGCTTGAGACAGACCTCCAAAGAAGGCCAATTCCTCTACCTCTTTCTACTTGTTATTGTTACTCCTAACGATGAAAAGTAAATCGTATGCTCATGATGCCAAGGGACCAGAGGATACAAGGAGAATGTGCATTAAATGTAAAACTAATATAAGGGAGGTGATAACACCAGAAAGAAAGTGGGAATGAACACTGTCTTTTGGATCTAAGAGAAAATGAAGAGAATGACATAAAGTGGAAAGCAAGAACATGCATGCGTGTCAACATATACTAGAATATCATACACATACAATCATTTTCATGGGGCATAATGAGAAGATGGAGCTGTAAAGGATTATGTGGGATGGCACCAACAAACACAAAATGTGAAAGAGAAAGGCAAGGAGAAGAAAAATACAAATACGCTAAGGGAAAAATATAGCCACAAAAAAATGCTTTCATTACTTCCAGATTACACACAGTCAGTTATAATGGCGAATGAGACAAATATCCACAAGCATAATAACTAGATCTAAAGGCCTACAAACTCAAAAAATGAAAATATAGAAAAATAGTCCTTAGCACTAAACAATAGAGGATACGAAATTTCCAACCATTTACAATGAGCCATGGTTCTTATATTTATACAATGAATTGATGATAGAAAAGGAGGAAGAAGAAGAAGGGGGAAACTATGAATTTGAATCAAACTCAACCACAAACAATGAGCAATGAATGCCTACAAATCTTCCTGACAAAGTTGATCAAATGCATCTTCCCCATGTCTACTTTAGCGTATTAGAAGAAGAAAAGGGGACAATGATATGATGAATCAATTCTAGTGGTTAGAGCAATCAGATATTACATTAATGGTGTGAGGGGAATTTTCTATCTTTTAACCTACCAAATCCCTCCAAAATTTGAATTTGAATAGGTCTTACACTATAGCCTACATGTCAACATACTCTTGAATAAGACAAACGGGCACCCTATGTGTTAGAGTCATGTAGAAACAGTATATGGATGATTTGAAGTATACAAGGTCACTACTGATATGCAATGACACATGGTGCACATGTAGAATGGACTGAAAGAATCGACCAACTGTATATCCATTTTTTCATTTTCTACCACATGTGGCATGCAACGGTTCATTGTAGGGATTCGACACCCATAGTTGGTGCTGTTGTGATAGGTTGTGTGTAGCACACTCAAGGTATGACAGATGCCACATGGCATAGGAACTGGTGCGGAAGAAAGGAGTGAAGATGAGTGCACGGAAGTAGGAAAGTACATAAGGAATATCAAAGGTAGAGGTGTCGCAATAGGTAATGCATATAGAGATAAATGGGATGCATAATTACCATAATGTAGCGTATGACATGGAGAGCACAATAAATACAACATATTGATGTGTGGCAGAAAGAAGGAAAGGGCACATGACTAAAAGCGTATCAGGGACTTATCCAATTTTGTAAGCAAGTTTAAATATGTGCACGTATGAGGGTGCACATGAACTACTAGGAGGAAGGTGAATGTGACAAGATTGCGTGCATGAGGGAACATTAGAAACAAATAGAAGAAAGGATATAAGGAAAGGGATAGGGAATGTAAAGGAAAAGGGGATATCGTGTAAGGGTGCATGAGGAGCTGTAACAACCAAGGAAGTGTGTCAGAGGAGACAATTAATAGTTCTTGCAACCTTGAAGAGTAGAAGCTTTAGAGCCATAATGGGAATGTAAGTTATTCCAGAATAAGTTGGGGAGTTGTTTTAGATAAAATTTTGGTGACTTTCAGGGCCATCTTCCTGCTATATGAAGGAGATCAGTAGCCTTGAGCATCCTTTGGGCATGGAGTCAGTGTGTGTATGAACCTTTGATCTACAACCTTGAAGAATCAACCCCTGAGGTCACTTGATGAAAAATTCTGAAATTTGTTCTAGAATCCTACATGAAACTGTTGATAATTATCTGAGAAGATGAATGGCATCTTAGGAAGATTAACAAAAGAGCACACGCAAGAAGCACGTGGAAAGAAATAACTATGTATAAACAATACAATGTGCATGTAACAAACTTAGAGGAATTGAAACTATTCTAATATATACAAAATTATGTATCAAGCTTAATGGAATGGTTTGAGATAGATCCCATTAACTAGGATCGGTTACGCGCAACTCCATAAAGATGAGAAAAATCAAAATGATTTAGCCTCCTTGTAAGAACTGATGAGTGTATGAGCCACTCCCAAAGTGCATCAAAATTTGAATGATGCCCTAGTTTAGCTCTGTCGGCATCCCATTTTAAAGACTAATTCCCCAACTTTGAAATTTTGAGGCCTATTACCTTCTTATCAAACCACTTCTTTAGTTGATTGCTCAAGTTTTTCTAGCTTCAATCATGGCATAGATTTCCTTGAGTTCTTCAAGTTTAGACCAAATCTACCATTCTGATTTCTCTCTGGTTTGTGCCTTTGAATTACTAAGTATCCAGGAAAGTTCTAATGAAGTTCAACTCAAGTGATAAATGGAAGTGTAGCCTCCTTACCATAAACAAGATTGTAAGGTGAGGTGCATATTTCCTTATTTATTATATTTTTTTCTACCGAAAGTGCGCATGAGACCTTTGTATGCCATTGCTTCTAGTTGATATTCATTGTCCACTTCATGATTCTAATCAGGTTCTTATTTGTTGATTTTGCTAAGCCATTACCTTTTGGGTAATATTTAGAAGAGGTTTTCATTTAGATACCAAGACTAAACACCCAAAAATAAATATTAGTACCAAGGAAGGCCTTTTCATTATCAAAGAAAATGATTTGATGAACATCAAACCTTGTAACAAGATTCTCAAAAAATTCTAGAATGATTGACTTGGTTGATTCTTTGAGTGCGAAAACATTTTTCCATCTAGTGAAGTATTAGGTAGGTGTCAGCACCCATTTATGGCAAGTGCTTGAGGGAGGATTGATCATTCCTATGAGTTCAATACCCCATTGCACAAAAGGCTGATCCACTTGGATTGGTCAGAGGGGAAGTGTTGTCAGTTTATTCTTTCCTGCAAAGAAATAAAATTCTTTACATTTTATGACCCAGTTGTGTGTGTCTAAGAATAGGGTAGGCCAAAATATTCCTACCATTATAATCTTCATTGTTGTAGTCTTGGCAGAGAAGTGTCCATGAGAGAATCCATCTTGAAATTTTGCTAACAATTTTTCAATTTACACACCATCAATATACCTTAACAACACACCATCAATATTTCTTTTGAAAATAAGGCTATCAAACATAACATATGGTATTGACTATAGCCTCAGATGATTCCTCTTTTCTTGTTTCAAACCAGGAGGGTAAGTACCCTCGAAAAGGAATGTAATCATGTCCTTTATCCAGTTGTGCATGCTAAAGGCTTCATTCTGTTTAGGATTAGCATGCGAGATATCTTCATCCAGAAACAACGAAGTCTCAAATTCATCTTGTGTGTCTTCGGCAAGATACTTACAGAGCACGCTATCTCTAACCAAATTTTTGGCTTTGATAGTCACATAATATTCCATGATCTTGGTCACCCACCTTGCTCTTTTCTCACTGATTTATGCTCCCATGATGAATTATCTCACACCTAGTGTGATATTTACACCTTAACATGATTTTTGGTGAGCATTATCTTGAACTTCTTGATTGCGTGCATGATGGCATATACCAATTTCTTCATGTGACTGTATTTCAACTCATAATCCTTCAATGACTGACTGAAGAAAGCCATTGGTTGCTCTAGTCCATGTTCATTTTCTTATGTCAAGACATTAATAACACTTGCATCAGCTCCACAAGCATAAAGGATGAAATCCTTTGAATAGTCAGGATTAATGATTGTTGGCACACAAGTAATTTCTTTCTTGCTCTTGTTAAAGATTTCCTTTCCTCCTGTTGTCCACTTGAAAGTTATGTCATTTTTTAGCATGAGGGTGATGGTCCTTACCATTCATGTAAAGTTATGGATGAATCTCCTAACAAAGTTGATTTTTCCCAAGAAGGACTACAAGGCCTTTTTGTGTGCCAACAGGGAAATGGCCAGGATGTCTAAAACACATTCAGGATCAATTGTGATGGCATCCTTTGAGACTACGTGGCCCAAAATATTTATCTATTCCACAAAACAATTACACTTCTTGGGGTTAAGATATACCCAAAACCTTTTGCATCTCTCAAATACTTTCTTCAGGTGTGCCATGTGATCTGCACTTTTCTTTGAGAATCCAATAATGTCATCTAGGTAAACCAAGATGAACTCATTGATATATCCTTTGAAGGTGATATCCATGGAAAATTGAAATGTTGTGCCTATGTTTGACAGACCAAAGGGCATCTTATGATATGCATATGTTCCCCACTTGGTTGTAAACATTGTTTTGAATCGATCCTCTTCCTTAATCGAGATCTGATTGAAGCTAGAATACCCATCCAGCATATAAAAATTCTAGGTGCTAGCCACTGTCTGCAAAATCTGCTCCATATAAGGTAAAGGATAATGATCCTTCAAAGATTCCTTATTCAAATCTCTAAAATCAACATAAAATCTGATTTATCTGTTCTTCTGGCGCACTGGAACAATATTCATGACTCAAGTACAATACTTGATCAGAAATATTATCTTTTCCTCAATGAGTTTAGATAATTCTTCCCTCATGAGGGGCTCTATCCTTGGATTGACTGGCCTTTTCTTTTGTGTGATGGGCTTGATAATAGGATTAAGATTAATTGAGTGCCGAGTAAAACTTAGATCAAATACTTTGAGGTATTCATACTCTCATAAGAAAATTTCACTACATTTCTGACAGAGAGACATTATGGCTTGTTTTTCATCATGTGCGCAAGCCTTGTTGAGAAGTAACTCCTTGCCATGTGCAATAGTGATTGGAGAGCAGTCTTTTTATACCACGTGCATATAATTTTCTTTAGCCTTGAAATCATCATCAAGGCTGGATATTTTCTCTAAGGTAACCAACCCTTTAGGTAACTTGTTTGTCTTTAATTGGATCACTTGGTCACCATATTTGTCATGCAAGTCAGCTTGCATGCTTAAAGAGAGATTAGTTTCATTCTAAATGAACTCGATGATTTGCACATCACTGTCAAACACTTTCCATCTGGTGTTATTTTCTAGGATGGATGGTTTGATTACAATTTTGATGTGTTATGTGTTTCCTTTGACAAAATTCTCCATAGGCAAAAGCTCTGAGCCAAGCGCAACCATCTGATCAACTTATTTGTTCATCTTTTTTGGCACCACCTAAAAATTAAGAGCATCAAATCTCTCAAGGAGATCCCAAACTCTATGTTTATAAGCTTTGATAATCTTATTAGTTTTCACACACTTGTTAGTGACCTGGTGAATAACCAATTTTGTGTCCCCAAAGATCTACAGCGCCTTAATCCTTTTCTTCTCAGCAATAAGAATACCATGCACCAATGCTTTATATTATACTACATTTTTGGAGCATGTGAACTGTAACCTATGCGAAAAGGATAAATTCTCATCTTTGGGAGAAATGAGAACAACTCATGCACCCACATCATTCTTGCTTCTGGATCCATTGAACTATAACTTCCACAAACTAGAATTTTCTTCATTCTTCTTAAAAGCGCACGGTAACACAACTTATTCTTCAAGGATGAAGTGATTTCCAAACCCAGTCTCAAAATATTCAATCTTTTCAGCGTATGGATCAATTTTTTTGTTCCTTTCCACCCACTCATCTAACACTAAGTCGGGTATAGGGAGGAACATGATGCTCTTCAAAAATTGAAACTTGTTCTTCATGGATTAAGCAATTGGCTTGGAGAGGAGGTGGATCATATGACTCAACATGATAGAAAAATATTGGCTCAGATTGTATGGTAAACTAGGTACCATACCTTATTTTGAGTAACATATGGGACCAATTAGAAGACAAGTAACCACCCACTTTAGTAGTAAAATCCCTTGACAAACATAAGGAAAACAAAGGAGGTAGGAAAATTATTGACACATCTTGAGTTATAGTGAGGGTAAGACATTCATGGAGGGTTGATTCAAGATCCTTTATGAATCCCAAGGTAGTGATATTTGATCCATCAAGCTGCAGGGATCCTTTAGACAAAGGGTTATACTTAATACCTAGGACATTAGTAATTTTCTTAGGCATGACCGAAGTACTAGAACCTGAGTCAATCATACAATTGTTCAAAAGGTGCTTACATATGATGAAAAACATATATAAGGGAGGGATTTTGAAAACCTTTCTTACTTTCTTCTCCTCTACTTGACAAATATTGATAGCAGCACATGGTTTTTGGATAGCCGGATAAACATGCGTAAGTTACGCCAGAGCTTCATACAATAGGTCATGCTAATATGGAATGATAAGGGTGTACCACATTGTGACATTTATATTTTTATTCTTCATTTGTTCCGTAGTATTGAATGTAAGGCCCATTAACTTGTGCATTTGGGGCACAACAAAAAAAATTCTTGGTTGTTCAGGTATAAAGGAAGAAGCCTCAGCTGGCATAGAGACTTGACCTACCAAAGGAGGTGTGTACACCACTTTAGAAGGAACCTTACACATAGGAACTTGTGTACCTTTACTGTTGGATGCTTTATTCACATCTTTTTACTTTTGAGGACAACCTATGTTGTGGGAATTGAGAATTGCGCACCAGACTCCAACATTCTCTTCTTGTATATTGTGTTGTCAACAACTTGGGAACGTAGTCTGTCTATATAATATGCAACTTGATTAATTATATAGAATTCTTTGGTGCCAAAGAACATAAGATTTTCCTTTGAAGGGGCTTCTAGATTTTCTTGATTCTTAAGCTCACTTGCACTTGTGGAAGGTTCACATTAAGAAGTAGCATGAATCATGTAGGCTTACGCATGCAACATTTTTGTAGTGATATTAATTGTGAGGCATGTTGTAAGGGAAGCACCATTCTAAATCTTGAGCCATATTATTATGAACTGGAACAAGTGCTTCACTTGTGTTGGTTGCTGGAAGGGGTTGTGTTGGAGGAAAAAATTTCAAGGGCAAATACGCGTTAGCATGTCATCTATCATTTTGTTGGTTCCTCCCATATCTTTAGTTTCCATATTGATTCTATCAGGGCTAACTAATTTGGCTATGCCCCTGATTAGAATTATTCCTGAAGGCTTACAGGTGCTACTTTTCTAAAGATATAACTTTATTAGACAAGTTTCTAATCAGGGCCTTCATTTATTCATCTTCTTTTTGTTGCACGGGAGAGGATGATGTGGATGCAACAAGTTGAGAAATTTTCTCAAGAATGGGAGAAATGGATGGCTAGGGCACGTGAGACATCTCTAGCAATAATGGTGTGGGAGGTCTAGGAGATAACTTTCCCACCTAAATGAAACTATTTTCCACTCTTATTACAATATTATAAGCATCATGTAAGGTTCTACCTCCCATGGACTAAATCATCATTGAAATGTCATTAGATAGTAAAAGAAATCATGTTGGGTTGTAGGCCTTACCACTTGAGGGATTCTATCCCAGGTCTTTTAGAATCTGATATTGAAATCAGTCATTTGTTCGTTGGGTTCCCTCTTTGTTGTAGTTAGTTTCTCCACAAGTGACAGGTGATATGACTTGTCTTCAAAATTATTGCATATACTCATTTCAATCTCATCCCAGGTATCAATAAATGTAGGTCTTAAGCCTCTGTACCACTAAATTGCTTTCCCTTTGAATGAGGCTATAAACATCTTAATTGTTACATCATCGTGCGTGATCAAATAGAAAGAGCACACGTTTGCTACATCCTAGATGTGCTCAATAAGGGTGAATTAATTCTTACCAGTGAAGTATGGAATAATTTTAAGCATGGCTACTGGCATATCATATAGCACATTAAGAATAAGAGGTCTTCCACTGGTGAAGTGAGAAAATTTCCTTGGAGGAGGGGGTGGTTGAAGTGTCATGGTAGGGCACGCAGATCTGTTGTGAGGAGGAGTGTAATGCGCACAATGTGCTAGAGATAGAGATGCGTGAATGGGTGTTTTGCTACGTATTCTCCTCAAAGATAACTGAAGGTACTCAAAATATGCTTCAACTATTGCACTTTGTCTCGTATGCACTCTTCTCATGAAAGGCGCTCAGGACTACTAAAAAAATAGATCTGGGTGTTGGGATTCGCCAGATGTTTTGAAATAAGCCTCTAAAGGATAGAAATCACTAAGTCACACACCATAAATCAGCAATGATTAAATTTAATCTTTCAATACTGGTCACACCGAGCATGCTAGAAACTATTGGGGCTCAAACTTGCACCTGTGTCTCAGATATGGAAGAACTGAGTCTTTAAGTCAACAATAGGACTTTCTCCAAGTTGTCAGACCTTACATGCTTGAGACAAACCTCCGGAGAAGGCAATTTCCTCTACCTATTTCTACTACTGCTGCTAATTCTAATGCTAAAAATGAAATCCTAAGCTAATGATTCCAAGGGACTAGGGATAGAAGGAAAACATAAAATTGAAATTAATCTAAGGAATGTGATAGCACCAAAAAATAGTGGGATGAAAACTATCTATTTTGAGTGAAAATGAAGGAAAGGGCATAAAGGGAAACTAGGCATGTGTAGCACAGACCAAAATGCATTCACACGATCAATTTCATGAGACACAACAAGAAAATGGAGTTGTAAGGGATTTTAAAAAATCACAGCAAGCACACAATACAAAGGAAAGGAAAGAAAGAAAAATAAAAACACGTTAAGGCATAGAATAGCCATAAAACAATGTTTTGATTGCTTTGAAGTATGTATAGTCTACTATAATGGTGTACAAGGATGATATCCGCATGCAAGAACTAGATCTAAAGGTCTGTGACTCAAAATTCTAAGATACATAATCCTTAACAAACACTAGAGGATCTGAAATGTCCCTTTACAATGATCTATGCTCTTACATTTATAGATGAATCGATGAGAGAAAAGGAGGATAAGGAGGGAAAATCCAATTTGAAAACTCAACCACCAACAACCAACAATGAATGTCTATAAATCCACCTGTAAATTTGTCAAATGATCTTCTCCATGTATATTTGGTGTGTAAGAGAAGAAAAGGGGAAAGACTTGAATCAAATCTGGTGTTAAGAGCAATCAAATCTTACATTAATGGCATGAGGGATGCTTTATAGCTTCTCACCTACCAAATCCCATCGAAATTTGAATTTGAATGGTCTAGAGTGTATCCCACGTCAGTAAATTTCAAATGAGATCAGGCGTGTGTGTTTTAGATCCTTGGAGAAAAAGTTATGGCTGTCAAAAGTCTACATTGCAAACTAGACATGTAAGACATGTGGTGTGCACTGATTGACTAGAATATCGGCCAAATGTGCATCTATTTTGTCATTTTCTAACACGTGTCATACACTGTTTTATTGCAAGGATTTGTCACGTAGTTGACACACTTTTATTGGTTGCATGTAGAACACTCAAACTCTAACATATAACACGTGGCATAGAAGGGCATGGAAGAAGTTATGAATATGCACACGGAAGAGGAAAATACGAAAGGAAAATAGAGGGAAATTCATGAAAAGGTAGTGCATGTGGAAGAAATGGGAGGAATACCTGCCAGAGGAACATATCGCAGAGGTGAAATGATTACAACATAATGTGCAGAAGAAAATAAGGGAGCACACAAGGGTATCAGGGATAGTTGATTTAGCAAGAAAGTTTGAAGTGCACGTAGAGTGTGCATGAACTGCTAGGAAGAAGGTGAATGCACAAATATTGGGTGCAAGGGAAAATGGAACAAATAGAGGAAAAGAAAAGGAAAAGATAGGAAATGAAGAAACATGGAAGCGTGAAAGGGTATGCAAGGAACTGTGGCCAAGGGAATGTGTCAAAGTAGCAATTGAAGTGTGCATGACTTATAATGTAGAACCTTAGAGCCAAAATGGGAGTGCAAGTTATCCAAATAACCAATGGAGTTATTTTGGATAAAATATCCTTTATTGAGAGAGAGAGAGAGAGGGTGACTAGTTGTATTTATGTTCTTATTCCATTGACTGGTAGCATCAAACATTTAAGTGGTTTAAGAGGGTATGAAGGTGGTTTATTTTATATGAATGGGGGATAAACAAACTATGTTTTCCTTGTTATATTTTAGTCGATCAACATACTTTAAAATCCTAAATAAAACACCAATTTGGATCTTTGTAATCCCTTAAGGATAGAGAGAAATGACTATGGGATAACATAACATTTGATTATGACTGTGGAATGTGTTTTGAAATTGGATTTCATTGTAGTACTTTATTTTATGTCTCTTATATTGATACTCATATCATCTTGATTTGTAAGTGTTGAACAATTATAGGATGTTGTTGCGGTATGAAACAACATACTAGATTGTTGGTTCTCAGTGATCTCTAATTGAGGGAGAGATAAAGGATTTTAATCTTAGTTGTAATAAGATGAATCAATTACTTTAAATAAGTTGAGGTTGGATGAAATATGACATCACAAACCTCTGTTTTGATATTGGTTTTGAGATAATGCTTGATATTCTGCTTGTTGAATATATGTTAAAGGTCGATACATGTATGACTTAGCAATTTTTATATGGATTGGAGTATTTGGTGATGATTCATTCAATTTTATACTCATATTTAATCAACTCTCTAGTTAAAATGGAATATGTATATGGTAGTTAGATTTATTATTGTGATCTTTTTATCTTAGATATGGATCTTGTATTTGATAATAACAATGCATGTATAGGTGTGAATATTCTTGAACACACTTTCTCCAAAATTAGTAGGTAAGGAAATCTAATATAAATTATCCTAATTTTTTATCTTGCTGAAATACAAAGTTCATATTAAGTTATTGTGGTTTGACTTAGAATGAGAAGTAAAAATAATTTAAGAACATGGTTCAGAACTCAATTTTTGATAGTTATATATTTATCATAAATGAAAAATTTGTTAAAATCATAAAAGAATTCTTTAGTTATGTAAATTTTCTATTACATTCTTCTTCTTTAGAAGAAATTAGAATTTTTTTTGTTCAATTTAAGATGGATATTACATGCAGTATCAAATTGAGATCAGCTCTAGGGAACTCTAGGAAACCAAGTAAGAACTTAGAACTTAAAATTATGTGAAAATTTCTTTAGTTTTAGAGAATGGTGAGACATAGAAGTTGGAATGGTTATGGTTATGGGGTTTGATGTGGAAGAGATCCATATATAAATCTTACACCTAAAAATAAACAGTAACATGAGATTCCAAATGTGGACCCTAGCCTATCCCCTACCCTTGAAAGGGTTCTAAAAATCCTTGATTCATTCAAATATTGATTGGATGCCAAAGATACCCTCTTGGGTAACCTTTTTTTACCCCACTAGTATTAGAATCAAGAGGAAAAATGAATAAAAAATTATCCTCTTCATACCCATAATCACCATGTCATACCCTGTGAAAGGGAAGAGCTTCATGAAGGAATTGAGAAATTTTCCTCTCCAATTACTCATGGGAAGAAGTGGGGGATATGGATTAGGAATATATAGTTAGGATGAAAAATTATTTTGGGTTGGATGATATGTTCTCTAATGTACGTGAATGCATCAGTATCTTCTAGTTAGAAGGAGATGATGCACTCTGGTGGGAGCATCCGTGTTACCTTAAGGGATATGACATCTCTACTCTCATGTGGGAAATATTTGGAAAATAATTCTATAAAACACACCTTTTAGTTTCTCACATGGAAAGGAATATAATTGAGTTTCAATTGTTAAAACAAGGGGAAATGTATGTTGTTGAGTATGAGGAAAAATTACTTATTCTCCACGTGTGGATTATATGTGGGATGAGGAGACCAAGGTGACCAATTTAAAACCAGATCTCAAACCTATGATGATGTATAATGTTGGTGTGATAATTCCTAAGACACTGGAATCTACCATAAAATATTCATATAAGGTTGAAGTAAAGGATATATCCAAGTCAAAGGAAAGGAAACCATATTAAAACAAGAACACTCTAAATAAGTCTTTCTCTAGTCCCTCAAGAAAATAAAGTTTAAGAAAAAATTCTAAGGAACAATAACCCCTATGATAAAATGGGTTCACAAAATAAAGGAGGTTTTAGGTCTCAAAATTCTCTAAGATAGTAGAGGAGTAACTTCAAGAAGACCCCCTCTACTTCAAATTAGAATAACAACACTCTTGGGTTAAGTTCCAACCATGTGTTGATATCAAAAAGGGTGTGATATGTATGTGGAAAGGAAGGGAACTTTAAGAAGAATTGTTTGGAGTACTTGACCAGCAATATGTCAAATCACAAGATCTATGTGGAAGAGGGAGAAAAGTAGAGAATCAATCCATTCCCATTGAGGCTAGAGGTATTTTATCTTGTTACACAATTTCTATTTTAGTTAATTCAAGAGAAACATTTTTTAATTTCTCCTCTTTAAATTTTTAATATTAATATGATCCATCTAAGTTGAGATAATTTTGGGAATTTAAGTTTGGATCAAGTAAGAAACATCTAGTAATAAATTTCTTATTTACGTTGAGATTGATTTAGGAGTTTCAAGACTAAATTAGACATTTACATAGTTCCCCTAGGTTCTTATGACCTCATACTAGGCATGGATTGGTTGCAAATCCATCAAAAAGTCTAAATTGATTTGAAAATAAAGTACAATTCATATATGAAAAAGGAAGTTGGGTAGTATTATATGGTACTAAGAGAATGAAAATTATAAACACCATTCTATTATGTAGATTAAGAAAGCAATAAGGAAAGGTTACACGTTGTTTTCTATCCAACTTGAGAAATCAAGTATGGTAGAGGTTAAAATGGTGGAGGAATACCCCATCATTGTGGAATTTAGAGATGTGTTTCCCAAATAAATCCTTGGGATGATTCAAGTTTTAGATTTTTATTTCTTTCTTGAAAAAATGTTTAGAGTAGACCCTGTTAAGACTCCATATCGGTTAAACACGACTAACTTTTAGGAATTAAATGTGTCATTGTAAGATATTTTAAACCAAGGGTTCATTAAGCATGGTGTTTCACCATGGGATGATTTACTGGTATTCGTAAAGTAGAAGGATGGTATCTTGCACTTATGAATGGATCTTGGGATGATTAAAAAGGTAGCTATCAAGAACCGTTATCCCTCACCTAAGATAAATGATTTTTTTTACCAAATGAAATATTCCACTATCTTTTATCAAATTTATTTTTGGTCATGGTATCATCAAATCCGGATTAAGGAGAAACATGTGCATAATTTTTTTGTTTAAACTCACTATAGATATTACAAGCTCATATTTATGCCTTTTGGACTAATTGATTCCCCCAGGACATTCATAAACATAATGAATAATGTGTTTATATGTTTCCTATACAAATTTGTGTTGATCTTCCTTGATGAAATTTTACTCCATTCTAAGAATTGACATGAACATGAACACCACTTGCACTTGGTATTAAAAATACTAAGGAAACAAAAATTATATGGAAAGTTATCTAGGTGTTCATTTTTTTGAATATATCCACTACCTTGGGCATATCATATCCAAGAATTATATTTCTTTAGATTTGGATAATATTAAAACCATTCAAGAGAAAATCTCCCTTAGGAACGTACATGAAATACATAGCTTCATGGGACTTGTGGTATTATAGGAGGTTCGTGAACAAATTTTCCAAGATAACTAATCATATCACTTACCTTCAACATAAGGGGAAAAATATTGAGTGGGTCTTGAAATATGAGGCTACATTTCAATAACTTAAAGAACTTCTAACTCTTGATCTGATCTTGGTCATTCTTGACCCAAATGGATCCATATTTTGAATTTTGGAATTATGCTTCCCTTAGTGGTTTTGGGGGAATCTTGACTAAAATGGCCAATTTTTTTCCTATGAGATAAAAAAATTAAAGGATCATGAGAATAATTGTGTGCCCCATGATTTGGAATTGGCTAGAATAGTGCATGCTTTAAAAATGTGGAGACATTTTATGATAGTAAAACCAATCAAATTAAGAACTAACCATAAATTTTTAGAACACATTTATACTCATGAAAATTTAAATGATCATCAACATAGATGAATGAAATTATTGACTATGATATGGATATATCATACATCAAAGGCAAGGATACTTGGGTCAGTGATGTAATCAGTTGATGATCTTACCTTGATTTAATATCTAGGATAAGGATTTAATTTAGAAATGCAACCTTATAATAACAACTAAATTATGATTTCTATTAGAAGTTATGTGGGCCAATTTGGTGGGTCAAATTTCCTTTGAAAATTTCTTCCCTAATACTATATTCATTCTACTCCAGTGGATAAGTCAATTGTGATGTTGACCATTCAAAAGGAATTGGTCTCACATACATTTTCTTCTTCTCATCCCATTGTTAGTTTAGTTATATTTATTCTCCACGATATTGATGATATTGCAATCTAGTTATTCCATATACCAATGGAATAGACCATTGAGGGAGCTCATCTCATCTTTGAAGCAAGACTTTAACTTTAGTAAACATTTATCATGTTTCTCCAACACACCTCATCTATCTTAAACTAAGAATTCTTCTTTGGAATATAAATCCAATGAGTATGATAAGGTTATTTCCTGATTTAACCCAAATTAGAATTAGGGGCTAATTACAATTAGAATATAGAAATTGATAAATAGACGTTTCTAGATGTTAATGAATGTGTGATCATATATATAAATAAATTATCCAACATTCAAATATGAAAGTACATATAAAATGATATAGCAAAGGTGTATTCAACTAGGTCACATGCTAAATATAATAAAACATAAGAAGATAACTACACTTAGCTATTTGAAAAGTATGAAAGCTAATCTAGGTGTGATAGAGGGATAAAATGGTTGGAAATATCCTATAGATGCTCTGTCTCTACGTATGATATTGTAATACACACATGGATGAAACCATTATCTTCTAATCAAAATATTTAGTGGTTTTGTCCTTATGGAAAATTTGGTTTGGGAAGTAGATGGATCTATACAACTTTCCAAATCCTTACAAATGACTAGAATGTGCTTCATTACAAAATATTAGGTCTCAAAATTGTGGAAAAACATCTAAAATGAATCAAATTGACCCAAAACATAGCCTAGGGTTAAAACCTCACAAAAAGTTAGTGTTTGGGTTGAAGTGAAATCCATACAATCCTTATGTTAGCACTAATCTGATAAGGCCTCAAATAACACATAGTTTTTGACCTAAAGATGTGACATAATATTATAGACACCTTAATTTGGTAATTTATCACTTGATAATGTAAGTATTGGCCTAATATGTAAATTATGATTTATGCACACATTCTAAGATCGGTTATTTATCCTTAGCTATAATGCATGAATTACTCTCTTCATTACAATTCTCACTCACTTATAAAATTTACTGCATCAACCCATAGTAGTATTTCAATCATAAGTGTCAAGCCTAAACTTTACAACACCTCAGACAAGACCTCACTTCTTTTCTATATGGGACCACTAAATAGGGACCAAACCACCAAATGGTTTGGTATGAAACTGGCATTTTTGTCCAAATTCACCCTATGGTCATTTTCTCAATTTGATATCTTTTACAGGTTGCTAAATTTTCTATTGGTTTGCCTTAATAAAAAATTAAACTTACAAAATCTTATATGATCAATTTAAATACACTCATTTTAATAACTTAGCATCCACCTAACACTCTTGAGTTTAAACCATTCAAAAGGAACTCAAAAATCTCCTAAATTTTCCAAAATTAGTAACACACATTACGAGAATCCCTTACATAGGTTTAAAGAACTAAATACTAGGTTTTATATTCAAACTTCCCAAGCCAAAAACTACCAAATCCAAGTCAAGAACAATTAAGCAAACCACTACAAAGCATTATCAAGTGAACAAGTTGCAAAATATAACTGCATCCATATAAATATCACATCTCTAGGTGGATAACTATGTGCATTTTGAGGCTTCTTTAGAGTGGTGGTAACATATGTGGTATACAGATTGAACTTCAACCCAACCACTAAAATTTTACAATTTTATTCCCATGGTTAGGGTTTGAAGTTATTTTGGGTCATAAAGAGGGTTTCATGTATTTATGAGACCTAGGATTTTAGAGAAAGATGCATTCCAACAACTCGCATAAACTCATAAAGTTGCATACCGCCATAAGCTCGTCGTATAGAAATTCTAACTAAGTACATAATTGCGAAATAGTTTTGTACATAACCAATGATTTTCTCCCTACTAACCCTACACCTCTAGAACCAGAAACAAAGAATATTCAAATAATTTATATTCCTTTCATCCTTTTTCCATATCTAGATCATATTCCATAGAAATAAAATAACTAACTCCATATTTCCCCTCAAGTCTTATTCTATTTAGCACATGTTGTTATGGTATCTTAAAAATTTCTAATATATGTATATTCTAATTTTCACATTGATATTAAATTAATTAAATTGAATATATCTCATGTTTATAACCTTAATCTTAAATTTAAATAAGAACATATCTTCTTATTTATTTTATAGGTGTAATAAAATAATTCATAGATGCAATTATATTTGATAACACAATCACTTGATAATGTTTTGTAATGAATTGGATTGTTTTTGTTTGACTTGGATTTAAGGGATTTTTATTTGGGAAGCTCGACTCTTGAAATTGGTTTAGAGTGCTTCAAACCTATATGGGGACTGCTCCTAATTTATGATGTTGCTTTAGGGAAATTCATGAGATATTTACATAAGATTCAATATAGATTTTCTAGGGGATCCCTTGAAAATATCAGGGTGTATTAGACTTTCTTATATAGAGTGTTATGCATATAATTTTTCATTAAGGTCAAAACATAGTGAAGGCATCTACCCATAAAAGATATCAAATTGAGAAAATGACCATTGGGTGGCCATAAATGAGACCATTTTACATATGACCAGATTGTTTTATAGTTTTGTCTTATTAAACGGGTTGGTCCAAGAGGAAGATATAATGTTGTGGAGATTTGTGCATGAAAATTGGACTACTTGTGACTAATTTGAGAATTTATATCAGTGGTTAAGTAGTGAAATGATGAGAGAAATTATTGTAATATGACTAAAGATGAACAAGGATATGAAAATTAGGATTTTATGGGTACACATGTCATTATTAAAGAGATTAATTCAATACTTACATTATCAAGGGATGAATTATCAAATTTATGTGTCTACATTTCCCCCCTTTAAGATCGGAAATAAAATTTACTTTCTTTTAAAAAGGAAAATCTACATGAGTGTGTAAACACACTTTGTATTTGTTTGATTGTTTAATTTATTGAGATTCTTGGGAGGTTGCAAGATCCCAAATTGAAAACCTACAACATAGAGTGTATTCAATGTCCATATATAAAGAACTAAACTTTAATTTTAGTTTGAAATTAAACTTAAAACTTGAAAATTAAAAGAGAACAAAGCATGGTAGGAGTACACATGTTTTCCTTGTCAACAAAAAAGCTTCTTGTCTAAAGTGTTTTTGATGTAGGAACATAGGCTCAAAACCAATAAAGTGAATTTAAGAGGTGTAAAGGAGGACATTTTCATGTTTCCAAGTGGTCTTGCAGTTCAAGACATCCAATTAGGTCATTTGGATAAGGGTTTCTTATTTTTCCGCCAAAATGGACTATTTGAAAATTCAAATTTTATAAGGAATTTTGGAGGCCTTGAACATGAACATGAAAGGTGTCAAGAGGTTGTAATGATCTTGAAGGTCTCGTGGAACATATTTAGGTTGTTTCATATTGTGAAACCACCTTGACATGTTGTCAAAAGGTGAATGAGTGTAGTAAGAAGTAAAAAAGGTGATTTGGACTTGGTAAGGAGTTTTTATAAGATAAATAAGGCCAAAAGAGCTATGTCATCATGTGAGAGTTGTTATGAAAGAGATAATAGGCATAATTATAATGATATTCACCAGATTCCATGAGATTTGGGTTGTTGAGTCCTTCTAGGAAGTTGTTGAGCTAGTTTAGGAGTTAGCTTAGGAGTCTAGATTTGGAAAATATTCATCTATTCAAGAAGTTATTTTTAATGTACTGAGGGGAGAAGATATATTCTATAATGAATAAAAATAATGTATGAAATTTGGTGTGAGTTACAATGTTTATTGTGCACAATAGTTATTATTGCTAATGTTTGTATAAACTAATCGGGGAAGGAAATGAACTAACAGAAGAAATTCAACAAAGGAAGAATATTTCTACTACTATGATTAATTGTACACCTAGAGGATACAAATACAAGGTAAACAAAATTTATTTGAAGTTGAAAGATGAAAATTGAGGGTTTTTATCTTTAAATATATGCTCTCAGCCTTAAACTAGGGCATATGTGAAATTTGTATTCTAACCACCCAAACTTATCCAAATTTTGGATTTTTGATAGGTTTTTGGAGAATTTATGTGTGTAAATTTTCATGACTAGATAACAAGTGTAATTACCTCATGCAACGACTTCTCATCCTATTGATCTAGATACAGTCACAAAGTGGAATTTCTTTTGTATTTTCAAGGTGATTTTGGTGTTTCATGTTATGAAATTGATAAGCATGAATGTTCTAGGAATTTATTAGGTTTTGGTAGAGTTTTAAAGGTGTTCCCAAGTCATTTTTCCTCTATTGTACCTAATAGTCATCAAAACTAGGCCTAATTGGGACTGTAACAACTATAATTTCACTTATTCCATACAAAGGAACCCTATTTTATTTTTACATATGTTAAATAAGGGACAAAAGGGTATTCAAATTAGGTTTCATATCTCCTTTATCAGGTGTATGAAGGGAGTTATTACATAAAAAGTCTCTGAGAAGGGCTACAAGCTCCTAGACCACTTACAAAGAAAGTACATGTTATGAGTGATCATATAGATCTTTCCATGCATGGATAAGGCTGGTATAGTGAAGTTAAGTATGTCTAAGTGTTTTCAAACCATGGAAAATCTATATAAGCCTCCCAATCAATATTTGGTCTTGTTTTAGGCCTAGATTAAAGCTAGTGTGAGATTGAATCGCTAAGTTCATTGCATGAACATATCAAATTGATGTCATATGATCTAGTGTATGAGTTTAGACAAGATCTATGTCATAATAAAGGCCATAAAGATGAGAATTCATGTGAATAATGAATGCATGATAGGTTGTAAGCAAGTGTTCAAGACAAAGAGCAAGTTTATGTGAGTATGGTTAAGCTAGGAAGGAAGTATTTGTCGTATCAGAGCACGGTTCTCTTGGATTTATATTTGTATTAATTTTACTATGGATTCGTTTTATTGTTACAGGAATACAAGAGGTTGAAGCTCTTGAAAATACATATAAATCTTGTATGAGTGTAGGTAGAAATAAGGAGAATATAGTAAGCAAAGAAGACAGAGGTGAACTCTTAGAAAGTTTTGAGAGAAAGAATATTATGACAAAGGAATCCTTGAAATCCATTGAAGGCTTGAGAAAATGAGTACAAAAAGCTAAGAGAGAGAGATATGGTGAAGAATTCCATGCACGAGGTATAAGGTGAGAGTTTAATTTATCTTGTTGAATTCATTAATGAAAAGGTGATTACATGTAGAATATCATTGAAGTACTGATCAAAGAGATCAAAAGACTATGGTGTAATAGACCTAGGTGAAGATCAGAGAATTTTCAATAGACCAAGTAAGGAGAGAATCTTGAGTGAGATAATTGCAGAGATACCAAAATACTAAGGAGGTAGCTTAGATGAGGTGTCTAGTTGGAAATGATAGAGTACCTATTAAAGAAGAGAAAGTACATTAAAATTTGTAGACAAATATTTGAGATAGAAGAGCTTATTGGAGTTCATAGGAAGAATAAAATTCAGAGGATAGACATGAACAAAGAGACAAAGGGATTTCTAGGAGGAATTTGTCACAAGAATACAATTGGATATTTCCAAGAGATCAAGTTGGAAATAGAAAAGGAAAGAAATGAGATAAAGGTTGGCTTACCTGATGAATATTCTACAAGAAGAGGAAAGAAAAATAATGGTTGGAGGATGTGAAAGAAATTCAAATTGAATATAGAGAAATTGATTTCAAGAAGAATGAAGCATAGGATGATTTCCTTGATGAGGGAAGAGGGAAAGAAGCTGAGAGCCCATGGAGGCATGAAGAAAGAAGAAGTTAAAGGAATGAAAAGGTATGAAGATAAATATTTAAAGGTAGAGGAAACTATCAGTTGTGAACCTGAAGAAGGGGCTATACTTGGTGAAGGATATTATATGGATGAAAACCTTGTTGAAGACATGAACTTATTGGTTAAGCAGGAGAAAGAGATGTCAATCTATGATGCATCAAAGAAGACATGACAACTACAAATTTTTCAAATAGACTTTTATTTTTAGTGTTTATTTGTAGGTGATGTCATGATGATAAAGGAGGAAAATACAAACTTGTCTTTTGGAACCAAATGCAGAGAAAATAAAATCCAATAATGTTTGCTTGAAGAGGTTGAGAACATGCATTGCAATGAAGTTTCTCAAAATGGAGAAAGAAACCATGATGACTTGCAGAACCTTCTAAAGTAGAATAATGAAATCAAGCATGAGCTGAGAGAATCTCATTGCATGAAGAGGATGGATGAATCAAGTAATTTGGTATGTACCCTTTCAGATACAAGGTATTATAAGAAAAATTCAAGGTCTAATCTACATTTGAGAAAAATATTTTTGAATGAGATAGTATTGTTACTCCATGAAGAAGAGTGTGGAGGCAGATATGGAGTTATTATAGGTCTTACAGAGGCAGAAAAATAGATCTATGAGATGCAAATGTGTGATTCGTATGGTGTTAAAAACCAAGGCATCCAAAGTAATCAATTGTATAGACCCATGAAAGAGAAATTTGATCTATAATACCTAAAGGAGTTGATTATGCAAGCAACTGAAACCATTGAAAATGAAGGTAAGAAGATTCCACACATGTTTTCATTCAGTTTTCATGATGTTCAATTGGTTTATGAGAAGAAATAAGTTCTATATCAGCCTTTGTTCCATGCCATAGACAAAATTAAAGAAATTACTTTGAGTAACAAGGTACTTATTTCAATTGAAGAGTTTAATGAAGGCATAAAACCTCATGAAATTGGTATAAAGTCTAATATACATCCTAAAGAAATGAGTAAAGGTCTAGAGTATGGTAAGACATGAGATGTGTTACCTCATGAAGAAGGAGGTAAAAGTGAAAGAGGAGAAGTGAAAGAATATAATAAAGAAGAGTAGTTTTGGCATCAAATCATGAAATATCTATTATCCAAAATTCACCCCCAGGGTAAATTTGATAACATGCATCAGAATATTCAGGTCCCAGGCAAATTGATTGATTCAGAGAAAAAATCAGGTTTCTAGGGTCCCTTCAGGAAATTTTCTAACTCTCCTGTCCAGGGTGAAAAGAGAAAGCTCTGAGAAAATGCGGAAAAAAGTTGCAGAAGGCAAGTAGGTTGATCCAAAAAAAAAAATTGTGAAAATCAGCTAAGTCCTAGTCCTAGGAGCATTTGGGACATTTGGGACGTCAAGGCGCAGATCGGCCGAAAAGCCTCCAGGCAGCCCAAATAGCAACAGGGACATCTGGGACAGAAGTACACGGCGGGCGCGAGAAGCCGATCTGGCCGAAAAAGAGAACTTTCACACTAACTGCTTTGGGACATCTGGGACAAAGATACCCGAACCGGCCGAACCAGGTGAAATGGGAACAAACAGTCTGAAACGATTTGGGACATCTGGGCCACGAGGACGCGAACCGGCCGGTTCAGCCGAAATCAGCACAAGGAGCACTAAGTATTTGGGACAAAAGGACGCGCGGGACGCGGATCGCCGAAGGAGCCGAAAGCCAATCAATGCATGCCACGTGTCATCGGCCGAATGAGGGACAAGGAAGCCCATTTCGGGTGGATCGGAGGTTTATGTCCCAAACGGTTTGGGACATCCGGGACAAAAAGACGCGAAGGGCGCGAAAGAGCCGGCAGGCCCGCGGACCAACCAAATCATGACACGTGTCACAAGGGAAAAGGTCAAAAAGTCAAAGGGCGAGTTTTCGAGCACTGATCCGAACCAATGAAATAGCGCCACGTGTCCAAGTTTAAGGGGCCCACAAGTAAATTTCAAAAGGAAAGCCCGCGAAAGGCAGAGGAGAGAGAATTGTTTGTCCAATCAGCATGTGCCACGTGTCATCCAGGTGGCAGAGTGCAGGAAAGATTTCAAAACACGTTTTCACCTGTTTTGTGCCCTAGATCTTCAGATCGCCATAACTTTTGATCCAGAGCTCGAATTTGCACGTTCCTTATATCAACGGAAGCTGGAGAAATTCTCTACACAATTCCGGGGTCAATCTTGCATTTTGGAGTAGTCTAGAGGGAGAAAATCGAGAAACAGCTCTGACACGTGTTCATGGCCAGAAATGACATTCCAGCGACCAGATTTAATGTAGAATGGGTCGCATTCTCCTGTAATCCGGTTAAGGTGATAGGGTATGGGTTTGTAAGGTCCCCCATGCCATTTTAATGCACCTGCAGTCAAGAAAGAATGGGCTCCCATGCCTTTTTATGTTTTCTGTCTCCTGGGTTCGACCCATGCAATGTAAAAAGCTAGATTTGGCTCATTTCAAAGGGGGAACATTTTTGGGCATAGCAGACTTCTTCTTTCACCGCCAGCAAGTGATTGATGAAGGATCAGACCTCTCCAAGGATTGTAACAGTTTTCTTTTACCTCTCTGAAGGTGTAATGCGTGTTTTTGACATTGAAATGATAATGCAAGCTCTGTGAATGGGTTTCAATCCTCTGTTTGTATTATTTGCTTGATTTCAGATACTAAATTATACATTATCAGTCTGTGTATGTCTTATGTTATGAACTTTGGTCTGTGTCTATTTGCATGACTAATATGTTTCACCACTCCTTTTTGGTGCATCACCATCTTTAGTTAGTTTCAATTTTTACATTTCTACCCCTGTCTCCTTACAAGTTAGAGTAGGATTAGGATCTGAACCTCTGTAGTTTTGCAAAATATAGATCTAAATCAGAGGAGTTTGAGGAACCAGCCTCTAATCTGGAGATTCCTCTCTCAGTTTCACAAGTCCCCACGCTTGGAGAGAGGTTTCCATGTTGTGCAATCACACTGGATGCTAGAGTGATCAACCTAGAAGCCTGATCTGCATCCAGGGGTGCTGTGAGTCTGCAACAACAGTTTTGGCACGCCCGGTGGGACCTAGAGGTCTCATTTTTATTGCAGCAAAGTTGATGTGCATCTACTGCAATTTTCTTGCTTGAAAAGAGCTATTATTTGCATATCTGGCGACTCCAAGGGGAAGAATCAACTGGTTTCAGTAGTGCAGGCCTGAAAAGCTTATGAGAAGAATCACAAGGTCGAGGGTTGGAGAAGAAGAAGTGTTGTTTGAATACCTACAATTATCTCCAAGAAGAAGGCAAAGAGGAAGAAGGATTCAAAGGTCTCCATCTCCACCAAACAGAACTCTCTCAACTCCTCCACCTGATCGGCCTTTCATTCAGTATTCAAGAGTTCTTCGACCAATCAGAATGGCACAACCACTGAACCCCTATGTCAACTTCACAGGCAGCAGCCCACTTGCTCTCAATGCACAAAATCCAATCCCAGTTGCAGCATTGAAGAACATTCCGTACTTCACTGGAGAAAATCAGACCACTCCTGGTGATCATGTCAAGGACATTGCTAACATTTGTGCAATCCATGAGATTAATGAGATGCAAGTAGCTGTCAAATTGCTGGCGTCTTCATTCAAGGGGAAAGCATTGCAATGGTTTAGGAGCCTTGGAGCTGGCTCTATCACAAACTGGAATCAGCTGTGTATTGCACTTCATGATCAATTTGGAGAGAAGGGAGACAACTTGTCTCTTTTGGAGCAGCTGACAACCATCAAGAGAGCTTCCAATGAGCAGCTAACTGACTTCAACTTCAGATTTCAAAGGTCTTGGGATAGAATTCCAGTGGCAGTCAGGCCAACAGCAGAAGGTGCTTTTCTATATTACCTTAAAGCTTTAAATTCTGATATTTCTATGTTGGTTCAATCTATGGGAGGCACAACTATCCCTGCTGCTTATAGTATTGCCATTAGAGCTGAAAATTGTCTGATTCAAGCTGGCAAGCTAGCTCCTAGGCCTCCAATGCCATTATATCCAAGTTTAGAGAGCCCAAGTACTAGTCAAGCACCTGTCTTAGCTCCTTCTCCCACTCCTAGAAATCAGAGTTCAAATGAAGCTTCCACTTCATCTCCAAGTGCCCCAAATGAGCTTCAAGAAGTCATGAAGCAACTGCAAAATTTAGGTAATGAGCTGGTTACACTCAAGAGACAGCAAGCTCAAGGTTTCAGACCTTCGTATCAGCCTCAAGCTCAACCTAATAGGCAGCTATATCAGCCTCAAAGGCCACCCAATCCAGCTGCAAATCAGAATCAAGCAAGGCCTCCTGCTAATAGACCATTCCAGCCCTATAATCCAAATGCCATATCTGCCTCTAAGGCATTAGTACCAGCACAAAACAACATTGCCCAGGAGTATGATTGGTGTTTTCCATGTAATGAGCCTCATAATCAATCCATGTGCTACAATGGTGCTTTGACTCAAGCTTTAATGGTAACAACTACTGGTGTGGAGGGTGAGAGCAGTCAAGAAAACAGCCAACAACAAGAAACATTCCAACAGCAATCAGCCCCAAATGACACCACATTGGTAAATTGGCAAGCAGAGGATTTCTGTGGCATGAATCAGGCAGTTTCTCAAGGTGTTGCAGCCAACACAAGGTCAAAAAGGAGAAATTTGGGTGAAGAACAACCATTAGCCCCAGCCAATCCACAACCTTCCACAGCTCCACAAATGATTGGCAAGCAAAACCCAGTTTCAAATGCACAAGGGCAGCCAAGAACAGCCTCTAGGCCAACTCAAATGCCAGCTGTTGCTGCCCACATACAAGGAGGTAAATGTGCAAACCAAGGGACAACAGAGAGATCCTTCATCACCATTCAGTATCATTGATCAGATGAAGAAGACAAACGTCAATATATCTATGTGGGAATCCCTATCCATCCCAGGCCAAAGAGATCTGCTGCAAGCTGCCATGAAGGATTGGCCAACTTCGAATCAGCAGGTCCAAATGCAAGAGAAGGTACTTACAAATGCTGCCCAACCTGAAGGAAATCATGGAGCACAACAAGGTAGAATGCTGAAGCCTCCCCCTTTTTATGTTTCGTTAATCATTGGAAATCAGCTAGTGCATAATTGCATGATAGATTCCGGGGCAAGTAGCTCAGTAATGCCTAAACAGATAGCTGATCAGTTAGGGCTCCAGTATGAAATAACATCTAAGGGAGTAGTGCAGCTGGATGGGACAGCAATAGCAACAGTTGGAGTGATTAGAAATTTGAGTCTTACCTTGCATGCATGTCCAAATGTTGTTGTCTTACAAGATATATCAGTCATAGACCTTCCACCACTCTTTGCCCTATGCTTGTCAAGGGACTTCACTGCCAAGATTGGGGGATATTTGTCCGCTGATTGGTCACACATGCTATTCAGAACGAGGTATGGAACTAAGGCTACAATTAGGTCAGAACCTATTGCAAACTTCCACATTGAGCCCTATACTCCAAGTCAGATTAATGCCAATTGCTCAGCATTTGATCAAGAAGATCACCCAAACACGGATGAAACTGACACTAAAGTTGGAAACATCCCAGATCTAACTCTTGATGAATGGGCAAACAAGGTGCATGCTTTTGATCCTTATCAAGGAATAGAAGAATCTGAGCTAGGAGTCTATTGTATACACGAAGAAAGTCAACCTATTCCTAGCATCACCAAGCCAAACCACAAGGATGACAATGAGGTATGGCAGCTGCTTTTTGATGGATCAAGGAGTAGACAAGGTGCAGGAGGTGGAGCCGTGCTTATTTCACCTCAACGAGTAAAGTATTATTCAGCTTTTAGATTTCAATTTGCATGCTCCAATAACACTGCTGAATATGAAGCCTTGGTGCAAGGGATGCATTGGGCAATAAAAAATAAATAAAGAACTTGCAAGTCTTTGGGGACATTGAATTGATTGTAAATCAGGTCAAGGGACAGCATGCTGCCAAAAATGATCTACTCAGGTGCTACAAAAACAGGGTGTGGGACCTCATGGAAGATTTTGAGGGTTTCGGCATCAAAGCCATTCCTAGGAATGAGAATCAAGCTGCTGACAGGCTTGCAGCAGTAGGGGCAGCCTTTGACATTGTGGAAAACATTCAACAAGACAAGATATAGCCAAACATCCACGTGATTGTGAGGCCTTCAGTGCCGGATAATGATATCAGTTGGCAAGTATTTGAGAATGACCAGCAAATCATCCATTTCTTGTAAGAAGAAGCTGAGTTCTCAGCTAAGAATCAAGAAAAGTTGGAACAACAATATGGTGACCAGGTGATACAGCTGAGAACTGATAAGCTGCCCAAGGGACTTATCACTTTGGAGTCTATTTTTAACCCCAATGATCAGTTTAGAAAGGAGAAAGCAAACATTTAGGTCAAGAGAGAAGATTCAGTATCCATCTTGGTAGAAGAGAACAAGCCATTGCAAATTGGAAAGATGACAACTGAGCAAGAAAGGTGTGAGTTCATACAGCTATGTCAAGAATTCCCTGACGTGTTTGCTTGGAGCTATGAAGACTTGAAAGGTTTCAATCCCAACTTAGCTCAGCATACCATCAAATTGGATCCAAATACTAAGCCTGTCAGGTAGAAACAGAGACCAGTCAATCCACACATGGAGCCTCTCATGAGGAAAGAATTGGACAAGCTGATTGAGTCAGCAATTATATTCCCAATCAAGCATTCTAGTTGGGTTGCCAACTTAGTTCCAGTCAGAAAGAAGAGTGGAGAGATCAGGCTATGTGTTGACTCCAGAGATTTGAATAGAGCCTCTCTCAAGGACCATTATCCACTCCCTTCCATGGAGCAAATATTACAAGTCGTAGCTGGTTCAGAAAGGTTTTCGCTACTTGATGGTTACTCAGGCTTCAATCAGATTACGGTAAAGGAGGAAGACCAGTTCAAGACAGCCTTCACAACCAAATGGGGCACATATGCTTACAAGAAGATGCCATTTGGACTGTCGAACACCGGAGCAACATTCCAGTGAGCTATGGATATGGCATTCAAAGGCTTGATCAACAAGATAGTGCTGGTATACCTAGATGATATCACTGTCTTCTCAAATAATGCTGCAGACCATCTCTTTCACCTCAGGCAAGTGTTTCAGAGGTGTAGAAAGTTTGGAGTGTCTTTGAATCCTAAGAAGTGCATCTTTCTTGCACATGAAGGGAAGCTCCTTGGCCATATTGTCTCCAAGGAAGGATTAGCAATTGATCCAGAGAGGGTTGAAGCCATAAGAGCTCTACCATTGCCAAGCCACAAGAAAGCCCTTCAGAGTTTCCTGGGAAGGATAAACTTTGTTCAGAGGTTTGTCCCAGATTTTGCAGCCCTTGTCAAGCCCATCACCAAAATGTTAAGAAAAAGCATGGCTTTCAAATGGATGGCAGAAGGCAAGGAGAGTTTTGAAGCAATCAAAGAAGCCATCTCCCAGGCACCCACTCTCATCAACCCAGACTTTTCCAAGGATTTCATCCTCTATGCATTTGGAGGTGATGACACTATTTCTGCCATTCTGGTACAGCAGAACAAAGATAATGATGAACAACCGATTGCCTTCTTCAGCCAGAGCCTAGATGACTGCGAAGTGAGGTACTCTTTTATTGAAAAACATGTGCTTGCAGTAATCAGGAGCTTGAAGAAATTCAAGCATTTAGTCTCAAACAACAAGGTCCAGTTGCTGGTCTCACATGCTGGGGTTAAGGACTTCCTCCTCAACAAGGATTTGAATGAGAAAAGGGCAGGTTGGATCACCCGTGTCATGGAGTATGACATTGAGATCAAGATCACCAAGCTGGTAAGAGGAAAAGGATTGTGTGAGCAGCTAGTTTTGGGGAAGCAAAAAGAAGTATGCAATGAAGAAGAGGCTATTTTGACAGTTCAAGACAGCCATGAGCCGAGTGACAGGCAAGAAGAAGACAATGCTGCCCCCACCCCTTGCTGGACCCAAGGCATTATGCACTTCCTACAAACAGGCCTATGCCCTCCAGAAATGAGCAAAGCAAAGAGGAGATACTTTAGGTTGCAGGCTGTTCCATATACCATCATTGATGGAGTTTTTTTCAAGAAAGATGTGAATGGAGTGCTGCTGAGATGCATTAGCACAGGTCATATCCAAAGGCTATTAGAAGAATTTCATAATGGACCAGCTGGTGGCCATTTTGCACCAAGAGTGACAGCTCTAAAAATCATGAAGGCTGGTTATTATTGGCCTAAAATCTTCAGTGATTGCTATGCATGGATCAAGAAGTGTAAGAATTGTGCATTCTTCACAGGAAAAGAGAGACTTGCAGCCCTCCCATTACATCCAATCTCAGTTGACCAGCCATTCATGCAATGGGGTTTGGACTTCATTGGAGTCATCAATCCCAATTCAAGCCAAGGGCACAAATGGATTTTGACAGCCACAGACTACTTCACCAAATGGACAGAAGTAGTAGCACTCAAAGAGGCAAATGAGTCTAACATCTTAGACTTTTATGAGGAGATAACAACCAGATTTGGTGTACCTGCCACGATAATTTCTGATAATGCATTGGCATTCATTAGATCTAGAGTGACTGAGTGGGCTGTCAAGAACGGTATTTACCTAAGCACTTCATCAAACTATTACCCTCAAGGTAATGGCCAGGCCGAGTCTACAAACAAGAACTTGTTGAAAATCATTAGGAGGACTCTTGATGAGAATCAGAGGTCTTGGCATACCAAGCTAAAATCAGCCTTATGGGCTGATAGGATAACTCCCAAAAGATCCACAGGTAACTCTCCATTTAGGCTTGTCTATGGAAGAGAGGCAATCTTGCCCATGTCACTTGAGCTACCAACGTTGGAACTCATGAAACAGCTGGAGTTGCTAGAGTTTGAGCCCATGGAGGTGAGGTATGCAGAATTGATGGAGCTGTAAGAGATCAGAGATCAGGCATCCCAAGCAATGGAAAAGGATCAAGCTTTGATCAAGAAGACCTTTGATAGGAAGGGCCAAAGATAGATCTTTTCAAGTAGGAGATCTAGTGTTGAAATGGGATGTGGACAGAGAAAAACCGGGAAGGCATTCAAAATTTGATGCCATTTGGAGTGGCCCATACATGGTCACAAAGTGCAAGAACAACAATGCTTTCCAATTGGCCTCATTGGATGGTGAAGAACTGCAGATTCCAGTAAATGGAATCTATCTCAAGCGTTGCTTCTAGAGGGAGGTTCACTACATCTGTAAATATTAGATTAGATTTTCTTTCCTCCAAGTGCTTGTGCACATTGCTTTGCTGTAGGTTAGTTTTGTTTTCCCTAAGTGCCTTGGCACAACTTGCTGTCCATGGAGATGTTTAGCATGTCCTTGCCCTCATCAGGATAACATTCCATCTTCCTCCTTGCACATTCTGAGTCAGTTAGGGT
Organism: Taxus chinensis; assembly: GCA_019776745.2. Lineage (NCBI taxonomy): Eukaryota > Viridiplantae > Streptophyta > Pinopsida > Cupressales > Taxaceae > Taxus > Taxus chinensis. Next base: position 262,483,354 of record CM034150.1, read on the forward strand.
TCTAAACAAAATATTTGATGACTCCATGCCCAATGGACTACTTAAGGCAACTGGTATCTTCTACCTAGCAGGCAGGTGACCCCCGCTGAGTCGCCAAATTGTTATCCTAAATTCACCCACCAGGGATAAATTTGATAACATGCATCAGAATATTCAAATCCCAAGAAAATTGATTGATTCAGAGCAAAAATCAGGTTTCTAGGGTCCCTTTAGGAAATTTTCTAACTCTCCTGTCTAGGCTGAAAAGAACAAGCTCTGAGAAAATGCGGAAAAAGGGTTGCAGCAGGAAAGTAGGTTGATCCAAAGAAAAAATTGTGAAAATCGACTAAGTCCTAGTCCTAGGAGCATTTGGGACATTTGGGACGTCAAGGCACGGATCGGCTGAAAAGCCTCCAGGTGGCCCAAATAGCAACAGGGACATCTAGGACAGAAGTACGCGGCGGGGCGCGAGAAGCCGATCCGGCCGAAAAAGAGAACTTTCGCACTAACTGCTTTGGGACATCTGGGACAAAGATACCCAAACCGGCCGAACCGGGTGAAATGGGAACAAACAGTCTGAAATGATTTGGGACATCTGGGCCACGAGGACGCGAACCGGCCGGTTCGGCTGAAATTAGCACAAGGAGCACTAAGCATTTGGGATAAAGGGACGCACGGGATGCGGATCGCCGAAGGAGCCGAAAGCCAATCAATGCATGCCATGTGTCATCGGCCGAATGAGGGACAAGGAAGCCCATTTTGGTCGGATTGGAGGTTTATGTCCCAAATGGTTTGGGACATCTGGGACAAAAAGACGTGAAAGGCACAAAAGAGCCGGCAGGCCCGTGGACCAACCAAATCATGACACGTGTCACAAGGGAAAAGGTCAAAAAGTCAAAGGGCGAGTTTTCGAGCACTGATCCGAACCAATGAAATAGCGCCACATGTGCAAGTTTAAGGGGCCACAAGAAAATTTTAAAAGGAAAGCCCGCGAAAGGTAGAGGAGAGAGAATTGTTTGTCCAATCAGCATGTGCCACGTGTCATCCAGGTGGCAGAGCGCGGGAAAGATTTCAAAACACGTTTTCGCCTGTTTTGTGCCCTAGATCTTCATATCGCCATAAATTTCCATTCAGAGCTCAAATTTGCACGTTCCTTATATCAACGGAAAGCTGGTGAAATTCTCTACACGATTCCGGGGTCAATCTTGTGTTTTGGAGTAGTCTGGAGGGAGAAAATCAAGAAACAGCTCTGACGCGTGTTCATGGCCAGAAATGACATTCCAGCGACCGGATTTAATGCAGAATGGGTCGCATTCTCCTGTAATCCAGTCAAAGTGATAGGGTATGGGTTTGTAAGGTCCCCCATGCAATCTTAATGCACTTGCAGTCAAGAAAGAATGGGCTCCCATGCCTTTGTATGTTTTCTGTCTCCTGGGTTCGACCCATGCAATGTAAAAAGCCAGATTTGGCTCATTTCAAAGGGGGAACATTTTTGGGCATAGCAGACTTCTTCTTTCACCGCCAGCAAGTGATTGATGAAGGATCAGACCTCTCCAAGGATTGTAACAGTTTTCTTTTACCTCTCTGAGGGTGTAATGCGTGTTTTGACATTGAAATGATAATGCAAGCTCTGTGAATGGGTTTCAATCCTCTGTTTGTATTATTTGCTTGATTTCAGATACTAAATTATACATTATCAGTCTGTGTATGTCTTATGTTATGAACTTTAGTTTGTGTCTATTTGCATGACTAATATGTTTCACCACTCCTTTTTGGTGCATCACCATCTTTAGTTAGTTTCAATTTTTGCATTTCTACCCATGTCTCCTTGTAAGTTAGAGTAGGATTAGGATCTGAACCTCTGTAGTTTTGCAAAATATAGATCTAAATCAGAGGAGTTTGAGGAACCAGCCTCTAATATGGAGATTCCTCTCTCAGTTTCACAAGTTCCCACGCTTAGAGAGAGGTTTCCATGTTGTGCAATCACACTGGATGCCTGAGTGATCAACCTAAAACCCTGATCTGCATCCAGGGGTGCTGTGAGTCTGCAACAACAATATCTTTACTAATTAAACCTAATAGGAGATGAGGAAGCTATCAAAGAAGAAAAATTTGAGCTTATGAATATCCTCACATAGGAGGAATATAATGAAAAAGCACTGAGTAAGGAATATTTACAAAAGGATATAGTATGGTTGCTTGAGGAGACTCAAACGTTATGTGTTATGTTTAACACTTTTGTGAGTGATGTATGTACATGTATGTTGGTGGAAGAATCTCTTAAAGGATATCAAATAGGGAATTTGATAATAAAATATAATAATAATAAGGAAGTCACATATGAGACAAACATGGTGAAATAAGATATACCTCAAGAACTAGTGGAACATCAAAGAGGTCAAGATACTTACAAGGGAGCAAAGTTATACAAAGAGAACATACAAGTTGAAGGAAAATTTGAGGAAAATATATGTATAAAAAACTTGGAAGATACAATTACACTTCAAATTCCATGAATTCATAAAGAATAACAAGAAGTTAATAACAAAGAAATAACTTGTAATAATGTCGAGGAAATTGAAGTTAAAATAAGGAATATAGAGAAAATTTATGTCAAGAATGAAGGAACTACATATGAGAAACAATCTCCTAGAACCATATAGGAGCATGGATTATAGGTAAGTCTATGGATTCTATTTTCTTGAATTGTAGTAGAGTTGATAAGTATAAAGGAATCCAAAATAGGGACCAAAGACAACAAGGAAAATTAAGATTTGAATGAGAATATACAAAATTCAGAAGAAATCTTTACATTTTTACAAGTTCCAAGTCAAATAGGTTAAGACACTCATTGATAAGCCCAAAGATGAATCAAGAAGAAAAATTCTAAAACAAGGGCATAGGAAGTGTAGTCTGTAATCTTACTCAAAACCCTATACGTGATAACCCATCACTCATATAGATCTAAGTGTTCACCCAAAGTGCACAAAGGTATCAGGTCCCTCCTTTTATACCAACTTTGTCAAGGCGTTACCATGATCACAAGAGTATTCCATATCCATATCAAGTAATTAAAGTAAGGCATGACATGAACTAAATCACAACCATAGTGCATAATGAATCAAACAAGGATCAAGATCATTTTTTACCATGCATTAACTAGTAACAGATACATCAACAACAAATATCCATCCACAAATATCCATTATATTAATCCATATAAACACAATAGCTGGATACAAGATAATGACAATCACAAATTCATGTGCAAAAATATACCAGCAACATAACTCTATCTCAATCTAGTGGTGGTATCCTCAATCGTGCAAATCAATACATATATATATATATATATATATATATAGGGGGTGGGGACTTTCCCTTTACCACCATTGTGCTTCTCAAAATAGGTTGCATGCTCAAAATAGCCATGCACCGCTACAAAAGCAAATAAGGAAGCATGCAAGCTTTACCTAATAATAGATTACCTATAATTAACTCTAGATTTAATCCTATTATTATCTCAAACTTCACATGACACTTGATCTTCCACTTGCTTCAAAAATAGCCATTGCTTTGTCCAAAATTTTTCTAGCCTTATCCAATGTGTGTTCAACACTCCACGATCAACTCCATCATGATCCATGCAAAATAAGTACCAAACTCTTTCTTTCTATGCGTGGATATTCATGTCACAATTCTATCAAACTTTAGCACCTATCCACGCGCCCTCTCATACTTAGTCAATATTTTTTCTAGTCAACATTACCCCACATTAACTTCATTATCACCCTCAGAAATGGATAATCATGCATTGTACCTCCAAAAATAATGAATGAAGTATAACAACCAATTTACAAAAAAGAATGAAAGAATAATAAAAACCCTCAACAACCAACGCGCTAATCCTCTAGAGGTAGTAACAATTAGAGTACTCATTCTAGATGTATTCTTCTAAATCCTCCCAATCACTAAGTCCCCTTCTTGGATTTAGCAGCGATGTCTCTAAGTACAACATCCATTTCATCTAAAGTCATGTCTTCTCCTTTGTGCTTCAACACCCTGATGACATTCACCAATCTAGATACCATGCTATCCATAACATCCATACAACATGCCATTAATTTCCCAAATTCCTTGATTATATCATCATGAGGGTTCTTTGATGCTTTAAGTGTGTTGCACTTCTCTTCTAGTAACACTAACCTCTCCTCACGCCCCAAAGTGTCATTGTTCTTTACCACAAGAACTACATTCTCTTCCTCCAATATATTTGTCTTAATGATGTTTTTTAGGCTCCTCACACATTTTGAACACAAAATTTTCCATCCTCAATTCATCCCTCAATGTATCAAGAATGGCTTCATATTCAACTATTTTGCACGCTATTTGTACTTTTATTATATCTCTTGAAATTGTAGCAGTTTTCTCTTTCATATTCATCGCCTCTTCTACACTTGTTTCGTGCACACTTGTGTCTTCATTCAATAACAAGTGCACCAAGGTCTGCAAATAATGTAAGGCCGAAGGGAAGGTACCATCTACATGCTCCTTATACTATGGCCATGCCGTCATAATTTCATCTCCCATTTCCTCATCCATCTCAAGGAAAACCTTTGCTTTCTTTTCTGCCCTTTCCTTCTCCTCCTTCAGGCGCTCAATTTATTATTCCTTATCCTTCCTATCCTTAAAAAAAAATCTGAAGGTGGCCTCCTTGTCGACATTCCTACACGCAACCTCTGCAGCTATCTTTCCGAAGGTGTTGCTCGCTTGTTCATTAGAGAACACCGTAGGTTTGATGGTCACATGCCTAGAATGCAAAGCCTTATTCATTCTCCTTGAGGCACATGACTCCTTACACACATCAGATTTAGGTTCATCTACATGAGTTTGCATATTATATGATAGCTATTTCCTAGTGTGTGTGGTTTCCATCTCTGGGTCCATCAATTCCCATCCATATAACTTTCATGTGGCAAGATTTATCTGGAACCTTGTGCGTATAATCTTCATTGGGTCAGCAATGTACCCAAGGTTTCATGTCTACATCATCTCTTCATCATTGTGCTCATTTTTATGCTCCTGAGTTCTAGCACCTTCATCCTTTTCCTCTTCATCTTCAACCTCATGTCCCCTAGTCTTACGCACAACATTGTCTTTAATTTCCATAGATCCACCAGCATATATTTCTTCTTCATGACCATGCATACTTACACAGGGGACGTCTTCATCTAACAATGGTTTCTCACCACCTATCTCCTCATATTCTCGTACCTCCATACTAGGTGTGGCAAAATCCTCATGTGCAATTTCATGTGGTGACTTCTCCTCATCATTTTCCTTCCTTGGTACTATTAGTGTAAATTCATAGAACCCCCAAATGAGTTATGGATATGCTTTTCTAAGGCAATGTCATTTGGTGTGAATGCACAACATTGAGCCTTCCCAAAGTGTGGGACCTTTGCAAATGGGGAAAGCTCTCCAGAGAAGGTTGGTTCCTCTTCCTAAACTACCTGCCACAAGCTATTCCAGTGCAAGCAAGCTAATCTAATCCTAATCTAACTTCCAAGGAGACAGGGAGAGAGAGAGAAAAGAGGAAAAGTAGAAGCCTACACTAAAATGGTGATACACCAGAGAAGGAAAATATTGAACATCTATCAAAACTGCCATGGAACAAGAAGAGGTGAGCAATGGAAGGATGGACAGATGCATCACAGGCCCAAGGATAGATTTCACACAGAAAATGTTCCAACACTCCATGAACATAGCTCCAAACCTGTAATGAACATTCAAACAAGAAAAAATACCTACAATGAAGAGAGGCAAGAAGAAAAAAAGCAAAAAAACGAGCAAGGATGGATGGATGCATAACAAAACACATTTTTTGTTGCTTCAGAAGTTTGCACAGAACATCATTTTAATGGTAAAAGGAAAAAAATGCCATTACAGAGCAGGGGAGGAGGTTCAAACTCCATTTTTAACCCTAGGGAAGAAAAGAAGGGAGGGAAGAGAAGAAAGGATGAACAACCTTTTACAAATGAGCCAAAACTGGCTTTTATCATGAAGCAAAATGAAGAAAAGTGCAAAAAAGCAGGCAAAATTTGATTTACAACTCCAACCATCGATAAATTCTTATAATTAGCCTGAAAAATGATGGGTTCCCATGGAAAATCCCATACTTCAAATTACATTGCTCTGCAGATCCAAAAATGACCCATACTTCATTAAATTTGGTGGTTGGTAACCATTCTTGCATTTTTGCATGCCAGGGACATTTTTCCATTTTCTCCTACAAATATCCATCAAAATACAAAATTGAACCCTCCATCGTGTAGATAACTTTACCATATTTCCAATGACACCAAAAACACAAAAATATGAGCTCTGGATCGAAATATATGCCCCTCTGAAGATTTAGGGCAAAAATAGGGAAAAAATAGATTGGCGGGCCGAAACTTTAAAATTTTCCCTTTTTTTGAATTTGGGAAAATTTCCCCAAAAATCCCTGCACCTCGCCGCTCCAATGCCATGTGGTGCTTCCCTATTCATTGATGGAAACGCGGGCCCAAACCTTCCTTTCTCTCCTTTGATTTTCAATTGGGAAAATTTCCCAACTTTCCCCTGCATTCCGATTTCCCAGTGACACGTGTCACCTCCTTATTCACTGATGGAAACGCGGGCTTGAATCAAATTTCTTTCCTTGGCAGTCCTGTCCAAATCTTTCCTTTGACGTTTTTCGACCACTTTGGAAAATTTCCCAACTTCTCCCCATGCTCCTCTGACCTCTACCGAGAACAGGACACGTGGCATCTTCCTCATTGGTTCATGGGGGCCTTCCAAAAATTTTTCCTTTCCGGCCCTTTACGGGCTCTTTGGGCCAAATTTCCCTTTGCACCTTTTTACCACTTTGGCAAAATTGCACCAAATTTTCCGCACCGCGCCCCCAACCACTGGCCACCAATTGGACACATGGCAGTCCTCCTATTTCTGTGGGCCTTTGGGCTAAAATTTCCCCTTTGCACCCCTGATCCGAGCCCTTTGGAAAATTTCCCAACTTCACCTCTCCTCCCCCGACCTCCGTTGAAAATATGGACATGGTGTCACTCCTGATTGGTTGGCGGGCCTTAAATCAATTTTCCCTTTTCCAGGCCACATGGGAAATAATTTTTCTTTGCACCCCCACTAACTTCCTTTGGAAAATTTTCCAAACTTACCCCCACTAACCCACCATTCTGCCTTGCCACGTGTCACATTTCTATTGGTTGCGGGCCTTCCCAGGGAAATTTTCCCTCAAAAACTCCACCGAGCCATAACTTGAGATATACAAGGAGTTAGGAGGAAAATTTTACCTTTCTGGAAAGGTGAGAAAAAAATCCTATCTGATGGGATCATTTCTAGAATATTTTGAGTACCTAAAGCATGCCAAAAATTCATTTAAGTTCCAGAAAAGGAGAAGAAGGAGGAGTTAGCCAAAAATAAGCATGGGGCTTATTTTGGATAACAATTTGGCGACTCAGAGGGGTCATTTGCCTGCTAGATGAATGATCAGTAGCCTTTGAAGCATCCATTGGGCATGGAGTCATGATTTGTAGCTTGCAAACTGATCTGAACTTTGAAAACTTCCTCTCTGAGCCACTTGGAAACCCACTGAACTGGAGTTGTTTTCACCAAAATGCCACTGAAATGGACTGTGCAAGAGCAAAACCAGCAACACCAAAAACTATGTACAAAATTGGAAATCATACATACCCCAAATGGGATATGTAGAGTATGCACAAGCACTTTTTCTGCTAAAACCAAACCTACATACTCTACTCTAACTGGAAGTAAAGGCAAGCTAAACAAACCCTACAACTGGTTGGGAGAAATAGCTTCCCTTTCTCAAAAATGGCAGCCATGCAACTGATTTGGCACTGAACATGGCTGGTTGGATGAGTGGAAAATCAACAAGAAGCTGGTTTTCTACCCAAATCAACAAGGTGTCAACTGAAAACAAATCCAATACCTCTTTTAGTTGCTCTACATTTGGATTGAAGAGGTATGGCAGCTGATCCTTGGTACTTTGTAGCTCATCCTCATGCTTAGAAGCAAGCATGACTGGTTGTGACTTCTCCTTTGACTCCAATGAAGCCAAATACCTTATTGGGAAAGGTCTGATCCATTTGATATGCCCATAGCTCTGATTTTCAACTCCAAAAATGGAGTCTTCTTGTAGACCTTCTTGGGTGGATGATGTGGAAGCAATGGTAGAACTTTTCTACCCTTTCTCTTCCTTCATGGCAGCATGGAACTCTTCTATAGTATGCAGCTCATCATTATTGATTGCAACATCAAATGAAGTTGCTTTTGCATTGTTGTAACCTGCTGCAATACATTATTGGCTTTGGAGTTCCTCCATTGTAGTTTTTGGAAGATCAAATTCTTCCAGCTTTGATTCAAGAGGCATGTTGCAAACTGCAAGCTGTTGTCCTTGAATTCTCCCCTCCATGGCAGCAAGTTCTTGTTGTTGGAGAATGAATGGTGAAGAAGAAAATGTTGATGGCTCTTCATCCAAACATTCTTCTAAGTCTGATGGAAAATCAAACTCTTCAATATCTTGTTGCTACAAGGTCTCTCCCTTTTATATGGTGACCTCCAAATCTGCATTTTCTTCACCATGTATAGCTTCATTTTTAAACATGAAACTTGTCAATTCAAACTCATCCAAAAAATTAGATTTTTAGAAAGATGAAGTGGGAGAGAAACATGAAATTCCTTGTGCCTCTTGCTCACAATTTGGACTTGTTTTGTTTGCCTCCATAATGGCTTCATCAATCAAATCAGCCTCTTCAAATGAAAGCAAAAATGTATCAATAATGCTTCCTTCTTCTGCTGTTGTAAAAAATGACTTGATCTCATCCATTTGCTCCTATTCAATGGGATTTGGAGCTGGTTTTTCTTCCTCCTCTACTTGAAGACCATCTTTCTCTTGATTAAACTCTTCCTCTAGCATGAAGTTTTTCAAGTCAAACTCTTCAATCTGCTGCTCTAGAGGACAAGTTGGGGCTGTGAGATCTTTTTCTTCTATGGATGATTGTGTAATTTGAATTGGATCAACATTTCCTTCGAATAGAGTGCCAACATGGACACTACATTCTGAGAAAACTAATTACTAATCTGCTTCTTCCTTTTGCTCTTCTTATGCTACAAAAAATTTAGTCCTAGCCACCATTTGTTCTTCAACTCTGGCCTCCTCTATAGGCTTCATCAGCAAAGGGATCTTCTCAATTCAATGTTTAAGATCCAAAATCACTAAGCTCTTAATCATTCCTTATTTTCTTGGCTCTTCCTCTTGTTGTCCTTCCTTGACTAATTTTTGCAATTTCTTCTTCCCCACATGGAACTGGGAATGCAAGAGGAGAGACAGATTGGAGTTTAACCAATTTTGCATTTGTTTGTGGTGGAGGAGGAGGTAGAACTCCTTCTTTCTTTGGAGGAGAGGGTATTTCTATTGGCTCTTGTGGAGGGGATGACTATTTGTAAGGGAAGAGGAAAGAATAATTGAGATGGGGTGGAAGACTAGGGAATGGAGAAATGGATTCAACATTTGGGACAGTAGATGGAGAGTTTAAAACTTGACATTGTTGAGATGCAACAAATTGGGAAAGAGGAAAAGGAAAGGCATGAGATGGTGTGCTTACCCATTGACAAGGTTGTTGAACACCAAGTTTATAGGCCTCTATCTCTGTTGTCCATTGTGCAAGTTGGGGTAGCATCTCCATCATGAAGTCCAGCTTCTCCTGAGGGCTGAAGTGTCTTGGAAAAGGGCCTCCCCATGGACAAGGAGTCCTGCAACCAATTCTGAAAGCCTTCATTTGAGTTGTTGCTCTTGATTGCACAATTTTTTCCTCCATCTTTTGGATTTTCTCCACAAAATCAGCATCTTCCATTTGATTGTCTTCATTGCATGCGTACCCTTGCTCTTGATATGCTTCACAACCAAAATGATTTTGGTATTGCTCATATGGGTAAGCATGTTGATCTTGAATTTGATCAAAATGCTGATTTGAAGGAGTTGTAAAACATGTTGGAGGTGAAATATATTGCTACTATTGTAAATGTGAATTCCATGATGGAAATGAAGTCATGATTGCACAACTTCATGGAATGAAAAAGAGTGAAAGGGATGGAAAGAAGAATGAATGAAAATGAATGGAAAATAGGTCTGTAACTCAGAGAATGAGTTATTTACTAGATGGAGTCGCCAGATGTGCTTTTGAATATGCCTCCAAAGGCTGAATCCTTAACAGGAACACACCAACCTATCAAAAATAAAGTGGAAGACCTCTAAGGTCCCACCGGGCGTGCCAAAACTGTTAGTGCAAATTCACAACACCCCCAAAATGAGTTATGGATCTACTTTTCTAAGGCAATGTCATTTGGTGTGAATGCACAACATATAGCCTTCCCAAACTATGGGACCTTTGCAAATGGGGAAAGCTCTCTAGAGAAGGTTGGTTCCTCTTCCTAAACTACCTGCCACAAGTTATTCCAGTGCAAGAAAACTAATCTAATCCTAATCTAACTTCCAAGGAGACGGAGAGAGAGAGAGAGAGAAAAAAGAGGAAAATTAGAAGTCTACACAAAAATGGTGATACACCAGAGAAGGAAAATATTGAACATCTATCAAAACTGCCATGGAACAAGAAGAGGTGAGCAATGGGAAGGATGGATAGATGCATCACAGGCCCAAGGATAGATTTCACAGAGAAAATGTTCCAAAACTCCATGAACACAACTCTAAACCTGCAATGAACATTCAAACATGCAAAAATACCTATAATGAAGAGAGGCAAGAAGAAAACAAGCAAAAAATGAGCAAGGATGGACAGATGCATCACAAAACACATTTTTTGTTGCTCCAGAAGTTTGCACAGAACATCATTTTAATGGTAAAAGGAAAAAAATGCCATTACAGAGCAGGGGAGGAGGTTCAAACTCCATTTTCAACCCTGAGGAAGAAAAGAAGGGAGAGCAGAGTAGAAAAGATGAACAACCTTTTACAAATGAGCCAAAACTGGCTTTTATCACGAAGCAGAATGAAGAAAAGTGTAAAAACGTAGGTAGATTTGAATTCCAACTCCAACCATTGACAAATTATTCTAATTAGCCCACAAAATGATGGGTTCTCATGTGAAATCCCATACTTCGAAGTACATTGCTCAACAGATCCAAAAATGACCCATACTTCATTAAATTTGGTGGTTGGTAACCATTTCTATGTTTTTTGCATGCCACGGATGTTTCTCCATTTTTCTCCCACAAATCTCCATCGAAATACAAAATTGAACTCTCCATCATGTAGATAATTTTACTAGACTTTCCAATGACACCAAAAATGTAAAAATCTGAGGTCTGGATCAAAGATATGGCCCTATGAAGATTTAGGGTAAAAATAGGGCAAAAATGGATTGGCGAGGCCGAAACTTTAAAATTTTCCCTTTTTTTGAATTTGGGAAAAATTCCCCAAAAATCCCCACACCCTGCTACCACGTGGAACCTCCTTATTCACTAATGGAAACACGGGCCCAAACCTCGCTTCCATCCTTTGATTTTTTTCATTGGGAAAATTTCCCAACTTTCGCCCCCACGCTCTACTGTCCGGTGACACGTGTCACCTCCTTGATTGGCGGCTTGGATCAATTTTCTTTCCTCGGTGGCATGCGCTCATTGGGTAAAAATTTTTCCTTTGACTCTTTTCACCACTTTGGAAAATTTCTAAACTTTTCCCCACACTCCTAACCTCCATTGGCTAGACATGTGCCAGACGTTTCCTCATTGGTTAGCGCGGCGATGCCTAACCAAAATTTTCCTTTTCTCATCTTTGGCAGGCCTTCGAGGCCAAAAATTTTTCCTTTGCCCACCATTTTGACCACTTTGGAAAATTTCTTCAACTTACCTCCACGTGCCTCCGAACCTCCACCGCCATACCATGGACATGTGGCATCCTCCTATTTCTTGGTCATCACAGGCCTTCAGGCCCGAATCAATTTTCTTTCCTTTGCACTCCCCCACCAAGCCCTTTGGCAAATTTTCCAACTCGCCTCTGTTGTCCTGACCTCCACTGCTACGTGGCACTTCCTCATTGGTTTGCGGGGACCTCAAGCCATTTCTTTTCCTCCACGGGCCCGCAGGAAAAAAGATTCCTTTGCACCCCACCCACTCTTTGGTGATTTTTCCAACTTACCCCCGCTAACCCGCCATTCTGCCCTGCCACATGTCACGTTTCTATTGGTTGCGGGCCTTCCCAGGGAAAATTTCCCTCAAAAACTCTGTCAAGCCATAACTTGAGAAATACAAGGAGTTATGAGGAAAATTTTACCTTTCTGGAAAGGTGTGAAAAAATCCTTTCTGATGGGATCATTTCTATAATCTTTTGAGTACCTGAAGCATGCCAAAAATTCACTTAAGTGCCAGAAAAGGAGAAGAAGGAGGAGTTAGCCAAAAATAAGCATGGGGCTTATTTTGGATAACAGGTACATACAAGTGCCTTTTCTTTCTTTCTCCTTCATCCTTTTTAATGGCTCTTACATGCAGTGATCTTCTCAGAGACTAAGAAGTACCCTCACCCACTTCTGCAATCTTCTTCCCCCTTCATAGTTTCCTTCTTCCATGATCTACTGTAGTATTGTCCTCCTTTTCTAATTCATTTTCAAGAACATTCTCCAATCCCTTTGCTCCTACCTTCCATGTTTCATAGATGTACTTTCAAGTGGCCTCCTCATGCCCACAATCTATTTACATTTCGGAGGGCCTAGGAGTGACAATTCCTCACCTTTAATAATATTTATTTCCTTAAACCACGACCTTAAATACACATATAAACATGCAGGCTCAATCTACCCTACAGTCATGACCTCGGGAGTGATGTCAATATTGTCAAACTCCATTATCTCTACATACACCTCTTTTTTGGGGTAGGCATATGTTTTGCACAGAATGTGGATATTTGTGTCTACCTTGTCCGGATCGAATTGTAACTTACGTTTGTTATGTAACATGTTCAATGAATCCTTGAAGTAACGGGTAGAAAAGGTGATAGGCAACTTACACCAAGGTCTCTTTTCATCATTATTCATGTAAAAATTCCCTAGGAAGAAGTGATGATAGGCTGCAAACTCTGCTTGCTCCTTCAATACACTGAGCAATACCTGTGGGATGTGTCATTCTTCCTCAAATTCATCGTGTAACCTATTGTACCACTTCTCCATGCATTGTTTATGAGTTCATGTTATAGTGCCTTGACACATGAAGCTTGCAAACTTCCTTGTAGGTGAATGTTTTTCTCTAGGATATACCCACATCTTTTCCCTTAGTCCATTGAGCCCACCAATTTCACTAAATACAATTAACAAATAAATGGTGCCCCAAGTTATTTTTTCACCTTTGTCCACTTGGATGCGCACCTCCTCCACTATAACCTCTTTAATATAGATTGCAATGTTATAATATGTTTTTTTTCCATTTTTTTCGTTATGTAAAACCAATGCTTGTTTACTTCTTTCCACCTCTCCAAGGCTACGAGTTTACAGCTAACAATTTGTGTTGTTACCCTTGTATCCAAATCCTCTATTTTCTTAACATCGAAGGCTCGACATCCCTTTTGATACTTAAGTACAGAAGCCATTTCTTCTACTCCATCATCGTCTAATAGATCTCTTGCAATCTCTCTTCTAGATTCACACAACCTCGTGAATTTGCTTATTAATCTCGCTATTATTTGAATCCTTCTTCCTAAGAAATAAAATAAATCTTCATGAACTCATGACATAAGCCACTGGTACAGGTTCTTAGGCTTCACAAAGAATGACAACTCGAACAACTGCATAACCCCAAAACTTCCAAGTAGTTTATAAATCAATTTTTCCACCACTCGTTACCCATATGCAGTCTTCATGTTTGTCCTCAAAACCGTCACTTGCTTTATGTCCTTCCATGTGGCCTTTGTGTGATGATTAAAATCACTTATTTTGCATTTTTTCGTTGTTATGTCCATGATCTCCCTTCAATAATAACCTCTTCTAGGTATTGAATTTTTGCAAACCACTCATGCAATGATTTGAGGGTTTTTCTTCTCAATGGTTTGAGCTCTCTTTGGTGCCATTGTTTCTCTTAATCTAGTATTGTGCTATGAAAACTACAATCTTTGCACTCTCTTACCTTTGTATGTCTTGGTTTACTCTACCTTTTCCATAATCCCGTGTCCTAGCTGTAAATATGTCTTTTTTGAAACCCTAACGACGCGAACCTTCCTTCCTTACATACCCTCCACACTCAAAAACCCTTCTCCATGGAGCTCTATCAATTTCATGTCTTCAATCCACCTATTTCTCTGTCCACTCAATCCCTCTTTTTACTACACTTCTTCATTCTTCACAGCTCGAAAATACAAGGATGAAAGGTAAGAATTAAGTTCGCATGCTCCCCCTTTATAATGTTTGTGTTCAAAAAATTTCTATTTTACCACATTAATTATTTCCAACTACCACCATACATGACATTAACTCCTCCATTTCTCTCTTCCATGTGTCATTTCATATGCTTTCGTGCCCCCAATTGTAACCTTTTGGCATTCCCATTACTTCTCAGCCACAAACCTCCTTTCGCTCACCTTCATATGCCGAAGTAAAAAAACTTTGTGTCTAATACCAAGTAGTTTCCCATGCTTCTTCCTACCTCATGTTACACTGCACATCCATTCATCTATGTGTGGTCTTTAATCTGAGAAATTTTTCTTTAAACACCTTCAATCTAAGAACCTATATTTTTCTTCACACGTACCAATCGGTAACATAACACCGATCACTTATTTTTTCTGATCCACTCCACACTAAAATTATGTGTTGTCCTCTACGCATGAATTCAATAGATATTAATCATCTACTAGCATGCAAATGCTCTTATTAAAAAAAACATTGAACCAAATTGAGAAAGCATAGAAAAAATGTAAGGAAACACATATAAAGGAAATGCATTAAATGGAAAAATAATCTAAATGGCACTACTGACTTATTACAAACACCAAGAAGACTTATTTATAGTATGGCTTTAGCCTACTCCTGTTAAATTAACTGGGTAACCATGTTCCATCAAGAACCTGTAACTGACAAGCATCTGAATCAAGTATATATGTCACCACATACGGTCCCAACCAATGCATCTTCAACTTCCCAGGGTGGCATGCAAACTTGGAGTCATAAATAAGAACCATATGTCCAAATTCAAACTGCTTATTATTAATGTGCCTATTATGACACACCTTCTTCCTAGCCTTCTCTTTCTTCTTCTTCCAACGTACAATGGATCACCTTTCATCCAACTGCATCAGTTTATCGATAATCTCTTCAAGTTTTTTCACATCGTCTGGTCCTATTGCGTGCATAATATGCAAGGAGGGTAACATAAATTCCACCAATAGAATAGCCTCCATGAAAAACACCAACTGAAAGGGTGTGGTGTTGTTCATTCTTTTGTAAGTTGTCTCGTATGCCTAAAGTACAATGAAAAATTTATCATCCCAGTCCATCATCACATATCTTCATTAGTGTATGTCCCAAGATCTTGTTGAAAACCTCAACAATACCATTATCCTCTAGATGGTAGGGTTTTGTCTTGTGATGTGCCACCATAAAATATGCTAATAATATTCTAATAGTCTTATTCAAAAAGTGTGTGCCTCTATCATTGATCAAGCTCAAAAAACATTCATATATGTTGATAATATTCTTCCATAAAAACCTTACTGATGTAGCTGCCATGTAATCCTTTGTAGGTAATGCTTCTACCCACCTTTTCAGATAATTTGTACATGTAATAATATAGTGTGACCGAGTCTTGTGCGCCAATGGGGAAATAGGGTCCACAAATTCAATCACCCATTTCTCAAAAGTTTTTTCACTTTCTATCGGTCTAAAAGGAATTTCATCTCTATGTCAAATCTTTCTAAGGAATTGTCAATGATCACACGATCTAGCATACTCTTTCCAATCTTTATATAGTGTCTCCCACCAGAGGCTAGCAAGTATAATTTTGCGCATGGTGGCATTACCTAAATAATGTCCTCCTGCAATTCCACCGTGAATTTCCTCCATTATAGACTTGCGCTCATGCTCTAATACACACTAGTGTAAAACCTCATCATGGCCTAACTTGCATATATCTCCACTTATTAACATGTAAGGCGCGTATGGCTAGTTGTTTCTTCTCTAAGATATTCATCCCTTCAGGTGCCACACCAGTATGTAAAAATACAACAATATCTTCTAATTCAGAGGGAGCATGATTCAATATGAACAGTTATGCATCCGAAATCATTTCCTTAATGCTCTGCACATCCTCACCTGAGTGAATCCTTAAAAAATGATTTGGTCTGGAATTACTCTTCCCTGGCTTTACCACAACTATAAATTCAAATCCCTGAAACAAGAGAATCCATTGACATATGCACCCCTACAAAACGGGCTTGTTAACCAACTATTTAAGTGCCATGTGATATGCATAACATATAAAGGGAGTTTCCAACAAGTATTTTCTAAACTTGTGTAACGTGTAAATCATGGATAATGCTTCGTACTTTGTAGTTGTATAATTCTGCTCAGATCATGTCAACTTCCTACTCACAAAATAGATAGGATGATCAAGAATCCCATCACTAGGTTATGCTAGTACTATGCCAATGGCCATGTCAAAGGCATCAACATGTACATGAAATTGTTTTTCCCAAGAACGAAAGTGTAAAATGGGCACAAAATTATTTCCTTCAATGTCTCAAATGCTAGTTATTGCACCTCATTCCAATGGAACTTTCCTTTACTTTTCATTAATTCTTCCAAGGGTATGATAATATTAGCATATCCCTTAATGAAATTCTTATAGTAACTTGTATGTCCTAAAAACCCACACACCTCGCTCTAATTGGTAGAATCCTCCAGGCCCAAGATGACTCCAACCTTAGCAAGATCTACCAAAAAATATTCTTTGCATATAATATGTCCCAACAAAGTGCTAAAGCGTCTAGAAAATATACACTTCTTAATATTCAAGGATATGTTTAACTAATGACACCTCTTAAACATAAGTCTCAAGTTATCATAGTGATCTTTAACCAGCCCATGTATAGTCCAATCATCCAAGTAAACTTGTAAAAACTTGTGTATAAAGTCCTCAAATGCTTGCACAACAATGTGCAAAAAGACTGTAGGCGCATTCTTCAACCCAAAATGCATCACCATGTATGTAAAACTTCCCCACTTAGTGGTGAAAGTCATATTTTTTTGGTATTCTTTAGCAATCTACACTTGATGATAACCCGAGAATCCATCAGTGAAAGACTAAATCTCACACCCAGTAACACCTTCCAAGATTTCCTTAGTAAAAGGTGTGGTGAAAGGATATATAACACATGTAGCATTTAACTCTTTATAATCCACATAGATTCATATCCTACCATATTTTTGTATGCTTATCACCATGGGGATAAACCACTCTGACTCCTTGATGGGCTCGATGATTCTAGATTTCATCATTTTATCAATCTCTTCCTTTACTTTGATGCGCAGATTATGATTCATCATGTAAGGTATCTTCCTAACCGTGAACGCACGTTCCTTTAACTTGATCCTCATCTCTCCCAAAGAGGGACACACTCCTTTTAACTCATGATAACCTCAGAGAAACAAATCTTGTAAGTCACGTAGTAGCTCAATAATATATGCCACATCTTGTTCAAACCAATAGTCACCAATAATTGCCTCTTTAAGTTTTGTACCTATCCTAATTTTGATCTTATTTGTTTTCTAATAGGATCATGATAAGTGCATGACTTCTCATTATCACTATCTAAGACATCACGTATACCTATAGTGTGATCAACATCCATATTTTCCACTTCCTTGTCATCAATCATGTAAACCAGCTTACCATTTTCTTTTTCCAACCAAGCACAACCAAGTTGCTCCTCATTTGTCTCTTCTTCTTCAAAGTGCACTTCCATATCCAATTCTCCAAACATATTTGATAGGATTTCCTTAGCGCTTGCATTTTCCACCAAGGTAAGGAACTTCATAATCTGTAATGCTTCATTCATCAGAGGTTTAGTAGAAAAATAGTCAAGGGTTTGAATCATACATGAGGTCATCTCCTATCAATTAACTGTTTATCTTGTTAGCTCTACATGAACATACCATACGTATGCACAACCTCTTAGAGTGGTGTGGAACTTATGTACCCAGATTGATGGAGGTAAGGCCTCCTGTCCCTCCATCCAGATTCACTCACACTTCTAAATATGATGCGAATCAGAATCCTTCCCATGGAATTCATGGATCTGAGAAAGTACATTTCTCCTTAGAAACCTAGTAGAGAAATTTATTCTCGCTTCCCACCACTCCAAAAGGTTATCTCTGTGTGTATTCCACCAACGTGCAACTATCCCGCGCAGGGTATAAATCAGCCTATTTCTTCTATCACCCTCATCCATCCACTGGGCTTCCATGGGACACAGAAATACATTAGGGTTTTCCCTCATCAGTGTACCAAATTACCTAGTTATGACCCAACCGCTGAATAGTGTGTGGCAAGATCACGCATGTAACTGTATTATTGATCTCTCACCCAACCATCTCATACATTCCATACACCCCATTTATCATAGGAAACACTAGTTATATCACTCATAGACTGAGCATCATCCTACTAAAATAACACCTTCCTTAGATGGCTCAAGAAATTCAGATCTCTAACTATATGTGTGTATATCCTATTCAGATCCTCTTCACTCAAAGTTTCTACATACGGTGTAGCCTTCTCATCTATGAAAGGAATAATTGTGCACTCTTCTTTGTTCTCAAAACTGATGTAGCCTTTATTAAAGCATAGATCAACATTATTTTTGTATCACAAAGGGCACCCAAGAAAATATAAGAAATTGTCTACTTCTGCAAGCTCCAAGACCTAAAAGCCCCTAGTGGACTTGGCCCCTTATATAGTAATAGTTCCATCCTTCAATAATCCAATGGGCATGAATATAGTCATGTTCTCCATATACAACACATTGGAAGAGGGTTGTAACGGTGGTCTCCCCATCTAATTCCATGCATCCAAAGTGATTTTATTTACTTATGCATCTGTATCAATTAGTATATTACTTAATAGTCACCCATTCACAACTGAATTCAAAGTGATCTCTTTATCACACTCAAGACTGTGAGGAGGTAATTTTTCATGCAATATATGTCTCTTTCACTTAGATCCAATGCACGGTACCTTCTCCATTAACCATTCCCTTAACAAAGGAATAATATTTTCCTAGTGTAACATCTTACAAACCTCCTTCAAGTCATCAACATCTCTCTGAGGAAGCTCAACTGCCTTCACCTTCTCCAACTTGTGTGACTTCTCCTTCAAGCATTATATCTCACTTTGAAAGTTTATAATAACCTCCATAGTCTCGTTATATACTTGTTTCTGATGGTCAAGATCTGGATAATTCACATTTATAACTTCTTTCTTCGTAATAACAAGATTTTTCTTCAGAGTCTTACAAGCGTGCACAGCCTCACTGCATGTAGTCACTAGTATAGGCAGCATCTCAATATTATGCTTAATCTTTGGAATCCACTAGTCTTATACGGAACGCTTCACTTTAATCATCATTGTGCCCTTATTATTCTTCTTATAGTTCTTACTCATGTGCTCATATAACTCAATACATTTTTCAAATTTATACTGCTTCCCGCACCATGAACAGAATACATTCTGAGGGCATTCGTGCCTATAATGATCAGGGGATCTACATGTAAAATAGGTTCCATGAGGGAATTCACCTCTTCCACTGCCATGACCATGACCTTTGTATCCTCCTCGATAACCTGTACCTCTACCACCTCCATCAAAGTGCCCTTCATTTTGGCAGTGATTATGAGGTTCACCTTTTTCCTTAGAACCGTTTGCAACACTGGTCTAACGTACACTAGTCTTAATAGCCTCATGAATATGATTAATCAATCTATAATTCTTTGTATCATGAGTATGGGGCTTGAAAATATTATAGTAACAAGACACATTCTTCTGGATCATGATTTGTAGTAAGGGGAACCTACTCTTAACATGATCTAAGTGATACATCTCATAATCCAACAACATGATGCACACCGATTTACTAGGGTAGTTATCCTTAGTATTTCCTTCCACCTCACAATCTATACACCATATTCTAATACGCGTCTCATGATCTAAATTGGCTGATAGTTTCTCCAACCGATTCACCATAGATGCAATCTGCACCTCCAAGAATGGGATAACTCCACTATCTATGCTCCCAACTACCTCAGTGTGTAGAAATAATTCCAAATACTCATGCGGATTTGTAAATGTCTTATGAGAGAGTTCCCTTCTAGAAGGTGTGATTAAACCACCAATAAACAATTGTGCATGCTAGCTAGGGTGAATATCGTAAGACAACTTTGATATCAAAGTTTTAAAGCATGTATCATACTTTCTTACGCTCTCATCCATGCCCTGCTTAATCTCCTTCAGCATTCTGATGCATTTCTGTTCAAACTCGGGTATATGAAACTCAACCAAGAAAGCATCATGTAGAACATTGTAATCTACAACAGTCTGGTTTGGATCATACTTCCTATATTATTATATGTTTACCCTTGCAAAGTAGTAGCAAACTGACTTGCCTTATGCTCAAGGGTTGTAATTACCTTAGTGTGCCATAGTATCTCACAAATGTGTATGTGCTCTACTGTATCCTCAATACCTCGATACTTTGGTTGACCTGTAAAATCTTCAACTTTGGAATTATCCACAGAAACACAAATAAACGTTGTTGTTCTACTTTCTATTAGAAAATGATAGAGATGGCTAGTGAATGAATTATGCTTATGCTTAGAATCCACAATTGCAGGAAAGAAAATAATTTAAGCTCATAAACACCAACAAATTTTATCCTGGAAACCTCTAGTGGAGGAAAAACCAGTCGGGAAGGGAAATTTCTCTTTCTTCCCACTTTTATTGGCCAATTCAAAATAACAAGTATAGAATTTACAATAAGTATGAAAGATAAGTAGATAATATCTCACACTTTCTCCCAAATACTTGTTTGCTCTGTCTCAACACTTATTTCTTCTACAAAACACAATTCAAGCACTAAGAACTTCTTGCTCACTTGCTTCCATGCTTCGATGATCCTATTATCTTCTAAAGACATTTATTTATAGCCTTTCCTATATCCTCCCATGCACTAGAGAATGGGAAAGGTAATGGAGGAGAAGAGACACGAATCAACCATCCAAATTCTGGGTTGTTCATTTCATGTTTTTGTTTTCTATCTGAAAGAGCTAAGACTGCTGCCCAATGCAGACCGGTGGTCCCACGACCGCTGCCTTGGTTGGATGGTGGTTCTGTAACTGCCACTCTACACAGAGCGGCGGTCTTGTTACTAATAAGACAAAACCTCTGTGTAACATTTTTCCTTCACACCTCCCCTGCTTAGGAGTATTTTGGTCCCACAAAATCTTAGTGGGGGAGTAGATGAGGAAATAATTCCCTCACTTGCTCCTTTGAGTATCACCGGATCTACCTTGGTGTCTTTCCTTCTAGTCCAATCTGCCAAGACTCTTGTTGACCTCTCCTTGTCTCCCTGACCTTCTTTTATAACACTACATCCTCCTCCAATTTTCCTCGTGATTCCAAGATGCAATCCTCAATGGAAGGTAGCAACTTTAGACCTTCATCTTCATCTAGCATGGATGTCTCATATAGGTGCAAGTTCTCACAGCTTACTACAGAGTACATCCTCATAAATGGTGGAAAGTCAAGCTGAAAAGCATTTTATCCAACCTAATCCAATATGGTGAAGGGCCCATATTGTACTGGCTTGAGTTTTCGTGCTTGACCTTGTAATCTCTCCTTGCTCAAGTAAATCCAAACTCTATCTCTAACATGTAGCTTATGTTATCTCATATGTTGATCATGCCTAGCTTTGCACTTGGCTTGAGATTTCTCTAGTTTTTCTTTGACTTTGAGATGAATTTTTCAGATCCTCTCAATGAATTTTTTTTCTCTAGTCACCTCTGTGTCTCTTGTCTCCTCCTCATCCTTCTTCCCAACGGCTATGTCCAATGGATTTGTAGGTAGATATCCCAAGCATGATTCAAATGGTGAATTCATAGTGGATGTGTGTACTGCTTGGATATAGGAATGTTGAATGTAGGCTAAGGACTCATCCCAAGTCCTTGGATATTTTTTGTTATACCCTCTGATCAACTATACCAAAGTCTTGTTTACCACCTATGTTTGTCCATTTGTCTTTGGATGGAAAGTTTTGCTCCTCTGTAACCTGGTATCCATCTTGTCCCACAAAGTAGTCCAAAAATTCCCCAAAAACCTAGGATCTCTGTCAGAAACAATAGACTTTGGAAAACCAAAATAAACCCATACATTAGCAAAGAAAATATCTGCTTCCTCATGTGCTTTTATTGTCTTTTTACATGCCATAAGAACACACATCTTACTGAATCTATCAACAACAACATATAGATAGTCATGGCCATGTTTATACATAGGTAATCCTCCTACTAAATCCATAGAAATGTCCTCCCACAGATGATTAGGTACTGGCAAAGGCATATACAAACCCTCCTTCCTAGTCTTAGGCTTGCTAGTACAACAAAGTTTACATCCACATATAAATTTTGATACTTCTTCTTACATATTGAGCCAATAGACGTACCTTTGCAAGTGGGATAGGGTCTTACCAACACATAAATGTCCCGCTACTTTTGAGGTATGTGCTTCCCTCATCAATAGAATTCTTTCTTCTTTTGGCACGTAAAGCTTCCCCCGTTGGTAGAGCAGCCCGTCTTTCAGATAACAATATTCAATCTTTGTCCTTTCAGCCCCTTGGGACTGCAACTACTGAAATATCACCCCAAAGTCTTTGTCCTGGGAATATGTCTCTCCGTAAGCTTCCTTTGTGAAGGGCTCAATTTGAGCGATAGTGGCCAAACAGGAAAACTTATCCTATGTGGGTGGCCTAAACAACATGTCTGCCACCAAGTTTGTACTACCCTTTTTGTATTTGATCACCAGATGAAAATTCTGAAGGAACCCCATCCATTTGTAGTGCCTTTCCTACTGCAATTTAGACTATGCTTGCAAATACTAGAGAGGTTTGTGGTCAGTGTGCACAATAGTTTCTTTTCCCAACAGATAATGCTTCCATTTTTTAATTGCTTGAACTAGTGCATACATTTCCTTATCATATACTGAATATCCTTTAACTGCTGAAGTAAAAGTTTCAAAATGATAGCATATGGGTTTTACCTCCCTGGAGCAACACTGCGCCCATATCATAATCACTTAAATCTATCTCTACTTCAAAGGGTTACTACAAATTAGGAAGAGCAAGTACTAGAGCATGATTAATCTTGTATTTCAATAACTCAAAGGATTTTTCTTGTTCCTTACCCTAGTCAAAACCCTTACACTTTGCGGCCACTGTGTGTAGAGGCACTACAATCATGGAGAATCTTGAAATGAAATTTCGCATGTATTGTACTACTCCCACAAAAATCCTAGTCTCTCGTGGCTCCTGTTGGTGTTGGCCAGTTAGTGATGGCTTCCACTTTCTTTGGATCCACTCATAGCTCTCTTACTCCAACCACGTGCCCAAGATAGACAAGTGACTATTTGGAAAAATCACATTTATTCATATTACAAGGAAGTTGTTTCTCCTGGAGAACTTTTAAGATTTGTTGTAAATGAGTTAGATGTTCTTCCCATGTGGCACTAAAAATCATAATATCGTCTAGATATACAATGACACATGAATCTATAAAATTCCACAATACACCATTCATCAATCTCATAAATGTAGCGGGTGCATTGCATAACCCAAAAGGAAGTACTAACCATTCATACAAACCCTGTTTGTTTTGAAGGTAGTCTTTAATATATCATCCTCCTTCATTCTAACTTGATGATAACCGGACTTGAGATCTAGCTTCGTGAAGAATTTGGCATGCTGAAGATGGTATAAGATATCATCTATACGGGGGAGTGGATATCTATTCTTTATGGTTATCTTGTTCAAAGTGCAATAGTCAATGCACATTCTACAAGAACCATCCTTCTTTGGCACCATCACAATAGGTGAACCATATGGTGAGGTGCTCGGACGTATCACCCCTTGGTCTAGTAGTTCCTAGATTTTTTTCTTTACTTCAGTACTCTCAAGCAAGGATTGTCTATACAACCTAATGTTTGGTAGAGGGGACTCTGGAAATAGTTGAAACTCATGCTCTACTTCTCATTTTGGTGGTAACCCACTGGGAGCCTGAAAAACTTCCTAAAAGGACAGGATAATACTAGCCAAATCATGCTTCATTGGTTAGAAATCCCTAAAACTTCTACCCCATCTTGTTTATCCTTTAACAAAAGTAAACAAAACTGATTATGATTTTCCTGAATAAGTCATTTTGTTTGGTTAGCACTGACCATAGTAACTTCTGTCTTAACTTGGTGTGCCCGGATGTTGTAGTTGATCCCATCTTTGACCCATCAGTACCGGTTTTCCCTTCTCATAAATATAGAATCGCTAATATACAAGTAAGGACTCCTGAATATAATATCAAAAGCATCAAGTGGAAAAATGTTAGCTTCCAAAACATCAATATACTGGGAATGTATCCCAAACTTGACCTTACATCTTCTTGTTACCTAAATTTCAACACCCTTATTCACCCAACCCAAAGGATAAGGGTATGGATTCTCGTAAGTCTCAAGACCAAGCTTCTTTACAACTACTTTAGAAATCAAGTTAGACTGAGAACCGGTATCAACCAAAGCATTTACCTTAGTTCTCTTGATCTGGATTTTGATCTAGAATAGTCTACTCATCTCCTCTTCTTGGCCGTCCATGTTGGTGGATGTGGATCCAAGCCTTTCATCTACATCAGAGTCATATTCAATTTCCACCTCTCCTTTTGCTCTTACAGTTGTCATGGACTTCTTCAAGTCCTTGGTTCGGTTCTCTGGATGTAAATCCGGATGTAACTTCCAACATGTAGCATCTGTATGACCATTAATATCACATTTCTTGCAAAAATTCTTGGGATCTTTACAAGTATTTAAAGTAGTGGCAACTTGTTTACCTTTCCCTTTCCACTTACCCTTGTTACTTGTTTTCTCATACTCTTTCTTCTGCTGATTTGTGGACTGCTTTGCCCTTGGCTCTACTTCCCCTTGTTTATTTTCATCATATATGTAGTATGCTTGTGCACACACCTTGTATAGATCTTTGGGCTTAGTGGAGATGACTTTTCTTCAAAGGTGAATGTGAAGTCCTCCTAAGTACTTAATCAGAATATCCCCATCCTCCAAGTCCATGTTTAGCAACATGGCCTATCTCCAAAACTTTGTAGTATAGTCCTACACACTTTGACCACTGCCTTGTCTAAAATACTTCCATTTAATCATTTGGTCAGTCTTGTGGCCAATATGATAGAAGTTAGCTCTAAGTAATTCTTTAAATTCTTGCCAAGATTTCACAATAGGACGCTTCTTCTTTTCACAAGTGGTTAGATGGGGTTCCCACCAAACCAGAGCGTGTCCCTCCATTTTGAGACATGCAAAGGTGATCCTTTATGCCTCAATGACATTATGGACGCTAAAGTAGACTTCTAACTATTTTAACCATTTATCAAGAAACTCCACATCTACTTTTCCTTCAAATCTTTTAATATCAACTTTTGTCTCAACTTTAAAATGAGTATGATCAGATTTTACCTTTCCTCTTGTGTTTGAAGTCTCTTCTTCATGCTCTTCCCCATAATTTTCCTCATGGTGGCTCCTTCCTATGCTAAACTTTTCAACTAATCCCTGAACCACTGAGTCCTTGGAGTCTTGTTTGACAGAAGTTGTCTTCTATAAATCAGCAAGCTCTTCTTGCCTTGTAAACATCCTATCCATCATGGTCTCCAGCATCTTGATTCTACGGACCAAGTTCTCTTCCTCCATTTTTCCCTGATTTCTTTGTTTCCACTTCTTTGTAGAAATTTATGGGTCGCAAGGTAAAGCCTCTTCGCATTTAGATCTCGTCACTATCATAAAAATCCAAGAATGAATACCGCAGTCTTAGACACTTGTTAGCTCTGATACCAAAATGATCTGTAAACTCTTCAACTTTGGAATTATCCACATAAACAAAAATAAGTGTTGTTGTTCTAATTTCTATTATAAAATGACAAAGATAACTAGTCAATGAATTATGCTTATGCTTAGAATCCATAATTGAAGGAAAGGAAATAATTTAAGCTCATAAACACCAACAAATTTTATCCTAGAAACCTCTAAAGGAGGAAAAACCAGTTGGGAAGGGCAATTGCTCTTTCTTCCCACTTTTATTGGCCAATTCAAAATAACAAGTACCAAATTTACAATAAGTATGAAAGAGAAGTAGATAATATCTCACACTTCCTCCCAAATACTTGTTTACTGTCTCAACACTTCTTTCTTCTACAAAACACAATTCCAGCACTAAGAACTTCTTGCTCACTCGCTTCTATGCTTTGATGATCCTATTATCTTCTAAGGACATGTATTTATAGCCTTTCCTATGTCCTCTCATGCAATGGAGAATGAGAAAGGTCATGGAGGAGAAGAGACATGAATTAACCGTCCAAATTCTGGGTTGTTCATTTCATATTTTTGTTTTCTATCCAAAAGAGCTAGGACCACCACCCAATGCAAATTGGCAGTCCCAAGACAGCCACTATCTTGGTTGGGTGGAGATTTTGTAACCGCCACTCTGCACAGAGTGGCGGTCATGTTACTAATAGGACAAAACCTCCATGTATCATTTTTCCTTCTTCCTGCTGACTTTTTTGATGAAGTAGATTCATTTTGGATCCCTATGGATCACTGGTAGGTGAAGAGACATCTCGTAATACACTTATTGTGGTTATGTGGACCATGCCCACCAGATCCGCTAGATCCTGAGCCTCCATATCCTCCTGATCCACCTCCTATAATAGGCACTAGTCCAAAGGATGAGCTACTTTGTGTCCCAAATTTTTTACTAAATTTAACTCCCACAATCTACAAAGTTGTACTACTTCCAGATGTATTACCAACATTTTGTGCACCTATGCTCTGTTCTGATGATGTGCTAGAAAATATACCACCAACTGGTCCTCCAAACAGAAAAGATGAGGTTTCCTATGATGTCATCAATGTTGTCCATTGCACTTCTATATTCAAAGGAAAAGTAAATCTACCTATCGTTACTCTATCACCAACACTGTCATGTTTCTCAATAATTATTTCAGGAACTGAAGCAACAAGCACAAGGGAAAGGTCGTCACATGGGATCAAATCTTTCCCATGGTCAATCTCTCTTCATCAGATGTGCTCTCATCAGAATTCAGAGGGGATTCTCTATCATGCTTTCCTAAGTGGGGGAGATCCTAATGCTCTAGCTCCATGTATTCCACGTGAGCCCCAAATCCTTCATGAGACATCATCCTCTGTAACTCCATAGACTCTTCAATATCGTGCTTCTTCACCGATTTCATTTCCCATGCTTATTATACTTAAGTTGTCTCTCTTCTCTCGGATTTTCTTCCGCAAGATATATCATCTTTTGTCAAACCTTCCCCTGCCCCGCACATGGTGGGGTTTAGCTACCCATAGGTCTTTCTTCCAAATCTAGAGTCACAATCAAGATCGTAATTGCTAAAGGGATAACAAGAAAATAAGATCCTCAAGGTTTATGTAAGAACTGAAACTCAACAACTTCTAGACAGGAATAAGTAGAAACAACGTACTCCAAAGTGTAACTATTCAAAACACCACTCCACTAATGATCTACAGTGCATGTACAAGTCACATTAACATCATACATAGCCTGGTAATCTTCTCGTGTCCAAACAATTTTTCTATACCTCCAATTCCGTTTCAACACATATGCTACCAGCCACTCATACAACTCTATAGCAAAACAACAAAAGAACATCTCATAGATTTCATGATACAGATGTTCTTCAACCCACGTATGAGCATCTAAATCGGGTCCACTATTATATCTATGAGAAAACTAGTCTTCCAAATCCATAACCCAACTCTCAATGTTGTCCAAATTCAACCAATACATCTTCATCATGTAACATCCTTGTAGAATCTTGAAAATAGGTCACGGAAACGGAACCAAAATGTATTCTATTTTCTTACTCAAAACACAAAACATGTTGGCCCATTGCTTAGATAGATATGAGCGTTCACCCGAAGCACGCAAAGGTATTAGGTCCCTCTTTTTATTCTAGCTTTGTCAAGGTGTTAGCACGATCACAAGAGTATTACATATCCATAACAAGTAATTAATGGTAAAGCGTGACATGAACTAAATCACAACCATAGTTCATAATGAATCAAATAAAGGATCAAGAAAATTTTTACCATGCAGTAACCAGTAACAGATACATCAACAACCAATATCCATCAACAAAGATCCATTATATTAATTCATCAAAACACAATAGCTGAATACAA
This sequence comes from Taxus chinensis, assembly GCA_019776745.2. Classification (NCBI taxonomy): domain Eukaryota; kingdom Viridiplantae; phylum Streptophyta; class Pinopsida; order Cupressales; family Taxaceae; genus Taxus; species Taxus chinensis. The sequence goes on from CM034150.1 coordinate 262,511,929, forward strand.
GACAATTACCATCACAAATTCATGTGTGCAAATATACCAGTAGCATAACTTTGTCTCAATCTAGTGGTGGTAGACTCAACCGTGTAAATAAATACATATATATATAGGGGTGAGGACTTTCCCTTCACCACCAATGCACTTCTCAAAATAGGATGCATTCTCAAAATAGTCATGTGCCACAAAAATGCAACTAAGGAAGCATGCAAGCTTCGCATAATAATGTATTACCTATAATTAACTCTAGATGTAATCCTATTATTAGCTTGAACTTCACATGATGCTTGATCTTCCACTTGATCCAAAAATAGTCATTTCTTCATTCGTAATTATTTTATCCTTATCCAATGTGTGTTCAAAACTACACGTTCAACTCTAACTTAATCCATGCAAAAGAGGTTAAGTACCAAAATCTAGCTTTCTAGGATGGTATATTCAGGGTGTAACTCTATCAAACTTTAGCACCTATCCACATGCCCTCTCATACCTAGTCAATATTTTGTCTAGTCAATAATAAGTTATTAAATGTAAAATTATGTGAACACGTTCTTAAGGGTAGAACACTTATGTGTGAAGAGAAATCTCAGGAGATCATTAGCATGAATAATTAAGAAGACAATGATGATGTTTCAAGGAATGAAGGGGAAAGATTAAGTTAAGTGGAGGATACAAATGGAAATTTATAATTCTATTGTGACAATGGAGCTTGTGAGAATGAAAAATTAGGGAGCCACGAAAAAGTGTGAGTCAAAGAGGAAGGTGAAGAATTGATTTTCTTTAATGTGGTTGTTGCATGTGCAAGTACAGATGGAAAAGGAACAAGAAGAGGGTTATCAAGAAAGAATATTTCTCACTTGAAGAGCATGGAAAACCAAACAATTATTATCATTCCAAAGAAAAATATGAGATCTAGGACAACATTGAGATATAGGATTTTTGGGCAAGGAAAAAAAAGGAAAGGTGAACAGATAAGTGACAAAGATGGAGAAATCAAAACAACAATAACAAGACCAGGAAACAAAAAGAAAAGATGGAAATTCATGAGCAGGATCCCATGAAAATTTTCAATTGTGGTAACCTAACGAAGGATCATAGGCTCAAAACTAATCAAGTGATCTTAGGATATTTCAAGGAGGACATTTTCATGTTTCCAAGTGGCCTTACAGGTTAAGACATCCAATTAGGTCATTTGGATAAGGGTTTCCTATTTTCCGGCCAAAAAGGACTATTTGAAAATTCAAATTGTATAAGGACTTTTGGAGGCATAAAACATAAACAAGAAAGGTGTCAAGAGGTTTTAATGACCTTTAAGGTCTCATGGAACATATTTATGTTCTTTCATATTGTAAACCAGCTTGATATGATGTCAAAAGGTGAATGAGTGTAGTAAGAAGTAAAAAAAGGGTAATTTGGACTTGGTAAGGAGTTTTTTATAAGTTAAATAAGGCCACAAGAGCCATAGCATCATTTGAGAGTTGTTATGAGCAAGATAATAGGTATAATTAGAATTATATTCATTAGATTCCATGAGATTTGGGTTGTTGAGTCCTTCTAGGAAATTGTTGAGCTAGTTTAGGAACTAGCTTAGGGGTCTATATTTGGAAAATATCCATCTATTCAAGAATTATTTTTTAATGTAATGAGGGGAGTAGATGTTTTCTATAATGAATAACAATAATGTATGAAATTTTCTGTGAGTTACATTATTTATCGTGCACAATAGCAATTTTTTTAATGCTTGTATGAACTAATCAGGACAAAGCAGTGAGCTAAAAGAAGACAACTAGCCAAGGAAGAATATTTATACTTTTGTGATTACTTATATACCCGAAGGAAACAAATACAAGGTAAAAAAAAATTATTTGAAGTCTGAAAGATGAAAATTGAGGTTTTTTATCTTTAAATATATGCTCTCGGCCTCAAAATAGGGCATAGGTGAAATTTGGATTCTAACCACCCAAAATTCTCCAAATTTTAGATTCCTGATGATATTTTGGAGAATTTTATGTGTGTCAACTTTCATGGTCAAATCACAAGTCTAAAAACCTCATACAACTACTTCTCATCATGTTGATTTAGATACAGTCACAGAGTGGACTTTTCATGAATTTTTAAGGTGAGTATGGTGTTTCATGATCTAAAATTGATAAGAATGAATGTTGGAGGCATTTATTAGGTGTTGGTATAGTTTTCAAGGTGTGCCCAAGTCATATTTCTCCTATTGTACCTAACAATCATCAAAACAAGGCCTAATTGGGACTGTAACAGCTATAATTTCACTTATTCCATATAAAAGAACCCTAATTTATTTTCACACATATTAAATAAGGGTGAAAAGGGTATCCAAATTAGGTTTCATATCTCCACTATCAGGTGTATGATGGCAGTTATTATCGAAAAATTCTCTGAGAATGGCTACAAGCTCCTAAACCACTTACACAGCAAGTACATGTTACAAGTGATCATATAGCTCTTTCCATGCACATATAAGGTTGGCATAGTGAAGTTAAGCATGTCTAATTATTTCAAACCATGGTGAATATCTATAAGTCTTTCAATCAAGATCTAGTCTTGTTGTAGGCCTAGATTGAAGCTACTGTGAGATTGAATTTCTTATTTCATCGCATGAACATATAAGGTTGAGGTTATATGATCTATTCCATGAGTATAGACAATATCTATGTCATAATAAAGGCCAAAAATATGAGAAGTCAAGTGAATAATGAAGGCATGATAGGTTGTAATAAAGTGTTCAAGAAAAATAGAAAGTTGATGTGAGTGTGGATGAGCTAACAAGGCATCAATTTTGAGAGTGAGATTGACATTGTACTAATTGAGGATTAGGGGTGATCATTCCCAATTTGTAGGAGTAATGTGAACCAAAAGGTAATTGAGCATGCCAATGCCAAAGTAACCAAAATATATTGGGGGTTACCAAACACACCAAATAATAAAATAAGTTTTAGTGTCTTTTTAGCCCAACTATCTGTAAAAGAGGGTAGGAGGAAGGGTATTCCAAGGAGTCAACAAGCCCTTAAAACCATCCAAACATAGAACAAAACCCTTGCACATGGGTCTAGGTTTCAAATGTGAAAATTTGTATAAATTTGAAATGGAATGAAGTAATACACTCACACCCCCACCATGCATTGTATGACTTCTTACATTCTAAATGTGCAAAGTTTATAGGGGATGAAATATACTCATGCCCCCAATGTACATTGTAAAAGTGTTAATGTGATAATGCAAATACATACCAAATATAAAAATTTGAACATAATATTGGATTAAAATTTCCATCATGCCCCCACATTTTGTACTAAAATATGTGGATTTTGTATTGAAATTGTGTATATATCCCTGAATCCATACTAGAGACTTATAAAAGCTTGTACATTCTATAAAATGATGAATTGTATCTTAAAATTTTACCCAAGGTAGTACCATCTATTAGGATAGTAAATTATGATGTTATATGTTGGATGGTTTTGTTCAGAGTGAAGCTTTATAATTGATTTTTGTTCATGTACATGTTTCCTTGTAACATGTTCCAATGTTTTATACGATTTGTAATATGTTATTGTGGATGAATTTCATTGATATTCTTATGATAACCCCACTAAATGGCCCCTATTTTTAGGTGAGTGAGATAGCATGTACATCACTCATATTAAAATAATTGAATTGTGTCCATATTAGATACAACATACAATCATCATTTGATCACATAGAAGATAAGTGTTAGTGGCCACCACATAGAACCTGATATCACAAGAGAGTGCATGATTAAAAAATCCTCCTAAAAAGAGATAAAATGTACGTATATAAATATATTGTTAGGATGAGGGGTGAAAAGGTATATTTACCAAATAAATTAAATGTTAGGTTAACATACATTAATAAGTGGAAATATAAATGTGCACACCATAATAAAAGTAAATAACAACATAAAACAAATTACACAGTGACATTGTATGTAATGTGGAAAACCCGTAAATGGGTAAAAAACCCACGGAAGAATAATCCACTATAGAGAAACATTTTACAACCTAGTCCTGTAACTCCTCCCTTACTTCTACTCCATGTATTTACCCGTAATCCAAATGATTCACGTGATGTAATGAATATGACCTATAGTCATATTTAAATAACCCAAAGGGTTATGTCCATATTAAGTGACCAAACACACCCCGATTTAATAAATAGTTAATTAATAACTAAAAAACCTAATCTAAAGTTTATATTTAAATAATAAGAATATAAATTATTCTATATTACTTAACTATAAACTAAACATTATGATGCATTTAATATTATTGTTCTAACACTCCCCCTGAATATTAAGTGGGGATCCATATGCCAATAGATTACCTTCCCGTGGTACACTACAATATTTACAATCCTTAAACCATAAAGGCTTTAGGATATCATATTGGTTGAAGGAATTATAACACCTTCATCATGCTCAACTTACCTTTTGGTACAAAAGGATTTAGAATCCATAAAGCAGACATATGATTTAGGCTAAGCATTATTTGTGAGACTATATCTCACCATTTCTCATGGAAATATTCTTATACCACATCTTTAGGAGCCTTTTATAACACAAAGAACTCCTTTACAAATAGATACACACTGGACTATATTTTTCCCATAAACTCTATCTATTTACATGTAAACTCTACCAGTTTACTTTAGATCATACAAGATCTTTTACAATGCTTTTAAACCAAAGTATAAATATAGAGGAGGAGTCAACAACTAGCCGACCATTAGGAGGTGACATTGCATGCACACTCTCCCTCAATGGCAACTTTAAAATGCCAAACATTGCACACACTTGCAGTATTTTGCAGCACACAATGGCTCGTAAACATAATTGCAATCTTAATCTTCAATCCAGTGGAACTAGAGAACTCTATCACAGTAGAGAACCTTCTCTCGGATAACACATATATGAACTTCAATATGCTTCATTCTCTTATGTTGAACTGGATTCTTTATCAAGAGCAATACTACTTTGACTACTACATAGAATAGGAATACTTCCTTCAACTTCCATGTGTATCTCTTCCAACAGCCACTTTAGCCATATGGCTTCTTCGCTATTTCCATTACACTTCTCTACCTCAGTAGAAGAAATGGATATTGTTGGTTGCTTTTAGTTGTTCCAAGTAATGGTTCCTACACCAAAAAACTTGAACACATATCCAATATATTTTATATCTATCACAACATCAACATGGTTAGAGTCACAATATCCATATAAGCATATAAATCATTATTAATTTCACTTGTAACCAACTATAAAATTTAAACACAAGTTGTAAAACAACTAATATAACAATATGCTTAACAACTAACCATGATAGAATATGTTGAAAAAAAATCAACATATTACTCTTGAAAATATATATTAAACGCAATCAGTATTGGACGTCTCCAATACAAACGCAAGGGCATCCCCAAGTGTTATTTGATATGCATATAATAATATTTTAGTTTTGTATACTAAGAAATATCTTCATCGTCTTATTTTAAACCTTTACAATTAAGATAAGAATTGATAACATATCAGATAATCAAGTTATACAAGAATAATAAAAAAAAAACATAATCCACCAACTGTGGATACTTCCCATGGATTTTTTCTTCAAACTATGATCATGTAAGCATTTTTTAATACATGAATAGTAGTTCTAGTTTTGAAGCAAAAGCACATATAAGCTATTTTTTTGTATGTTTTCACTTGTAGTTATTTCTTAAAAAACAACTCCTTTTTCACCATTATACGAAATAGAAAATATACTTTTCATTTAGAAGTAATTTATAAAACAATTATATTAGCACTATGATTATTATCATCATCATTATCTTGATTTTGATATGATTTATTCCATTTCTTATTTTTGAAATTTGACTTATTTTTAAATTTACAATCCTCTTTTTTATGTCTAAATTTTCCACAATTATGACATTTACCATCAAAACTGACTTTTAAGTTTCTTGGTTGTTTTTATTAGGAGTTTTAAAAGTTGATTTTTTATTCTTGTTAAACCTAGAAGGTTCACCTTTTTCTTTTTGAGCAAGAAGTGCATGTGTGGCATTTTCTTTTGAATCAAAATTAGTCATAACCTGCTCTTCCTGAACAAGGAGATTACTAATGGTTTGAAAATTTGGAATGTCTTGTTCAGATTGATACTTTGAATTCAAAATTGAAATGAAATTTCTAAATTTTTCATGAATATATAATTAGATAATAAAATAGAGCAATTTATCATGAATCAAATTACTACCAGATCCATCTAATTGTGACTTAATATTTTTTATTTTTGCTAAATAATTAATCACTTTTTCATCTCCCTTCATGGGAGTTGTCATAAGATCTAAAACCAATTTAATAATTTTTTATAAATGCGTACCTTCGTGCATCAACTCCAATTATGTCCAAGCTTCACTAGGACTCTCTAGATTTCTGATATGAAGTAGAAAATCATCCTATACTCTTCGCAAGATAATAGACATCGTCTTTTGTACTTTCTATTGATATGTGGCAACATTATCAGCAGTTACATGTCTTCTAGTAGGATCTCTCTTTGTTCCATTTATAACTGCCCACAGTTTATGAGCCATGAATTTTGCTTTCAATTGAATCTTCCAAATGTTGTAGTTGTTTCCATTCAATATCTGATATTTTTCAATTAAAAATTGATTAGATCTTATTTGTGCGTAAAATATAGATAAAAAACAATCAATAAATAAGGATTAAAATAAGAGTTTTATTAGAAATTTCCCCTGTTGTATTTTAATCCTCATAATCGATCATGATCAATTTTACGCCACACAAGGAGGTCATGTTAAGTAAATAGTCTATACACAAATATATTAGTATGATATATCAAAAATAAATCGAAATGTAAGTGATTTTTTTTTAGTTTTATAACAAAATGACGACAACAATCTAAACATCGTGTCATACAAAATATATCATTTTAAACAAAAAATGATTATATTGTTTTTACAATTTTTCACAAAAAATGAATAACTTTTACGATTAATTTTTTCATAACTAAATTGAACAATACATTTTTCTAATAATTATAGAAAAAAAATCTCCTAAAAAAGGAGATACGATAAAATACTTACCGATTATAAATTAAAAAATTGAAATTTTATAAACTTTATTGAATTTTAATTTCTTTTTTAAAAAATACGCGATAAAAAAATTCCTCATAAAAAATGGAGTGAAGGGTTTGGAACTCTTGACCCTATGGTTTTAGTAAAACCATTCTTACCAACTTATCTATGTAAGAATACATTTAAATATTTAACAAAAGAATTATTTATTGTTTTTACAAATTAATTAAATAATAAGAACTATGCCCTAATTTTTATTTGGAAAATTATTTCATACTTCAAACATTCCCTAAATTTGAAGATTTAAACACTTCCGTAAATGGTAATCATAACACACATTATTACAAAGCACTTACCTCCATTATCATGTCATATTTATAGCATAAGTAGTGGTCCATTATGATGGTGGAGGGAAAGCCTTTAACAGGCTTCTTTATATGAGATCCCCACAAATGTAGGATAAAACAAGTGCTAAAACATAGAGTGCATAAATTGGTTCAAGCCTATTAAATAAGGCACCCACTCATTATTTTTTCCAAAAAAAAAACATAAAACCTTACCTTAATATTCATGGAAAATGGATGGAAATTTTACCTAATTAAATGATTATTCCCCCTCTAAGTGCTAAAGCCTATTAAAAGGCTTATGGGATTATCCCTAAAAATAGGAATCTTATAAAATACTTATCCCTATTAAAAAGGTATATGGGGGTAAGTTTATTTATTTTTTTATATTTTTCTAAAATAAAATCTAGGCATATATCAATGAGGGGTAAGCTTTATTAAAACGCATATAAAAAAACAAGGTGGGGGCCGAATAATAGGTTTTAAATATAGATAATATTCTTTTGCTAGGAAACTTCCACCCAAATGGACATGGCTTGGTATAATGCACTTGTGGTTGGCGCATAGGTATTAGGGTTTAAAGTTTATTTAAAAATATGTTTAAATATTTAATATAAACCGCCAACTTAATAAAAGTGGTTAGAATAAAATTTATTAAAAAACATAACCAGGTATGCTGATATATAATTTATGCCCCTTATCCAAATTTATAAAAGAGCCGCATAGAAAATAATTAAGATAGTTTCATAATAGACTATAAGATTTTATTATATAGTTTTATATATAAATTATTTAGTGTATATTTTTATTTTCATTTTTTCATTTTTATAAATCATAATTTATATCAAAGATAGTTTTAAACTATAATATGATTTATAAATACATAGGTGTCCAAATGACATGGGTAAAATAAACAAAAATACACCAAAATTGCCAGGGAATATAGAGGAGACAATATTTTTCAAGGCTCCCTATGAAAAAAATTGAAAGCCTATTTCGATGGAGCTTGTCTCTTCTTCTTTAAATTTAACTTTGGAATAATTTTGGTCCTACACATGAAAAATATAGGGAAATTAAAAATATTTCAAATATTTTAACCCATACCGAGTGAAATGGATTTCATGCATAGGCCCTGTGCACACATAAACTTCGAAACACATAAATTTATAAATATATATATTTTTAATATTTATATATATTTTATAAAATACGAAAAACTTTTATAAACTCGAATTTTGTCTCCTGTGTTTTTTTATTTTTACTTGGAATTTTACTTTTGATTTCTTGAATTCCTACATACCATAGAAAATGCATAAAATATTTCGAATATATTTAATAACTGTTATCTAAAATGTGCCCCTGCTCATTTTTTGTGGCTAACTCCTCTCATTTTTTCCTCTCTTATGCCTCAGTCATAATATTTTGCTTTTCAGGCACTCAAAACCTTCTAGAAATGACACCATTGGATAGAGCTCTTTCTCAGCTTTCCAGAAAGGTAAAGTTTTCCTCCTAACTCCATGTATTTTTGAAGTTATGGCTCGGCGGAGTTTTTTGGAAAAAATTTCCCCTGAAAGGCCCGCGGCCAATGAGATGCCGCCACGTGGCACCTAGAGTGGTGGAGCGCGGGGAAATTTTGGAAAATTTTCCAAATGACCAAAAAGGTGCAAAAATTCAAAAATTTTTGCCCACCAACCCGATTTGGCCCTGTTTTTCCCTAAAACTTCAAATCGCCATATCTTTCGATCCAGAGCTCGGTTTTTCACGTTCTTTATATCAATGGAAAGCTGGTGAAATTATCTACAAGATTCCGGGGTCATTTTTGCATTTTGATGGAGTTTGGAGAGATAAAATAAAAAAATTCCTCTGGCACGTGGTCATGGACAGAAATGACGTTTCAACCACCATTTTTAATGAAGAATGGCTCGCATTCTCTCCCAGCATGGCTAAAAATGTCAGGGGATGGGTCTGTAAGGATGCCCATGCTGTTTTGAATGCATTTTGGTCAATGGTTGAATCCCTTCCATGTTTTCCCGCGTTTCTCTCTCCTGGGCTCGTCCCTTGCACTGTAAAAGCCAGATTTGGCTCATTTTCAAAGGGTTGAACATTTTTTGTGTATTGCAGGTCCCCTTTCTCACCTTGGAAGTGATTTTGGTGGAATATCAGACCTTTTCTAAGAGTTGCAACTTTATTTTTCCTCTCAGGTGTTGTAATGCAAGTGATTTTGATGATTAAAATAACAATACAGCCTCTGTGATTAGTTTTCATCCTCTGCCTGTGTTGTTTGGTTAATTTATGATCCTTCATTACAATTATCAGTTTGTGCATGAGGTTCTTTGTTGCATTTTTATGGACTGTGTCAATCTGCAGAAGTAAAAAATGCTCACCACTCCTTTGGTGCATCACCTATTAGCATTAGTTTTAGTTTTCTGCATTCTCTATCTCTGTCTCCTTTGGAATTTAGGGTAGGATTAGGAATTTAAACCTCTGCAACTTGTAAGTGATAAATCTGATCAGAGGAGTTGAGGAACCAACCTCTAATCTAGAGATTCCTTTCCCATTTTACAAGTCCCACACTTGGGGAGAGGATTCAATGTTGTGCAATCACACTGGATGTCTAAAATATCAAACTAGAAATCTGATCAACATCCAGGGGTGCTACTGATTTGCAACAACAGTTTTGGCACGCCCGGTGGGACCTTAGAGGTCTTCCACTTTATCTTTGACAGGTTGGTGTGTTCCTGTTAAAGATTCAGCCTTTTGGAGGCACTTTCAAAAGCACATCTGGCGACTCCATCTGGTAAACAACTCATTCTCTAAGTTGCAGACCTGTTTTCCATTCATTTCCATCCATTCTTCTTTCCATCATTTTCATTCTTTTCCATTCCATGAAGTTGTGCAATCATGACTTCATTTCCATCATGGAATTCACATTTACAACAGCAGTATATCACACCTCCAACATGTTTTACAAATCCTCCAAATCAGCATTTTGATCAAATTCAAAATCAGCATGTCTACCCATATGAGCAACAGTGCCAAAGTCAGTTTGGATATGAAGCATGTCAAGCACAAGGGTATGCTAGTTGTGAGGGCAGTCAAGAAGAAAATGCAGATCTGCTGGAACAAATCCAAAAGATGGAGGTAAACATGGTGCAATCCAGGGCTCAAGCACAAATGAAAGCATTTAGAATCGGTTGTAGAGCACCTTGTCCATGGGTGGGACCTTTTCCAAGGCATTACAGCCCTCAAGAGAAGCTAGACTTCATGATTACAACACTACCATTGCTTGCAAAGTGGACTGAAGGAATAAAGGTGTATGAGAGGAGTATTCAACAACCTTGTCAACAGGTAAGCACACCATCTCATGCCTTTTCTCTCCCTCTTTCCCAATCTGTTTTATCTCAATAGTGTCAAGTTTTAAACTCTCCATCTGCTGTCCCAAGTGTTGAATCCATTTCTCCATTCCCTAGTCTTCCACCCCATCTCAATTCTTCTGTCCTTTTCCCTTCCAAACAGCCATTCCCTCCAAAGAAACAAGAGTTCCTACCTCCTCCACCACCACAAAAAATTGTAAAATCAATTGAGTTACAATCCACTTCTCCTCTTGCATTCCCAAATCCATGTTGGGAGGATAAAAATCAGAATGCCAATCAAGGAAAACAGCAGCAGAAAGAAGAGCCAAACAAGGATGAAGAAATTCAAAGTCTGAAGAGTTGGGCTCTTAAATTCGGGATTACAAAAATCCCCTTGATGGTGAAACCAATAGAGGATGTTGAAGTTGGAGAACAAGTGGAAAACAAGGCTGATTTTATAACAGCAGTGAAGCGAGAAAAACAACAGTTTGTTGGTGATGAGTTGGGTGTCCATGTTGGCACTTTGCCCAAAGAAAATGCTGATCCAGTTTGCACTGCAAAATCAGCCATCGAGAAGGAAGGAAAACCATCTCAAAACCCCATCTTTGAGGAGCAAATGGATGAGGTCAAGTCATTTTTTACAACAGTAGAAGAAGGAAGCATTATTGATACATTTTTGCTTTCATTTGAAGGGGCTGATTTGATTGATGAAGCCATTATGGAGGTGAACAAAACAGGTCCAAATTGTGAGCAAAAGGCACAAGAAATTTCATGCTTCTCTCCCACTTCATCTCTCCAACAATCTGATTTTTGGGATGAGTTTGGATTGACAAGTTTCATGTTTGAAAATGAAGTTATACAGGGTGAAGAAAATGCAGATTTGGAGGCCACCATACAAGAGGGAGAGACTTTGCTGCAGCAAGACATTCAAGAGTTTGATTTGCCATCAAACTTAGAAGAATGTTTAGATGAAGAGCTAGCTGAAATTACCATGTTTCCTTCTTCACCATTCGTTCTCCAACAACAAGAACTTGCTGCCATGGACAAAAGAGTTCAAGGACAACAGCCTACAGTTTGCAACATGCCTCTTGAATCAAAGCTGGAAGAATTTGATCTTCCAAAAGCTACAATGGAGGAGCTCCAAAGCCAACAATGTATTGTAGCAGGTAACAACAATGCAAAAGCAACTTCATTGGATGTTGCAATCAATAACGAGGAGTTGCACACTATAGAAGAGTTCCATGTTGCCATGAAGGAAGAGAAAGGGCAGAAAAGTCCTACCATTGCTTCCACATCACCCACCCAAGAAGGTCTACAAGAAGACTCCATTTTTGGAGTTGAAAATCAGAGCTATGGGCATATCAAACGGATCATACCTTTCCCAATAAGGTATTTGACTTCATTGGAGTCAAAGGAGAAGTCACAACCAGTCATGCTTGCTTCTAAGCATGAGGGTGAGCTACAAAGTACCAAGGATCAGCTGTCATACCTCTTCAATCCAAATGCAGAGCAACTAAAAGAGGTATTGGATTTGTTTTCAGTTGACACCTTGATGATTTGGGTAGAAGACCAGCTTCTTGTTGATTTTCCACTCATCCAATCAGCCATGTTCAGTGCCAAATCAGTTGCATGGTTGCAACTTTTGAGAAAGGGAAGCTATTTCTCCCAACCAGTTGCAGGGTTTGTTTAGCCCACTTTTTCTTCCAGTTAGAGTAGGATAGGTAGTTTTTCTTTCAGTAAAATAAGTGCTTGTGCACACTCTGCATGTTCCATTTTGGAGCATGTATGACCTTTAGTTTTGTACATAGTTTTTGTGGTGCTGGTTTTGCTCTTGCACAGTCCATTTCAGTGGGTTTCCAAGTGGCTCAGAGAGGAGGTTTTCAAAGTTCAGATCAGTTTGCAGGCTACAACTCATGACTCCATGCCCAATGGATGCTTCAGGCAACTGGTAACTTCATCCAGCAGGCAGATGACCCCTCTGAGTCGCCAAAATTGTTATCCAAAATGTGCCCCTGCTCATTTTTTGTGGCTAACTCCTCTCATTTTTTCCTCTCTTGTGCCTCAGTCATAATATTTTTCTTTTTAGGCACTCAAAACCTTCTGGAAATGACACCATTGGATAGAGCTCTTTCTCAGCTTTCCAGAAAGGTAAAGTTTTCCTCCTAACTCCATGTATTTTTGAAGTTATGGCTCGGCGGAGTTTTTTGGAAAAAAATTTCCCCTGAAAGGCCCGCGGCCAATGAGATGCTGCCACCATGTGGCACCTAGAGTGGCGGAGCACGGGGAAATTTTGGAAAATTTTCCAAATGACCAAAAAGGTGCAAAAATTCAAAAATTTTTTCCCGCCAACCCGATTTGGCCCTGTTTTGCCCTAAAACTTCAAATCGCCATATCTTTCGATCCAGAGCTCAGTTTTTCGCGTTCTTTATATCAATGGAAAGCTGGTGAAATTCTCTACAAGATTCTAGGGTCATTTTTGCATTTTGATGGAGTTTGGAGAGATAAAATTGAAAAACACCTCTGGCACGTGGTCATGGACAAAAATGACGTTTCAACCACCGTTTTTAATGAAGAATGGCTCGCATTCTCTCCCAGCATGGCTAAAAATGTCAGGGGATGGGTCTGTAAGGATGCCCATGTTATTTTGAATGCATTTTGGTCAATGGTTGAATCCCTTCCATGTTTTCCCATGTTTCTCTCTCCTGGGCTCGTCCCTTGCACTGTAAAAGCCAGATTTGGCTCATTTTCAAAGGGTTGAACATTTTTTGTGTATTGCAGGTCCCCTTTCTCACCTTGGAAGTGATTTTGGTGGAATATCAGACCTTTTCTAAGAGCTGCAACTTTATTTTTCCTCTCAGGTGTTGTAATGCAAGTGATTTTGATGATTAAAATAACAATACAGCCTCTGTGATTAGTTTTCATCCTCTGCCTATGTTGTTTGGTTAATTTATGATCCTTCATTACAATTATCAGTTTGTGCATGAGGTTCTTTGTTGCATTTTTATGGACTGTGTCAATCTGCAGAAGTAAAAAATGCTCACCACTCCTTTGGTGCATCACCTATTAGCATTAGTTTTAGTTTATTTGCATTCTCTATCTCTGTCTCCTTTGGAATTTAGGGTAGGATTAGGAATTTAAACCTCTGCAACTTGTAAGTGATAAATCTGATCAGAGGAGTTGAGGAACCAGCCTCTAATCTGGAGATTCCTTTCCCATTTTACAAGTCCCACACTTGGGGAGAGGATTCAATGTTGTGCAATCACACTGGATGTCTAAAATATCAAACTAGAAATCTGATCAACATCCAGGGGTGCTGCTGATTTGCAACAACAATAACCCTTACCTTGATTTTACAGGGTCATGTAATTCATGAAGTTGAATTCTTTTTACACAATTGAAAATCCACAATGCCTTTTCACCTGTGTAATAATCATCTAGCCAACAGTCATATTTAAATTTCCATATTAAGTGATGGGGCACACCCTGATTTAATAAATAGTTAGTTAATTAATAACTAACAAACTTAATCTAAAGTTTATATTTAAATAATAAGAATATAAACTATTCTATATTATTTAACTATAAACTAAACATTATGATGCACTTAATATTATTGTTCGAACATATATAATCACATAAACATACAAGTAAAATAATCAATGTCACATATAGATTTAAAGAAAAGGTCAAGCGTCATATACAAGGCACAAAATAGTGTCACTCACATAAACAAGGGCTAAATTAATGCACAAATGAAGGTAATTGAGGCCATAAATAAATGATAAAATTTTTGCACACACATAGAGAAGGCCAATGACCACACACACAAGAAAAACATATAATCAATCCAATGTGTAATGATAAAAAGTGATGGTAGCCAATATGTACATGGAGCAAGATATACTACTTCTCTATAGTCCACATGTGTTAAACTCAAAAATATAAATAAATAACATATATCACAACATATAATATAATCATAATCACGATGTGAAAGAACATTGTGTAATAAATAGAACAATAACACTTGATAGTATAGAAGATGTCCCCAGAGTAGCAAAACCAATGGGTAAGGAATAAGTTCTAACATCCATGATCAAGTAGAGTCTTATGTATCCTGCAGGATGCTCACATACCTCATGAAACACGTATATATATAGAGTATATAATATGTTATCTATAAAACTATGTGACAAAAAATATGTGTAAAGTATAAAATAGAAGATTAATCCATGTTCAATTCATGATATTGTATTTTAAGAATATTTGAATGTTTTTGTGGTTTTTAGATTATTTGAATTTTTTTTTAAATTTTTTAGAGAATATTTGGATAAAAGTTCTACCCTATGATATAATCAAGAGGGTGAAAATAGGAAACCATAGGTGAAGCAAACTTGGACCTTAAAAGAGAATTGTGCACAATAGGAGTGTGATGTATCACTTTATGTTGAGGTTATGGGACATGCTTAGGAGATTTATTTTTTGTAGGAAGAGACCTAGGAGAAGGATTTTGTAAGGTATGAATTGTAAATATAATGTGAGTAGGCTTAAGGTGTGGGTGTAGAAATTTGATTGATAGGTATAATTATACTGATAGGTATACTAGGTGTATAATTAGTCTAATAGGTATAATTAGACTTATATTCATCAGATTCCATGAGATTTGGGTTGTTGATTCCTACTAGGAAGTTGATGAGCTAGTTTAGGAGTTAGCTTAGGAGTTTAGATTTGGAAAATATCCATCTATTCAAGAAGTATTTTCAAATGTGATGAGGGGAGTCGATGTTTTCTTGTTAGGAAAAAATATCTCTAGTGCTCACATTGATATGTTATAAATGTTGGTGAATGTAAATGTAATATTTTAATATTACATTATGCTTAGAATTTTAAAAGGTAGTGGAAAAAATACTCAACTCTAATTACGTGAGTTGTTTATAACAACTCCAACCAAATAATATGTTGTTAAAGAGTTATAAACAACTCACATAGATTGGTGAGTTGTTATAACTACCTCCTAAATTATAGGGGATTTATTTCCTATTTATATGGGAGTTTATGTAATGAAGTTTACAGGAATATTATTGAAAATATAAATTGTATTGTGTTTTATTATCTGATATATCTCTTAAAAACTAATGCATTATTTTCATCTAGTATCAGAGAAACATTGTTCTTGAGTGTGTAATGGAATTTTGAGGCTAAATAATTCAGGGACAACCTCTCTTGTTTATTTTCATGTAGATGCAAGAAAAGAAATTGTGTTCAGTCAACCCTATGTATATGATCCACTTCAAATATCTTGCCTTGATGTTCTTCCCAACTTTTTTTGTGTGCAATTCACGTGCCTGGTGAAAGAGAAAGGAAACAAATCATTCTACTTAGAAATAATGCTTTCCATAGACTAAAATTTTGTCAGATTTGTTGGGCGTACATGCGGTATTACAAATAATTATGCATAAATTTATTTAAATAATGAAATCACTTTGTAGACTGAAAATTTGAGGATCTACTGGAAGTAATTTTTGAGCACATGAATCACTAGAGTTTGTTGTGATTCGTCGGACAGGAATCACCAACGATTCTGGACCTGCAACACAATCGCCAATGATTAGGGAAAATCACCAATGATTTTTCTGAATCACTAATGATTTTAAAGGAAATAAACATCTATTATCTACATTACTGGAAATATCTTGAAACCAGATTTCTGACGCATTTAACGGTTTGTAAAATGGAGCTACAGTTCTCAAGTTATCATCAAATCACTGAGTACCTATTTTTATTTGTTGGTTTTTAATATCGTTGTTGATCAATGGAGATATCAGTAGCACCAGTAGATAAATGTATATAAATAAAGAAAATTTTCCTCATGAAAGTATTATCGATTGAATACAACATCCAATATGTTATATGTTAAGACAAAATAATTCGCGAGAATCTTGAAGCAGGATATATCAGAGATACTGAACCTGAAATGACTTGAGCACAAAACGTTAACGTCTGACTGCACACAAATATATAAAGAGCCTCAAATATAGATCAATATGAGATAACAGAATGAAATTGGAGGATGAAGGTAACGGAGGATCGAGGACAAACAACATCCTCTCGTCAGTCACTAATGACGGGGCCACACGAAGGTTTGGTGACATGTGTGTTTGTAGTATGTCTTGTGTGCTTTCCACTGTGTTTTTCAAAGTGCCAGTTTCAATGTTCCTATTTACAATGTTCATGTCTTCAATAAGTGAAAATTTCACATTGAGGGTGGAACATGATCCAATGTTCCATTTCCATTATGTCAACTTTTTCATTTTATGTATGAGTAACAAAATTTAGCATATTTTCCTATGTTATCTCTTGAAGAGCAGTATTGATGAGGTCTGAGAAATGTACTACAACATCATGATAATGTGGTTGTTGGATCTATTGGAAAACCATCTATAGTTTTGGTCGTTAGTAAATGGAAAACTATCTATAGTTGTGGTTGTTGGTACACCACTGGGAAAACCATCCAGAGGTTGTTGGTATTGTCCTTGAAACCATCCATATCACAAGGAGGCTACGTAGCAGCACGTTGTAGTACACAGGCATGTTTTCCCCATGTTCACACTAAGGGGGAATGTTAGGAAAATATATCTCTAGTGCTCACATTGATATGTTATATACGTTGGTGAATGTAAATGTACTATTGTAATATTGCATTATGCTTATAATTGTAAAAGGTAGTGGTGATATATTATTGTTATATATATATATATATATATATATATATATATATATATATATATATATATATATATATATATATATATATATATATATATATGGCTTGGATTTGTTATAAACAACTCACATAATTAGAGTTGAGTATTGTTACGTAAGTAGCAAACCTAACCAAATAATATGTTGTTAGAGAATTATAAACAACTCACGTAGATTGGTGAGTTGTTATAGCTACCTCCTAAATTATAAGGGAGCTATTTCCTATTTATATGGAAGTGTATGTAATGAAGTTTGTAGGAAGATTATTTAAAATATAATTCAAATTGTTGTCTTATTATCTGATCTCTCTCTTTAAATCTACTGCATTATTTTCATTTCTATAATGAATAACAATAATGTATGAAATTTTGTGTGAGTTACATTATTTATCATGCACAATAGTTATTTTTGCTAATGCTTGTATAAACTAATCATGACAGGACAATGAGCTAGAAGAAGACAATCAGCCAAGGAAGAAGATTTCTACTACTGTGATAACTTATACACCTGAAGGAGACACATACAAGGTAAAAACAATATTTGAAGTTTGAAAGAGGAAAATTGAGGGTTTTATCTTTAAATATATGCTCTTGACCTCAAACTAGGGCATAGGTGAACTTTGGATTCTAACCACCCAAACTTCTCCAAATTTTGGATTCCTGGGGAGTTTTTGGAGAAGTTTATGTGTCAAATTTCATGGCCAAATCACAATTCTAAATCCCTCACGTAACTACTTCTCATCTTGTTGATCTAGATATAGTCACAAAGTGGAATTTTCATGCATTTTCAAGGTGAGTATGGTGTTTCATGTTCTGAAATTTATAAGCATAAATGTTGGAGGAATTTATTGGGTATTGGTAGAGTTTTCAAGGTGTGCCCAAGTCATTTTGCCCTTGTTGTACCTAAGAGTCATCAAAACTAGACCTAATTGGGACTGTAATGAGTATAGTTTTACCTATTCCATACAAAGTAACCCTACTTGATTTTCACACATGTTAAATAAGGTCAAAAAGGGTATCCAAATTAGGTTTCATATCTACATTATCAAGTGTATGAAGGGATTTATTACAGAAAAAATCTCTAAGAATGACTACAATCTCCTAGACCACTTTCAAATCAAGTACATGTTATGAGTGATCATAAATCTCCTTCCATGCATGGATAATTTTGGTATAGTGAAGTTAAGAATGTCTTAGTGTTTCAAACCATGGTGAATATCCATAATTCTTACAATCAATATTTGGTCTTGTTCTAGGCCTAGATTGAAGCTAGTGTGAGATTGAATTTCTTAGTTCATTAGATGAACATATCAAGTTGAGGTCATATGATCTAGTACATGAGTCTAGACAAGATCTATGTCATAATAAAGGCTAAAAATATGAGAATTCGTGTGAATAATGAAAGAATGAAAGGTTATAAGAAAGTGTTCAAGACAAAGAGAACATTTATGTGAGTATGGCTAAGCTAGGAAGGCATCAATTTTGAGAGCGAGATTAACATTGTACTAATTGAGGATTGGGGGTGATCATTCGCAATTTGTAGGAGTAATGTGAACCAAAAGGTAGTTGAGTATGTCAATGCCGAAGTAACCAACATAGATTTGGGGTTACCTAACACACCAGATAATAGACTAAGTTTTAGTGTATTTTTATCCCAAGCATCTGTAAAAGAGAGTGGGAGGAATGGTATCCCAAGGAGTCAACAAGCCCCTAAAACCATTCACACATAGAACCAAACCCTTGCAAATGGGTCTAGGTTCCAAATGTGAAAATTTGTACAAATTCAAAAGGGAATGAAGTAGTATACTCACACCCCCACCATGCATTGTATGAATTCTTAGGTTCTAAATGTGCAAAGTTGACAAGGGATGGAGTACACTCATGCCCCCAATGTACCTTGTAAAAGTGTTAATGTGATAATGCAAATACATGCCAAATATAAAAAATTTAACACAATATTGGAATAAAATTTGCATCATGCCCCAATATTTTGTACTGAAATATAGTAGATTTTGTATTAAAATTGTGTATCTATCCTTGAATCCATATTATAGACCCATAAAATCTTGTACGCTCTAGAAAATGATGAATTGTATCTCAAAATTTTACCCAAGGTAGTACCATCTATTAGGATAGTAAATTATGATGTTCTATGTTGGAGGGTTTTTTCCAGAATGTATCTCTATAATTGATTTTTTTTCATGTACATGTCCTTGTAACATGTTCCAATGTTTTCTACACTTCGTAATATGTTTGTGTGGATGAATTGCATTGATATTATTATGATAACCCCACTAAATGGCCCCTATTTTTAGGTGAGTGAGATAACATGTACATCACTCATCTTAAAATAATTGAATTGTGTCCATATTAGATACAACATATAGTCATCATTTGATCACATAGAATATAAGTGTCGGTGGCCACCACATAGAACCTGATCTCGCAAGAGAGTGCGTGATTAAAAAATCATCATAAAAAGAGATAAAATGCATGTATATAAATATACAAGCACATAAGCATACAAGTAAAATAATCAATGTCACATATAGATTCAAAGAAAAGGTCAAGGGCCATATACAAGGCACACAATAGTTTCACTAACATAAACAAGGGCCAAATGAATCCACAAGTAAAGGTAATTGCCGCAGCAAATAAATTCTAATATTTTTGCACACACATAGAGAAGACCAATGGCCACACACACAAGACAAACATATAATCAATCCAATGTGTAATGATAAAAATATATTGTAGGCAATAGGTACATTGAACAAGATATACTAGTCCTCTATAGTCCACATGCATTAACCTTAAAAATATAAATAAATAACACATATCACAAGATATAATATAATCATAATCATGATGTAAGAGAATGTTGTGTAATGAATAGAACAATAACACTTGATAGTATAGAAGATGTCCCCAGATTAGCAAGGCCACTGGCTAAGGAAGAAGTTCTAACATCCATGATTAATAAGAGTCATATGTATCATGCATGATGCTCACATACCTCATGAAACATGTATATATAGAGTATATAATATGTTATCTATAAAACCATGTGACAAACAATATATGTAAAGTATAAAAATAGAAGATCAAACCATGTTCAAGTCTTGATATTGTATTTTCATAATATTAGAATGTTTTTGTGGTTTTTAGAATATTTGAATTTTTTTATATATTTTTTGGAGAATATTTGGATAAAAGTGCTACCCTATGATATAATCAAAAGGGTGAAAAAAGGAAACCTTAGGTGAAGGAGACTTGGACCTCAAAAAATAACTGTGCACAATAGGAGTGTGATGTATCACTTTATGTTGAGGTTATGGGACACGCTTAGGATATTTATTGTTTGTAGGAGGAGACCTAGGAGAAGGCTTGTGTAAGGTTTGAATTGTAAAATTTACTTGAGTAGGCTTAAGGTCTGGGTGTATATATTTGAGTGATAGGTATAATTAGACTGATAGGTATAATAGGTATATAATAAATCTAGTAGGTATAATTAAACTGATATTCATTAGATTCCATGAGATTTGGGTTTTTGAGTCCTTTAAGGAAGTTTTTGAGCTAGTTTAGGAGTTAGCTTAAGAGTCTAGATTTGGAAAATATCCATCTATTCAAGAAGTATTTTCGAATGTAATGAGGGGAGTAGATGTATTCTATAATGAATAACAATAATGTATGGAATTTGGTGCGAGTTATATTATTTATTGTGCACAATAGTGTTTTTTGTTAATGCTTGTATAAACTAATCAAGACATGGCAGTGAGCTAAAAGAAGACATTCAGCCAAGAAAGAATATTTACACTACTGTGATTACTTATACACCTGGAGGAGACACATATAAGGTAAAAAATATATTTTAAGTCTGAAAGATGAAAATTGAGGGTTTTATCATTAAATATATGCTCTCGACCTCAAACTAGGATATGTTAAATTTGGATTCTAACCACCCAAAATTCTCTAAATTTTGGATTTCTGATGAGTTTTTGGAGAAGCTTATCTGTGTCAAATTTTATGGTCAAATCACACATCTAAATACCTCATGTAACTACTTCTCATCCTGATGATCTAGATAGAGTCACAAAGTGGATTGTTCATGCATTTTCAAGGTGAGTATGTGTTTCATGTTTTGAAATTGATAATCATGATTTTTGGAGGAATGTTTTAGGTGTTGGTAAAGTTTTCAAGGTGTGACCAAGTCATTTTCCCCCTGTTGTACCTAACAGGTGTCAAAATAAGGCCTAATTGGGACTGTAACATTGATAATTTCACTTCTTCCATACAAAGGAAACCTAATTGATTTTTACACGTGTTAAATAAGGGCTAAAAGGGTATCTAAATCAGGTTTCATATATTCATTATTAGATGTATGTAGGGAGTTATTACAGAAAAAATTTCTGAGGATGGCTACAAGCTCCTAAACCACTTTAAAAGTAAGTACATGTTATGAGTGATCATAGATCTCTTTCCATACATGTATAAGATTTTTATAGTGAAGTTAAGCATGTACAATTGTTTTAAACCATGGTTAATATCTATAAGTATTCCAATCAAGATTTGGTCTTGTTTTAGGCCTAGATTAAAGCTAGTGTGAGATTGAATTTCTTAGTTCATTGCATGAACATATCAAGTTGAGGTCATATGATCTAGTGCATGAGTTTAGACAAGATCTATGTCATAATAAATTCCAAAAAGATGTTAATTCGTGTGAGTAATGAAGGCATGCAAGGTTGTAAGAAAGTGTTCAAGACAAAGAGAACGTTTATGTGAGTATCAATGAGCTAGGACGCATAAATTTTGAGAGTGAGAATAACATTGTACTAATGGAGGATTGGGGGTGATCATTCCCAATTTTAAGGATAAATGTGAACCAAAAGGTAATTGAGCATTCATACGCTGAAGTAACAAAAATAGATTGGGGGTTACCCAACACACCAAATAATAGAATAAGTTTTAGTGTCTTTTTAGCCCAACTATCTGTAAAAGAGAGTGGGAGGAAGGGTATCCCAAGGAGTCAACAAGCCCCTAAAACCATCCACACATAGAACCAAACCCCTGCACATGGATCTAGGTTCCAAATGTGAAAATTTGTACAAATTTGAAAGGGAATGAAGTAGTACACTCACACCCCCACCATGCATTGTATTACTTCTTAGGTTACAAATGTGTAAAGCTGGCAGGGGATGAAGTATACTCATGCCCCCAATGTACATTTTAAAAGTGTTAATGTGATAATGAAAATACATGCCAAATATAAAATTTTCAACACAATATTGGGTTAAAATTTCCATCATGCCCCCACATTTTGTATTGAAATATTTTGGATTTTGTAATGAAATTGTGTATCTATCTTTGAATCCATACTTGAGACCTATAAAATCTTGTATGCTCTATAAAATGATGAATTGTATCTCAAAAAATTTACCCAAGGTACTACCATCTATTAGGATAGTAAATGATGATGTTCTATGTTGGATGGTTTTGTCCAGAATGAAGCTCTATAATTGATTTTTGTTCATGTACATGTGTCCTTATAACATGTTCCAATGCTTTCTATAATTTGTAATGTGTCTGTGTGGATGAATTACATTTATATTCTTATCATAACCCCGCTAAATGCCCCTTAATTTTAGGCAAGTGAGATAGCATGTACATCACTCATCTTAAAGTAATTGAATTGTGTCCACATTAGGTACAACATATAATCATCGTTTGATCACATAGAAGATAAATTTTGGTGGCCACCACATAGAACCTGATCTTGCAAGAGAGTGATTGATTAAAAAATCATCGCAAAAAGAGATAAAATGCACGTACATAAATATACAAACACATAAGCATACAAGTAAAATAATCAATGTCACATATAGATTCAAAGAAAATATCAAGGGCCATTTACAAGGCACAAAATAGTTTCACTCACATAAATAAGGGCCAAATGAATGCACAAGTAAAGGTAATTGAGGCCACAAATAAATGATAATATTTTTGTGCACACAGAGAATGTTGATGGCCACACACACAAGACAAACATATAATCAATCCAATGTGTAATGATAAAAAGAGATGGTAGCCAATAGGTACATTGAACAAGATATACTAGTCCTCTATAGTCCACGTGTGTTAACCTCAAAAATAGAAATAAATAACATATATCACAACATATAATATAATCATAATCATGATGTGAAAGAGCATTATGTAATAAATAGAACAATAACACTTGATAGTATAGAAGGTGTCCTCGGATTAGGAAGGTCATTGGGTAAGGAAGAAGTTCTGACATCCATGATCAAGTAGAGTCTTATGTATCCTACATCATGCTCACATACCTCACGAAACACGTATATATAGAGTATATAATATGTTATCTATAAAATCATGTGACAAATAATACATGTAAAGTAGAAAAATAGAAGATCAAACCATGTTCAAGTCCTGATATTTTATTTTAGGAATATTTGAATGTTTTTGTGGTTTTTAGAATATTTGAATTTTTATATTTTTTTAGAGAGTATTTGGCATGCTTAGGATATTTATTATTTGTAGGAGGATACCTAGGAGAAGTCTTGTGTAAGATATAAATTGTAAATATAACGTGAGTAGGCTTAAGGTGTGGGTGTAGAACTGTTTTCTATACTAAAAGAAGGAATTTGCAACATAGATTGTAAAGGAGTCGCAAAATGGATACCCTTACTTGTAACAACTATTAGAGTAGGTATTTACCTTAGCTCAAGTTCACCTAGGTAATTTATTTACCTTTATTGTATTTATCCTCACCCACTTATGTGTGTGGATATTTCTTTTTATTTATTTAGATATTAGGAGATATTATCTAGTTGTTAGGTATAGTTCTTTCCTTGATCTATGGTATTGACTAGTTCTTTCCTAGATCTATGGTATTGACTAGATCTTTGATGTCTAGTTCTCTCCTAAATCTATGGTCTTGACTAGTTATTTGATGACTAGTTATTTCCTTGATTCATGGCTTGATCTACGACCTTGACTGGTTCGTAGATTGTTATTCCTTGCTTATTTAAGCAAGGCTCATTCTCAATGTATTACATTGAGTTCCATAATAATATATGATATTGCTGCTCATTTGTTTGCAAAGGTTTATGTAAAGCTATTCTAGTGAATTGCTTTCATCTTATTAATCGTGGTGTTTAATTAGCATCTGTGTTCTTGGCTTGGTACGATCTGGTTATCGTTCCTTTCATGGTATCAGAGCTGGAGATTGTTGTTGACATCCGTCTATAAGTTTTATTTTGCAAATAAATTATTTGTGTATTCATATATTTGGGATTTGGTCATATTTTGTTGCTGCATGCATTTTTATGCAAAACAGAGGCTTCCATTGGATCCGGAAGGTGTGAAAACCCTAAGATCGACTGTAAACTCAGCCAATTCTGGAGGCAGTCATTTTTTTGTGATTTTTTAAATTTGTACAGAGAAGCACACTGGATCACCTCGGGATTTGTGCCCACAAAAAAGAAATCGCAAGATTTTTTTGGGTATGTTGGATTTTTTGAGATCGGCGTAGGGCATTTTTTTGTGGTGGCGTAGCTATCTCGGTTTATGCGCAGGAAGGTTTTCAGATATTTCCTTTTTTGGCAGGGGTCCACGGATGGTGTACACGTATTTACTATGTTTACGCAAGTTGCGGAAAATGAAGGTCACTGTCTACACAGTCCAGAAAAGTAATTTTTTACCAGAAGCGATAGTTGGATGTGACTTTTTTCAAAATAGTAAGTTGTGTAAAGACCCATTAAAATCCTTAGCCCTTGGTCATATGGTATGGTCATATGAGGGCTTAAAACTTGTGATTCCTAATAGTAGGTGCTTAACTTCAGCCCCCTTTAATTTTATTTGTGTGGTGAAGGAAACAACATTTTACTTTGTTTTAGTGGCACCTAAAATAAATAATAGAGCAAAATATTTAAAAGCTTGTAACTTTTGATTGATAACTCGGTTTTGAGTGCCATTTTTTACAAAAGTGCTTGTTTTTTCGTGATATTTCCATTAGAGTTATTTATTTTGGGACTTACACTATAATTATAAAGTGTCAAATATGGAGGAGTGTTGTAATCAATTGTGGACGCAATTTCGGCTAAGCTCGACGTCTGAAATTTTTGGGAGTTACATTTTGTACCTATCATGGATTCTGAGAATGATATGCTTTTCTCTGAAGTATGTGGACTTCAAGAGGATATTGTAAAATTTGTGGAAGAAAGAAGATCAGTCAAGAAGTAAAATTCTCTTCTACAATCACTCATTCATGATAAGGATACAATAATACACTCCCTGCAAAACAAACTTGCTAGCCTACAACATCACCATCATATTGTGGACAACCATATCCATGCTCCTAGTCCACTTGCAATTGTTGCTCTTGTACCCACTGACATTGATCTGCCAGTCTTTGAGCCTGAACCTACTTTTGATACTTCTAAACCTGTGAGGCTTGTTACTGCATGCTCTTCCACATCTGTGCCTATTACAATACCACATGTTGTGTATCCTATTTCTGCTCAGCTGCATGGATTTTTTGAGAAGCATACTACTACATTTAGTTCTCGCATGCTCTGTTTTATGGGTCTCACTAGAGGAGTCATTGACAGAAATTCACAGGGCATTGTTTCCTCTATTCCACATGTTAAGTGGAATTCTCGCCATGACATTGGTTTTCGAGCAGATACTTCTTTGGGATCACACATCGACAGAGCTCCTTTTTTTGTTTACTCGACTCTTTTTGAGGATCATGAGCAACACATGAGTTTTACACCTTCCCTCAGGATTGAGAAACTTGATATTTCAGCTGTCATACATGATCAACCTAACACACATTCTGATGTTCTTTTGCATGCACCCATTGTGCATTTTACACCAAGTCATATGCAGGCATCTTCTTCATCCATTCGTGTTGATTTGGGGTGGATATTTGATCCCTCATGGAGGCAACATAGGCATTCATTGAGAGGACTCTATAGGTGTGGCTCCTCCACCATTCAACCTCTTGCTCCAATTTTTATACCTTATGCATTGTGATGCTTCTTGTTTTGAGCATTTTTCTTTAGCAGGTGTAGTGTATCTCTCTTGTTTGTTGAGAGATTTTATATCTGTATTTTCGACACTTTTGGCATGTTGACAGTCTCTCTTGTGGGGGAGCTATTCTGGTGGAGCCCAGTGTTATTTTGTTAGTGTTTGAGTAGTTGTTATGACAACTCATACATATTTGTAGCATCACTCCACCCATTCAGCAGTATGGGAGGGTGTGGTGTTGATCCTGCTTCTTCGGGTTTCATGTTCTTGCCTTGTTACCTTGGCTTTTCTTGGATCATGACACTCTGGAGTTTGTGTCCTTGCCTTATTGCTTTGGTTATTGTTCTTGGATCGTGGCACACCTATTTACAGCAGTTGATCAAATTATGTTTGGTGTTTTTTTTACACTTTCGACATCACTCTGTTGACAGTCTCCTTGTATGGAGCTATTCTGGTGAAACCCAGTGTCAGTTGTTTTTGAGTTTTGTGATTGAGCAGTGGATTTAGACCACAGTGCACACCAAACTTCTTCAGCATTGTACGAGTTTTTGAGCCGAGCTTCTTGAGATGCCTTGGAGCGGGTTTTTAATCTCTTTACTTTGTTGTTACTGGTTTTGGGTACCTTACGATGTCCCTTTTTTTCCCAGTTATTGTACATGAGTACCTCACCAGGCCTAGTTGCTGGGACTCATACTATGGACATGCCACATCTATTTTAGCCCCTAGCTTCACTTGAGGGGGGGTGTTATAGTAGGTATTTACCTTATCTCATGTTCACCTAGGTAATTTATTTACCTTTATTGTATTTATCCTCACCCACTTATGTGTGTGGATATTTCTTTTTATTTATTTAGATATTAGGAGATATTATCTAGTTATTAGGTATAGTTCTTTCCTTGATCTATGGTATTGACTAGATCCTTGATGTCTAGTTCTCTCCCAAATCTATGGTCTTGACTAGTTCTTTGATGACTAGTTATTTCTTTGATTCATGGCTTGATCTACGACCTTGACTGGTTCTTATATTGTTATTCCTTACTTATTTAAGCAAGGCCCATTCTCAATGTATTACATTGAGTTCCATAATAATATATGATATTGCTGCTCATTTGTTTGCAAAGGTTTATGTAAAGCTATTCTGGTGAATTGCTTTCATCTAATTGATCATGGTGTTTAATTAGCATCTGTGTTATTGGCTTGGTACGATCTAGTTATCGTTCCTTTCAACAACTTGTTTGCATTAAGTGTATTTAACAAATTGATGGAGGATATTAGGAATATTCCTAAGCTTATGAATCCAAGTGTATCCTAGAATCATATCACATCTACTAAGAGTATTAATAACCAAAAAAGGTATATCCACAATAATGGATCCTACTATAAGAGGGAGAACAATGTGTTCATTAGATTGATTAGAAGATTAAGCATTGAATTATATATGTAGCTTAGTATATCCTAAAGAAGTAAGCATTGTGAGAGTGAACATGTTGTTCCTATAACCAAAATCAACCATTACATTGTGGATAGAGTTTTATTAAAAAATATCTAAGGAAAAAGGTATGAGATGTATCATCATCATCAAGTATGTCATTATCTGCACTGTTATAATAATTAGTAGTAGGCCATCCTATTTTTTTAATAAACTAGTAATGTTAGTTCTTTCATGACTTCATGTTCAAGTAGCTACAATGTAACAAGGTGTACTCATTTAGAGTGTTCAATTTGAATCCCATTTATATTGACATGTGATTTTTTCAATTGATTGTTCATATGCTAAATGTGTGGTGGCATAAGAGGCTTAGTATCATGGTTGTTTCATGATTTGACAACCTCGTATGTGTGTAACTTATCAAGAGGAATAGGTTGTGTTGGAGGTGTGCTTGTAGGCTCATGAGAAGAAACAAATTCAATTTTACAATACTTGAAGGTTCCTTATCAGTTGCAATAGTATATCTATAACCATCATGTATAAATTTGACACATTTATTAAAATTAAATGGAGTGTCCTCCATAACATGGATCTAAGGACATCCCAATAGGATATTGTAATGAAGAGTAGTTTCTATGATATGAAACATAGTGGGAACCATCTAATGGATTAAAAATACATCCAAATTAATTTTACCAATTTTAGGTCATGGGATATTAGCAAATCCTTTAAAATATAATAGTGGTCTTATCATTTTTTTATTATTATTGGCAAATAGTGGTCTTATCATTAGTGCTCATGGAGACACCCATTTTTTTGGAGAAAAGAAATATTTAGTGTGGATCCATTATCCATTAGTACCCTTTTAATTAAAAACCCATGAATCTTTTCAGTAACAAGTAGGGGTTGACATTGATCCCTTATATGATTAAAAGGTAAATCTATGGGATCAAAAGTAGTTATATCCATGCTTTTGAATGTGTTCTTGATAAAATCAAATGAATATAGTTATGTATTATAAGGAGGGATTATGCCTGATACACCTTTGAGTTGCATTTAGAGAATTGTGATAATATGAATCATTACATTGATGATCTTAGGATTCTCATTTACCGAAGGTATGGATTACTTTGTGATGGAATCAAATTTGATATTAATGGTATCAATTAGATGTTAGATAAAATTTTGAATCTTGAAACATTTATTAGTGGAGTTCCTAATACATGTGTAGTAGTTGTAATAAACATGTTATTTGAAAAATATAGCTTGAGGCTTACTCATATCAATCTCAAAAGGTGGAGGGAGAGATACAAGGTTACACTCAAACAAATTTTATGAGATCATATGTGGTGATAAAGGAAACCTTGTTAATTTACTTTAAGAGGTAGCTTTTAGTTGAAGCTATGTAGATTGAGGCTGAATAAAATGGGTATAAATGCATGTATTAGTGAAGGGTTGGTAACTACGACTAGGCCTAGAAAGAATAACATAATCCATATAAAGTTTACCCTAAGAAGGGTTAGTGTAGAGGATGATCAAGTATTAGCATATATGGTTCCCCAAGCTCAAATAATGTGAGCATAGAGGCATGTATTGTTGGAGGATTTTTTCCTTTCTTTCAAACTAAGGTGAGTATGGACCCGGTTAAATAGATGGTATCCCAAACCAACTTGAGGGAAAATAACCTTACACTTTAAAGATATATCATTAAATATTTCCATTGCAGATGGAAAATCCATGGTGAATGAATACAACCAAAGAGACGAAAACATCCTAGAAGTAGGATGATGCATGAAAATATGGGAATTGGGGTTGGAGATAGGAGGTTTGATTTGTAATAGGACGACCTAAGATGAATGTGTTAAATATTTGATCAATAAGTGGGTTAATCAAATGATTCAACCTAAATTGGAATTAAAAATTAATTTTAATTATGGTATAAATAAATAAATAGATAGATGTTAAGGAATGTGCAAATTCGATAAAAAACAATATAAGCATTTATGGGTTTTATGCGAAAATTGTGAAAACGTTACATGTAATAAATCATTAGTAGAAGAATTCAAGGTGTTTGTCCAAAATGTGGAGAAACTCTGCTAATGACTAGTTTAGATTGAATTGATATTTTAATTGATCTTGGTACTTGGTGCCCAATGGATGCATCCTCCAGTCGATATATGGAGTATAGATCTACGGGTTAATCCGGCGGGCAACTCATGTGTCCCTATCTAGAATGGGAGTTTACTAACACTTCTACCGGGTACGAGGGTGGGCTACTCTACAGGTATGGGGTGGGAAGGGTGGTTAATGGTTACCGGTTTGACCTTCCTCCCTCTACCAGGTCAACTCCCTCCATCTATTGGGTCAATCCTCTTCTCCTCCCTACCAACTCTTGTTAAATAACTTACTCTCCCCACACCCACGTGCCAAATATCTATAAATAAAATGCTCCAACATTTAACTATGAAATTACATATAAAATGATATAATGAAGGTACATTCAATTGGGACACATTAAATATAATACGACATAAGAAGATGAGGGAACTCAACTATTTGATTGGTCTGGAAACTAATCTGGGAGTGACAGATGGATAAACTAGCTATAATTATCCTATAGATGCTTCCTCTATGATTTTATGGATAAATTGTCTTATGGTTATGTATTTTTGGATAGTTTGGTTTGGGTAGTAGACAAAGCTCTTCAACTTTCCAATTCCTTGTAAATGAATGGTATTTTCTTCGTTGTAAAATATTAGGTCTCATAAATGGGTGAAACACTCATAAATGATCCAAATTTAACCAAAACCTTAACCTATAGTAAAAACCCTACAAATGAGTTAGTTTTTGGGTTGAAGTGCAACTCGTACAACACCTATGGTGGCACTACTATGAAGAGTTACAACTATATTTGATAACCTATTCACTTGATAATGTGTTGTAATGACTTTTCTTGCTAGTGTTTGACTTACCTTTGAGAGATCTTGGTTTTGGAAGCTTGAATATTGATTTTGGTTTGGAGTGCTTAAGACCTATGTTGGGGCTTCTCCTAATGGTTTTTTTCCACTTTAGTAAGATTTAGGATAGCTTTACATAAGATTTGGCATATATTTTTAGGGGATTTCTTGAAAGTGTGAGGTAATTAAATGAGTGTATTAAACTTGTTTATATAGGGTTTTATGGATACAATTTCACATTAAATCTAATCCGTAGTGAAAGTATTAACCCATAATAGATATCAAATATAGAAAATTACCATTGGGTGACCTTAGATGAGATTTTTTTTTCCTACAACCAAATCATTTAGCAGTTTGGTCCTATTGGAAAGTTTGTTTAAAGAGGAAGATAAAGTGTTGTAGAGATCTATGCATGAAAAACATGAGAAGTGAATTATTTGTAACTGATGTGAGCATTTTTGTAAGTGTCAAGAAAGTGAAATGAAAATACATAGTATTATAATAGGACTAAGGATGAACTAGGATATCAAATTTAGGACTGGAATGGATGCACAAGTCATGATTAAAGGGATTAAGTCAATACTGACATTATCAAGAGATAAATTTCTAAATTTAGGTGTCTAAACTCACTCGCTTATTGTGTAATTCTTTAAATCTATGACATAATTTCAATCCTTGTTTTCAATGATGATCAAATTATTTTTCCATTTATTATCGAATGTGGTTGTTATCAACCATCCCTAACCCAATAGTGTGTCATATATTGTCTTCTTTAACACGATGAATACAAATTTTAAAAATGGATTTAGTTCCAATTATTACCTTGTAATTCATTATATTCAATTAAGTATTTCCCCACTAATATGCTCCTATCATTTGGAATTTTGAAGGCCACATAATTTCCTTTCCAAGTGTCTTCTAGAAAAACATCCACACTAGAACCACTATTGATGATGGTGTTTTTTAGATTCCTTCCCAAAAGTTCCATTTACACAACTTCCATATGTTGGGATAGGTTCAACAAAATTTTCATATGATCGATCACTTGATCACCTAATGAGGAGTGGGGGAGCGGTCTCCAATATGAGTTCATTCTTCTTATTTTTGTTCTTTTAATCAACCAATGTTAGGTGTGTCATTTTACCTTACATATTTGGGATAATGTATGCATAGTAGAAGTGGGGGTGTTCTTGAGTTATGGAATGCTTTCCGAAAATTCACATATCACCATGAGCATAGTTGTCTGCAAGAATTGTCGCATAATAGATTTGTTAAACTCAAATATGCTAATCATTAATCTTATATGTTTATTCGAATGGAATTGTTCTTTGGCCATGGCCCTCTCAACTTCCACCCTTTCTTCAGACAACATTTCCTTCCTCATACATGGGTTAGGGTAACCAGATTTCATCACTTGTGCTCTAGTGATTTCCATAGCTTCCTGGTAACATCAATCCTATTGATTTTGGATTGTAATTTCCATAATTATAGTCCCTAGGACCACGCAATATATAGATAACTCCAATGCCATTTTGGTGAGGGAAATCTCTTATTAAGTGGACCCACATATTGCACTCCCAAAATTTTATAATTAGCCTTCCTTTGGAGTTGTATTGATTCTGACTCCCATTACCTTTATTATTCTATCTTTATAGTTCTTCGATGACGTGGTGTGTGGTGTTGATGGCTCTTCTTGCATGAATAATAGTTGGTCCTCTTATTTCACAAAGTGTATGGGTAGTTCTTGACTAAATTCCCTATAAATTAACAATTATCACACAAAATATCCTTACCTTCATTCTACTACCTCCTTTTAGTTACTTCATCATTTTTAGCATGTTCTTTCTCAAATCTCACACTGACCCATATTCAATTTCATATTTGTGGTTATGATCATATTTTTTTCATCCTTTCAAGTGCTAGCACATAAATTTCTTACTTTAAATGACCATGGCTCAATTTTATGCATCTTTGTACCATGAGGTTGGAACTATCTTCATCATCCTCTTCGATGAGGGTGTCAACCCTTCAATGAACCATTAATTCTTCAAGCCATCTTCAAGTTCATTTTCAAGTTTTCCAATATTTCTCTAAGTATTTGATTATAGGAACAAATGTTCTTGTGTTTACCATGATGGGTATTATCAATTTCCATGGAAATATTTGTGTCATCCCTAAGGAATTTGACTTATTTTTTTAAGGATTTCTTAAAGTTTTTCCATATCTCTTTATCCAAACTTGTTACTTCTACATACTGTAGACACAAAATCTATGCACTTGGGTACATTTCTAGGTCCTAAAGCATACTAATGTATACATGATTCCTAAGAAAAAAAAAACTAGTGGTGGACAAATTCTTTTGGGCCTTTTGCTTTATCTCTTTAAATTTTATTGGCCTTACATATCATACAGTTCTTCCGGAATTTTACTGATTTGTCTTTTATAGCCTCAAACACTAGTGCCCAGTTAGGACAAAAGCACCTAGGCACTCCTGTCCCTCTTGGGCGCTCCTAACATTCTTTATCTTCTTTTTATTATTTTGGGTCTCTTTTACCTCTTGGTCACCTTTAAAAAGTGTGGGTCGGCATTTCACTTTTCAATTACAAAATTCAAACAAGAGAATCATATCTATACTTAGTTATTACTCTCAAATAAAGGGCCAAGAATAAGCATTATCTATCACCACCTAAGCTTGCACAAAGGCACAAGAGCATTAAAAGGCATACATATAGCACATCTATACAAGGGAAAAGGGATGTATTTATTTTGCATACAATGCATAGGGGAGGAGTTCATTCTATTCCATCACACACATTCTAGCCCACTATCATCGTGACACTTGCACAAGGGTAACCTAGAACATCATTACACACACAAGGAAAAAGAACTACATGGAGTTTGAGATGTAATACAACACTCAGTTGTAAGTTCATTCTTTGGGTGACCTCCGGGGTTAGTCTAACTCCACATTATGCATATTTTTTATTATATTTGATGTGGCTTGTGGACATGTGTAGGTAGACATTTTTTTTTCAGCTTACAGGTGCGATTGGAACCCTAACAATGAATATTGAGAAACAAAGTGATTATTGGAGCGAAGACCTTCTAACCCATAAAAGGTCAGAATCTAAGCATTTAAGCGAACACTAATGCCATGATCGGACACTCGCGTTCAGGGCGCTCTTATCCTCCTATGGGAATGTTTTTCATGCATATTTATGTACTTATGAATCTTCATTGATTCTTTATGCCTTTGTTTCCAACCTATTCAAGCAGATACACAATCCTGATCATTTCCAGGTTGCACAGAATCAGCTACGTCATCATCCCTCTCATTTTCTTAGTGTTTTGCATTATTGAATTATTATTACTTGTGCACTACTATATATAGTTATCATAATATCATTTATTACAATAGTTACTTTGAAATTGATATTTAATTCAATTAATATTAAATCATTTGGTGAACCCCAACTCGTGATCTAACTCTCGGATCCTTATTTTTCATATTACCTCCATATTTCTTGTAACACTATATTTCATTGGATCCCTCCATTTTTACCAGCATGAGTGTCTCTTTACCCACTTTCTTGCAGACCAATCCCAAATGTGAGTGCAAAATACAATATTTTTTATCTAACACTTACATTCATCCTAACACTTCTCTCGAATATGTCTATCATAGATTCACTACAACATCGTATTTTAATGAAGAACATATTACCTTTACATCTATTGAAATTTCTTTTCAATATTTTCTAGATAATGATCCACCCATTTATATTCAAGTTCGCATCCATAATATAGGGGTTAAATGAGATTTAGTTAATAATGGATCTGTCCTTAACATTTGTAATCTACAATTCCTTTATAAAATTGGCCTTTTAGAAGCCTCCTTAACTCCCTCATCTATTTGTATTCATGGCTTTGATAATATCCCTAAAAGGGTCTTAGGTAAAATCACACTTCCCATTACTATTGGGCCATGCACTTTTTCCGTCCCATTCCATGTAATGCCTATTAATCTTAACTATAATATTCTTCTTGGACGGCGTTGGATCCATATCATGCATGTGGTCCCTTCAACCCATCAGGTGTGTATTAAATTCCTATTCCAAGGTGTGTTTTATGAGGCCTTAGAATATCCCTCCCCATTTAATTTTTTCAACACTATTAATCATTCACCTGAATCCCCTACTTATGAAACATCTCCTCCTAATTTCACAAAGTATGGTCTTGGGTATCGATATATGCTTCTGGTGTCACTTAGATTTCACCCTGAAATCTGCGACTACCCTATCCGAAAAAATTTCGTACTTTTAAAATAACGGGTCGTTTGTTGTTTTTATTGCCTGAAAGTTCTTGTATTGCGTCAAGATAATCCCAAAGAGCCATATTAGCCCTTTTTGCCAAATACCTAGATGCCCAAAATTGTTTTATTCTGTCATCGGGATTTGTCTGCGGGAAATTTGTATTTAATTATTTTGAGCCCCGTATGAGGCTATTTGCACTCTGTTTTAACTCTATTATGAGCGAATATGTTATTATTCCTATGTGCCAGAAGGATTTTAACTTATTTTAAGTTTTGGGCTTTATTTGTAACTTTTGGCAATTTTTCGTGTTTTTGTGGTGTCCCGTTTTGTTTTCTGTGAAATTTCTCTGGAGCAATTCCTTCACCGGGTAAGCCCGATTTTTGGCCCGGAGTAGCTGGAAAACATATACGCACATTATGCCCGGAGGAAGTCGCCATCGGAGGTCTGGATCACTGGGAAAAAGTGAATTCGTGCACAGAAAAGCCCCTGCGGGGATGGGCGCATTTTTGGAAAACAAAGGATTTAAGCTGCGATGGGAAAAATATAAGCCGCAGGCAGGGTGGGAATTTTATACCTACCTAGCAGGGTACTTTTTCCCGTGTTATAAAAGTCACTTAAGCTGCAGTGGGAAAAATAGAGGTTGCAGGCAGGTGGGAATTTATTGCCTGCCTTGCAGGGTAAAAATTCCCATGATATAATAAAAGGAAAGTGACTTAAGTGAAATCATGGGATTTTAGTGCCTGCCTTGCAGGGTAAAGAATCTCATTATCAAAGTCAAATCACTTAAGTGGATCATGGGATTTTGGTGCCTGCCTTGCAGGGTAAAGAATCCCATTGTGGAAAAATTCTTAAAAATAGAATTACATGTGCAAAAAGTGCGCCCCCTTTGAAGTGATGGTGGAATGATTAAATTGGATTAATTTAATTAGTTTTTCCTCTCAAAAAGTGCGCCCAAGCTTGGAGGAGGTCAACAAGTCAAAGATGGAATAAAAGAAAGGAATTAAATTCATTAAATTAAATTTATTTAATGGTTGCCCTCTTCCTCTCAAAAAGTGCGCCCCATTTGGGTATTATTTAATGTTTTTTAAGGCATTAAAACATTAAATTAATTTCTATTTTCAGTGGCTATGGTCAAAGCACAATGTGAAGCTTGAGTGAAGTGCTGTGTGAAGGATTAAATTGGATTAATTTAATTTATTGGATGGTTGTCCTTAAACATGCTATTTTTAAAAGAGAAAAGCATGATTTTTAATTAATTAATTGCCTTTAATTGTTAGGGCAATTATTAATTATAGAATTGTGAAGGTTATATAAGCATGGGTAGCCATATGGGTGAATTATTTAATTCACAGGTAAAGAATTGCAGCCAAGAGGAAAAGTGCGCCCCCATTAGAGGAAGGATTTTGTTCAGACAAAGTGCTAACAAGGCTAAAAGCTTCCAGATTTGGCACATGCTTTGGAGGAGGTTGATCTTTGTCTGCATAGTTGTTTTCACAGGTGTTACAGGAGCTCAGGTGTAGATTGAAAGGATTCATGCTCTCTTTATGTGCAAATTAAACACCAATTTTTGGGGCAGAAGGCTTGAAAAGTGCAGATTTTTATAATTTAAATTCACTATTCATGCTCCGGTGGCCATTTTTGTCTGAATAAATTGCAGGAATTCATTACAGGTGCTTCACAAAAGAAAAAGAGTTTTTATCAATGTCCAATACATTGCAAATATCCTCCGAATTTGAAGAATTGTCCAGATCTGCACCAGTATTGAAGAAATTCGGCCAAGTTAGAAGAAAAAGAATTATTCAGACGAAGATAGACAAAGCCATGGCAAAAGGAGATGAAAAAGAGAGCACGATGGATTCATGCATTGCTTCCAAACTTGCAGACATAGGAGACACAGATCTAGGCCCAGAACCTCTTTCTGATTTGATTGATAGATCCAGAGCAGGAAAGACTTCACTCATGTGTGCAGTTAAAAGTAGTGGAATTATCCGAGCTGCAGCCTTTCCATGCACAGCTCATTTGCCAGAGTTTATTATGGAGTGCGCTAGATCTTACCATCCTTCATCCAGATCAGTGTGAGATGCTACGGGGAAAACAATAATTCGGCTAGACGCAAAGTTCATCAATTATTGTTTAAAGATTCCGGTGCGAAAGGTGGTGACTTCCATTAGTCTTCAGGATGTCGGCAGTAGGTGGGAGAAGCATAGAGCTAATTGCGTGAGCATAAAGAA
This sequence comes from Taxus chinensis, assembly GCA_019776745.2. Taxonomy (NCBI): domain Eukaryota; kingdom Viridiplantae; phylum Streptophyta; class Pinopsida; order Cupressales; family Taxaceae; genus Taxus; species Taxus chinensis. Next base: position 262,549,505 of record CM034150.1, read on the forward strand.
TAGCCAATACATGAAAAAGCCTAAATCTCCTTCAAAGTTCCCGAGAACTCTTCCGCGGTCCAATTTGGTGCAGGAGGTAGATGATGTTGTCAAATTACTATGCAGGATTAAATGGCGAGGTGAATGCTTACACTTTCCATATATGGATGTATGCTTTCATCTGGACCATTGAAGTCAACAAGGTTGATTCCATAATCAGTTGGTCGAAAATTATTAGCAACAACATTGGTGAGCAACTCCGGAGTGTGAAGCGTACTTTCAGCTTCAAAATGACTTCCTACTTGGTGTATGTTGCAGCTTCACAAGGCATCTTTTCCAAGATAGATAGATGTGGTGTTCTTTCTAAGGACCCCATTTTCGAGTGCTACCCATAGCTTACTGTACCTGCGTGCGAGAAAGATTTCAAAGTGGTCAATGATGAATTCTTCTACGATTTCATTTGTAGGCTAGACAAAGACTTGAAGGCCAACAGGGTAAGCAGGAAAGCATGGGAAGTTGTGTCCAAGATTGGCAGTCTATTCATTCAATTTACAGATTTCACACACCTCAGGGTTATGGGCTTTTCTGGAGAACCATTAAAGATGCCCAGGTATCTGAATGATAGATTGATCACCATGGAGCTAAGCAGACAACTTGTGGAGTTACACGACCTTCAGTCGAAGCGGCACAAATCTATGGGCTTCTTCCCAATCACTGTGGGATATTACAGTTGCATTAGCATTCACAGAGCTCGAGGGATGGAAGCACAAATGTTATCTAAGTATGAGCAAGAGTTCTTCCCTGCACGGCTTAACTTCGATCCATTTGGAGTAGCCAGGAAGATAGTCTCCCGGGAGTACACACATGTGCCTTCGTTAGAAGATTTTTGGATGAAGTGCAGAAGTGAGTATGAGGTTAGAAAGAAAGATTTCAGCAGGCTATCAGCAAAGCAAGTGTTCGATTTTGGACTAGCGTGGATACCTGCGGATCTTAAAGATGATGGGAACATGGTACTTGACACTTACCATCAAATGGGAGGAGACAAAGCTATACTGCAAGATAACGTATGGTGGTTGCCATTCAATTGAAGAAAGATCTGGAGCTGTGCTGGTGAATACTTTGAACTGGCTGCTGACGAAGGGATATTGCCTTGATGAAGTATTGATGAATCAAATCACGGGCAACTTCGGCGCAGGAGATTCCCTCAAGTGGAAGCATGAAGGAGAAAGCAGCAGAAGGTCTGAGAAGTTGAAAGTACACAGAAGATCTCAAGAGAAGGAGAAGACCACTTCTACGACCATAGTTTTGACTCCAACTTCACCAACTATTGCACCACAGCAGCAGGATGCTTCCATGCCTTCATTGAATCTGGCGATGTTCATCTTCTCTCCGCAGCCACTCCATTCATCACCCGTTCCAGAGGAAATGTTGAAGCTGCAGATGACGGAGTTCGAAAGAGCTTTGTCCTTGGATGTTTCAGAAGATGGCAGCCATGACACTGTGGCACTTTCTGACAGAGAGGATGCAGAGCGGGAGATGATAGTGCACTCAGCGACTTCTTACTCCCCGAGAAGTAACTTCTCGGAATGGTTAGCTTTACAGTTGGTTCCGGAAGCAAGAGTAGAGATGAACTTAGAGGAGCATGACTTGCAGCTACTTCAGGATCTGAGCAGAAGAGATAGAAGGCCTAAAGTTGCTAAAGCAACTTCTAGGTTGATCATCAAGGATTCGGGAGAGAAGTTTGCTGAGATATCAATTCCGGCGGAAGGAAAGATAGAAGAGGAGCTCACGACAGAAGATGTGACGGTGACCAAAATACCACTCGGTCAAGCTACCACTGAAGGATTGAAGCAGGACACGCAAACATTAATAGATACTTTGTTCCTTAGGCTTGACAGTGAAAAGGCGGAGAAAGAAGAGCTGCAGAAGTAAATATCTCAATTGTGTGAGATCATAGCCAAGGTTGCTAAACCTTCCATTCAGCCCATTTCAGAGCAGGTGAGTGATCATCTTATGTAGGAAATGGAAGATGCAAGCAATCAAGTAAAGGCTATTGACGAATGGAAGGATTTGATTATTCGTCAAGCTTTTGTATAACTTGGGGAAGTGCCAGCCCGCTTAAAGGTTATGAACGATGCAGCAAATCAACTAAAGCAACTAATGGAAAGCATAGAAGGCATGAATACATTTGCAGAGAGTAACCTGAGTATTTTGGCCGAGATCAACAAGCTACCGGGAGATGTATTGGTTGCAGAACAAATTGTACCAGATGGATCAGTCGAGAAGGGGAAGCAGCTAGAGTTTCCAGTATCTTTCCGTTTGGAAATTTGAAGAGTTTTGCTGAAAAGGATGCAGGCGCTTGAGAGTAGAACATCAGATTTACCAGACAGTATCATTTCTTTCACTGAGGAAAGAGTGGACGGAGGTGTTACTTCATACGTGCAGATTGTTTCTAACGAGGTGCCTAATTCCCTGGAAGGTTCTCTTCTGATGGTGCAAAAGAGAATTGATAAAGCTACCAAGCCTTTCACGATGAATTCTCTATCAGTAGATTGGTGGCGCTGCAGGTAGACATTGCGAGGTTTGGGCCGAGTTTGAAAGAGGTGGAAGCATGCAACAAAGTGTTGAATGAAGGGTTGCTGCAGTTTAGGACAGAGAAGGAAACAGTGGCTAAAACAAATGGAAGGATGTTAAATTATATGTTCGACAAGTATATCAGATATCAGAACAAGAAGAAGATGTAAACATTACAGCTGGCATGACTTCTATTCTTTCTTCTTCTATTTTCTATGTTCCCAGATGAAATTGTAAAAATTCTAAGTTATTGGTTTTGCAACCGTTACTTAAAAGTCATGTGGAACCATTCTATTAGTTAAGTGATACATGCGTCACTTAAGAAGAAGTTAGCTGAGGATGATTGCCAAATGTCATCTTTACTTGTTGTTCATACTTTAGTTCAGTTTGAGTCTTCTATTTGTACTTTCCCTCCTACATTCTATAAGTAGGAGAAGAACCTTTGGTTTAATGATCGATCAGAATTTGTAAGCAGCAATCTTGTGTTTTAGAGTTTGTGTTGAACCCCTGAGAGCGAACTTCGAAGCAGAGGAATACAAAGGAGCAGGGTTTCCAGAGAACTTTGTGTCACGGTGTACTTTGTTTCTTGTTTTGAATCTTAGATCTCTTGATAAACTTTGTGTTATTTTAGATCTAGATCTAGAGTTGCCTTTGCTTTATAATTTTGTGTGTTCATATCTATTAAGTTTCTTCTATGTGCATGCAATTAGCTATGTTATCTACTAATTGGGATGCACATCTTCCCCATTTCTTCTCTACATTTCCTTTACTTCTTTCATCTATAATTTTCCTTTCTTAAACAGCTGCTTACTTGCTGCAAAACTCCTTAGTTATGGTTCATGAACCAAGTGGTTAAAGTAAAACCCCCTGATAGATAATAACACATTTATATTGACTAATATGACACGGGAGCCTCACCGGTTAAATGGGGGAGATTTATCTCATGACTGCCTAGGTTTGATGCTATGCAGAAAATCTAGCCAACAACTTCATTATGGTTTCAATGGCACCAGATAAATAACATGTGGAAAGTGAGTCACAAAGCCTCTTTCCATTCCCACACAATCCACCGAACTTGGCATCGGATATCTCCTTCCGCCTACTCCTTTTATTCTCACCACATATTCTCCTAAGGTTTACACTACTTCACACACTCATAATCCTCCTCTATTATACCTTTAGCTTATTGGTGATCCCACTTCCCCCACTTTTCATGAATTGGATACATTATTTACTAATGATGTTATATTAGAATACATGGGAACTTACAGCCATTCCCCCCCTTACCACCACAAAAATAATTTTCCATTTGTTCTCAATGCTATAACTTACTTCGGCAAATTTGATCCTCCTCACACCAATATTGATACTCGTGACACATTTTAACTTCTGCCACCATGGCATAGTATCTCTTCTATCATCAGATAGATATCCATCACTCATAAACTTAGGGGCATCAAATTTCCCCCCATAATCACACATTCTAATCAATAATTTCCTATCCATACTACTCACATACACACCTCTACCTTCCTTTTTCTTTGTACTTCATGTCAATATTTATAGCAACAATTTCTCTTATCTACACTACGAGCACACCTTTCTACGTCTATATATGCTTATGGGTACCTTTTTAGCTCTTATGCCACTCCATACATGATTTTATCCTCATGCTTACTTATAGCTCCTTCTATTCATGATACACATACCATACACTACACATACTCTAGCTATTCTTGTTAACAATGATCACATTTGTTTTATAATAGATCTTGATATACACCTTTGAGGAACATCAAACTTTCCCCCTTCCTCACTTGCTTCTTATACAATTAATTATTTATTCCTATCTATACAACATAATTTTTCCACTACACATTGTACCATCATTACCCGATGACGTGCTCTTGTTCTACTATTCATACTTGACTATTGAGGGAGCATTCCTAAATGAACCTCATTTCCCACACATTCTGCTATGGGGAAATGTAACCCCTCTCATCTAGACATTTTACATATCAAAACACACCATCACATGCACATGGCATATACACATCTTGGTTGTATTTACTCTTGTTAGCTCATACTACTTACATGTTACATTTTGTTTCCTATGCTAGTTGAATACTTAGTATGTCATTATCTTATTCTATACACACATACGAGTTCACTTGGTATATTAATGTGAATGCATGAATTTTACATATTCTTACATGATGCATGATGCTCGACACTACTCTTTACTAGTCCTACTGAGGCTCCTAGGGGAATCTACATTTTACTACTATCCTACTCTACACTCACATGTCCTATTGTTCTAATATTTCTTATTTTTCACCATTATCACTTAATTTTTCACTGGTATATACATGTTTTTACATACTATTTATCTTTCTAACATGCTAACGGGTGCTTCATGTGTAGCATTTTCCTTACACGATTCTATACAACTATGGTTATTTGTCACTTTTTTATTGTTATTGTTGTTATTGTTTGTTATTGTTTTCCCTATATCATGCTTGATCATTGTTTTCTATTGGACACCTTGGCCCTGATTGTCTTGTGACATTATGAGTGATGTCACATGTATGCAACCCACTTTTCACGGTCCCTCTTGTCTTCATAGTTGCTTGTTTCATTGTATTCTATTACATGCTAGCTATTTTTACACTAACACTTGTTTCTAGCCTACATTGTTTTCATGTGCCTTGGTTTCTACCATGCACATCCCCTACCCCTTGCAGGTATCCACTCTCAGATATGCATATCAGATTCAGGTCTTCTCGTTTAAGTCACCTCCTATTACATTCGTTACATGCGCCATAAAAGAGGGGGGAATATATGGGGTGAACAAATCACCCTTCCAGCAACACAAAACTATAGAACAGAACAACACAATATAGAATTGGAAAATACACATAGTCACAGATCAGTCCAAAATATGACTTGGACAAAAAACACAAACTAAACACTAGCACTTAGTATAGACAAGAACAGTGGGCATTTTTGTCCTGGGGAAAAATAGACAATTTATTAGTTCAACATGCTTTCCAACAGTTCTAAATTATTAGACACTTCTCTCCAGTTACAGAATTTAATTAATCAACTATAATTTAGTTATAATATGGTTACAATCGATTACGAATCAGGACGTTCCATCTATAGTGGAACTGTTTTGAGAAACATCATAGAAGGAGAGAAAAGCAAACCTCTCTCCCTAGCACTCTTCTTTTGACACAAGATCACCCAAATACTTTGTTTTGGCATGAGATCGCCCAAAAAACTTGCTCTTGGTGTGAGATCACCCAAAAAAATCACCCTTGTAATGAGATCACCCAAAAAACTTGCTCTTAGCGTGAGATCACCAAAAAACATCACCCTTTAACAACAAGACACTCAAACTCAAGAAACATCTCCAAAATAGGACAAATTTCTATCATATACTCTCTTATACATTAGGTGCACACATTCCTTTTATTTTTACACACTTTTACATACTTATACATATGTTACTCTAATTTTTCACATATGGGAATTCGACTACTCTTTTTATCTTCTTTTGCAGGTCATTCCTTACAAGAAGAAGCCCATATCTACAAGCAAAAGCTTCATTAACATGCTACTACACATATGATTCACCCCTAGGATCTACCTCCCCTTCCTAGTTTCCCCACTTCACATTACGATCACTTCATGCTTCACTTATCCACTCGACATGCTATTGGATACACTCTTCTCTATAGGATTACAAGGTATGAATATTCTATCTACTTTATGCTATCGAGTATTCACTCAACAACATAACATAGAAGAAAATATAGACACAGAATCTATGCACTTGGGTGCATTTCTAAGTCCTAAAGAATACTAATGTATACATGATTCCTAAGAAAGAAAACTAGTGGTAGACAACTTCATTTGGTCCTTTTACTTTATCTCTTACACTTTTATTTCCCTTACATATCTTATATATCTTCTAGTATTTTATTGATTTATATTTTATGTCCTCACACACTAGCACCTAGTTAGGACACTCACTCCTTATTACTCTTGTCCCTCCAAGGAACTCTTTCCCTTCTTTATCTTCTTCTTATTCTTTTTGGTCTCTTTTACTTCTTGTTCACCATTTAAAACTTGGGGTCATCCTTTCAGTTGTTAATTACGAAATTCAAACAAGATATACTTAATTATTACTCTCAAATACAGGGGTAAGCATCATAAGAACTATCTATCACCACCTAAGCTTACACAAAGGCACAAGAGCATTACAAGGAATACATCTAGCACATCCATACAAGGGACAAGGTTTGCATTTATTCAGCATACACTACATAGGAGAGGAGTTCATTCTATTACATCACACACATTCTACATACTTGGTACAATCTACATCTAGCTTGCTATCATCGTACAACTTACACAAGGGAAACCTAGGGCATCATTACACATACAAGCGTGGAGAACTACATTAAGTCTAAGATGTATTACAACGCTCAGTTGTAAGTTCACTCTTTGATTGACCTTCGGGGTCAGTCTGACTCCATATTATGTATATTTTTTAATTATATTTCATGTGTTTTGTGTACATGTGTAGGTATACATTTGATTTGAAGGTTACATATGTGATTAGAACCTTAACAACCAATTCAAAGTGACGAAGTGAATAATGGAGCAAAGACCTTACAACCCAAAATAATTCAGAACCTGAGAATCTAAGTGGACACTAGTGCTCAGATTGGTCACTGGCACCTGGGGTGCTCCTATCCTCATGTGGGCATTTTTATCCTGCATATTTCTATACGTTTGTGTTGGATAGATTTTCTGCACAACTCTCTCTCATTTACCAGTGAGGCTCCCGTGCAATATGTTTATTAATATGGTAAGTATGAATCCTAAAGACTATTTGCAGGGGGTTTTACTTTAATTATAAAGCTCATGAACCATAGTTTAGCAATTCTATAGCAAAAGTAGTTTTTATGAAATATATGCAAAAGGGGGAAATAATGAAATTTGGGAAAGAAGAAAGTAATATATGTAATTAAACTAATATTTTACAGAGTTGGTTTCATACACATTGATTAAATAAACAAGTAGATCTCACAATATTTAAAAGTAAAGGAAAAGAAAATCTTCTAATCTAAATCTTAGATAACACAAAGTTTATCTAAAGATCCACACAAAAGAAAGAAGCAAATTAACCGTGGACACAAAGTTCTCTGTAAATCTACTTTTATTCAATTCCCCTTTCTTTCACAAAAAGACATCAAGGGCTGTAACACAAACTCTAGAACTCAAGGATGTTGATTAACAAATTATGATCCCTAAACCCATAGGCTCTTCCTCCATTTATAGTGTATGGAGGAGGAATTATAAATAGGAAAATATAACTGAACTCACACATGTGGAAGCTATAAAAGAAAAAACTAGAAATATTTCCCTAGACTTCCTCTCTAAGTGACATACATTTGAAGACTAGATCAAAGTTGTGCATATCTTCCACCTATTCTCAATTAAAGGACATTTTCAAATAACTTAAGAAATAGATTTTAACCAATTACTTTAGTTTTATAATTTTGTCCGAGAAAATAATAAAGAAGAGAAGAAAGAGGAGAACAAATAAAATATGCCAATTGTAACACCTCATACTTTCCCTTTGTTTTGATATTGAATGTACTTATCAAATATGTGATTCAGTGTCTTCCCATCTGTTTTAACAACTTCTTTCTCAGTTTTGAATCACAACAATCCCCTAGAAAGAGTGTCAATGCTTACCTTCACTTTCTCCAAACTAGGCCCAAATTCTTTGATTTCTACATGAAGTCTCACTAGTTTGCTAATTGAATCCAACATGAAAGGCATGATGGCTTCGTCGATCTTCTTCTGGACAACTAGAAGAAATTCCTCAAGAGAATAATGGAACTTGTCTGAAATGCATCTTGTATAGTAACGAATACCATCAACTTCCTCTTATGTAGTGAAATCAACTACATTCTCTGCCACTTCTCTCATCTGTTCTTCCAGCGACTGCATCCTTTTCAGCATAAGATTGAGAATATCCATGCAGAAAGAAACTGTTATCTCCAACTGCTTACCCTTCTCTATCAATCCATTAGGTACAAGCTTCTCTGCAATTAATACATCCTCTGGCAGTGAATTTATCTTATCCAAGGTATCCAGGTGTCTCTCAACAACTATATTCTCATTTTCTATACCTGTCATAAGTTGCTTAAGCTGAGATAATGCCCTGTGCATATCTTCTAGGCTAGTTGGTACTTCCTTGAATTTCTCTAAAGCTTGGAGGATGATTTTCCCTTTCCATTATACAATATCTTTGACCTGATTACTTGCATCCTCAACTTCTTCAATCAAATGACTTCTCACATGTTCCTCTACTAACACTGGCTGAGAGGAAGATTTGGCAACCTTATAGATAATCTCGCATAAGTGGGAGATGTGCATTTGAAGTTTTTATTTTTTTTCCTTATCCTTGTCAAGCTTAAGGAATAAAGTGTCTATCATCGTTTGAGTATCCTACTTCAATCCTTCTATGGTGATTTTCCCCAATGGCACTCTGGTTATTGATATGTCTGTTATTGTTAGCTGTTTGGTGTCCTCAAGATTTTACCCTAAAATTTGGGACTACCCCTTTAAAAAAAACCATTCTTTTCAAAGTAACGAGTCGTTTTGTGTTTGTTTTGCCTACAATTATTTGATTTTCTCTAAGGTATCCCCAGAGAGTCATAAAAGAAAAATTCACTAGGTACCCGCATGCTAAAACTCACTCTATCCCTTCGTCAGGTTTTGTCTGAGAGAATTTTATTTATTTATTTATTAAATAAATAAAGTTATTTTAAAATAGATTGAGCTAAAATTGAAGGATTTAGGTTATATAAAGCACTTCACCCCATTATTATTACCATATAACATTCACACAAGGGGAAAATTTTTTGTAGATCAACTAATTGGAGAAATTTTTGAGCAATTTCATGTTGCTTCTTTTGTTTTGTTTTTTTCTTTTTGTCTATGTTTTGGTTTGTTTTCTCCAGTAATTCCTATAGCTTATTTATTCTTCCTGCCAGATCTTTCCCCAGGCCTAGGGTTTTGAAAAGCTATCCAATATTTTTAATTACTAATTTGTCTATAGACAATCATTGCTCAGGATTCTTTCAGGAGATTGCAAGAAGTTGCTTGGTCCAAAAAGGTGCAAAAAATGGATTTTATGAAAATAATAAAAATATTGCCATCAATACGTAGAGCTTGAGAAAATATGCACTTATAGAGAAAACTTCACCTAAAATGGAGCCACAAAATGAAAGGTATGGCACATGCAAGTTTTTGTTGCTACATCTTCCTAGACCCTTTCCAAAAAGAGTTATCTTTCATGCAAGTCGCAGTTTTTGGAAGGAAGAATTTACGCTGCTAGTGAGAATTTTGGAAGTGGCAGACAGGCGGGAATTTCTTGCCTGCCTAGCAAGTTACTTTTTCCCATAAAGTCAAATCACTTAAGCTGCCAATGGGAATTTCAAAGGTGGGAGGCATGCGAGAATTTCTTACCTGCCTAGCCGGGTGAAAATTCTCATTATAAAAGTAAAGTCACTTAAGGGAAAAGCAGAAATTTCTTACATGCCTTGCAGGGTGAAAATTCCCATTATAAAAGTAAAGTCACTTAAGTGAAAAGCGGGAATTTATTATATGCCTTGCAGGGTGAAAATTCTCATTATAAAAGTAAAGTCACTTAAGTGAAAAGTGGGAATTTCTTTCCTACCTTGCAAGGTGAAAATTTTGATTATGAAAGTAAAGTCACTTAAGTGAAAGCAGGAATTTCTTACCTACCTTGCAGGGTGAAAATTCTCATTATGAAAGTAAAGTCACTTAAGTGAAAGTAGGAATTTCTTACCTACCTTGCAGGGTGAAAATTCCCATTGCTTTGACTTCTTATTTTTAACATGACTTCTAGCCAAAAAGTGCAACCCATTTTGGCATAGCTAAATGTCTAAAAGCTGATTTTTTTAATTACCGGGAAGCATCCAATTTTGGTGCCTAGGGTTGGAGAAGCTTTCTTTTTATTATTCAGAGCATCTGCATATTGATGTGAGTGCACAAGTGAATAAAATAATATTTTTAGCTTGCTTGGCATGCAAGCAAAGTCTAAAAATAGAGGGCAGTAGGCTTTATAAGCAAATTTTGGTGATGAAAATTGAGTATTCATGCCATGGACTCCATATTTTTCTGAATCAATTGTAGGTATTCATCACAGATGCCCATATTGGTGAAGAAATCAGAAGTCAATATATGATACATTGAATACATCTTCATAATAAAAGGGAGAAATAGATCCAGATCTCATAATTGCAAAGGCTTCTGGAAGAAATTCATCCTCTTGTTTCTAATCCAGCACAAGTAGAAGTCAATGCATGGACAATTCCTTCCAGAATCTTGTGCATGTGCTTCCAATCTTCTAGTTGAAGCCTTCATTGAATTTACTTGTATTTGCATTCACCCAAAATGCTTTCCAGAATTTAAAATTGCTCATATGTAATTTAAAAAAAAAGATGATGAGTTTTGTTTGAATTATTTATGGAAAACATTGCACTAGTGCATATACTGGAGAAGAATTGCAAAAGCTTCAAGGATGAAAGGGGAAGACAGGTCAGAGGTAGCACCCATAAGAAAATCACAGTCAACAACTTTCGGATCTAGTTTGGTGAGAATCAAAAGTAAAAGAGTCAACTACATGCAAAATATGGAAAAAGAATAAGACTGGGAGTGTAGCAACTTTCTTCTAATTTCTTCTTTTTCATTTTCTTTCTCTTATTTTCTCTGACAAAGTAATTGAGTAATCAATTAAATTGTAGAACTTAAGTGATTGGTTTAAAAGTCATTACTTCAAGTTACTGGAAGAAGTCAATTACTTGGAAATAGGTGGAAGACATGCAAAATAGAAGGTTCTATTTTCAGTTATAAATTATGCATGTCATGCAAAGAGGAATTCCAGAAGGAAGATTGCCAGTTGTTTCCCTTTTTCATAGCTTTAACATGTGGAAATTCATTAAAAAGATTCCTATTTGTAATTGCCCTCTATACACTATAAATAGAGGAAGAACCTACGGGTTAAAGGATCAGAATTTGTAATCAATATTCTTGTGTTTCAAACTTTGAGATGAAACCCTTGATAAATCTATGAAAGCAGAGGAATAGAGAAGAGGCAGATTTTTGAAGAACTTTGTGTCACCAGTGCATTTGTTTCTTATTTATTTTTAGATATTTTCATAAACTTTTTGTTGTCTTAGATTTAGATCTGAAACTTTCATTTGCTTCAAATTTTGTATTTCAAGATCTATTTGTTTCATCTATGTGCATGTGATCAACTATGTAACCTATTGGTTAGGTTACACATCTTCTTTCCTTTATTCTCGTATTTAATTATTTCCCTTTCCTGCAAATATTGCTTACAACTGCTTACTTGCTGCAAAATTACGTAGTTATGGTCCATGAGCTACGTAATTAAAGTAACACCAACAGATAGATACTAGGAAATATAATTGACAAAATCTCACACAGGAGCCTCACCGGTAAATGAGGGAGATTTATCTCATGACTGTCTAGGTTTTCAGCTGTGTAGAAAATCTAGCCAACACTCTTCCTTTTGCTTTCCTTTGGCTGGGACTGATAATTCTACAAATTTTTCCCTTGATTGTTCAATAACCATCCTTGAAGTTACTTTAGCAACTTTAGGTCTTTTACCTTTCCTGCGTAAGCTCATGAACAACTGCAAGTATTCCTCTCCGAAGTTGATTTCTTCTCTAGCATCCGGGACTGACAGAGCCAACCAAGATGAGAAATTACTCTTCGGGGAATGAGAAGCCTCAGTGTGTAGTACCATTTCCTACTCATGCTCTGTTGCATCTGAATTCACCACCGTATTATCGTTTCCTTCTCCTATGTCATCTAAGGATAATGACCTCTCAAACTCCACCATCTATTCTTTCAACCTTTCTGTAGGAAGAGGTGAAGAACTGGGTGGCTAAGGAATAAATAGGAATGGTGTTGGATTCAACGGCAGAATGACTATGTCCGTCTAAGGTAGTGGATTTGCTGAAGTGCTATGATTTGATGTAGGAGAAGCTTCGTGTGAATGTAACACTCGTGTAAGGGATGTAGACTAGCCTTTCTCCAACGTCTAAGTCTTTTTATGTACCTTTAGCTTATCTGGACTTCTACTGCTTTCACCCTCAGGATTCCTCTTGTTGTTGATATTTCCTGTGCTGAAATTTCCTGTGATCTGGTTCATCAAAGCCTCACCCAAACAATATCCATTTTTCAACAACCAATTTGAGGTGTTAACCAAAACCGCTGAAGATCTCTCCTCAATTGTCTGACTACCACCTACACTATCTAGAATAGCAACTTTATCTCCTCCCATTTGACGATATGAGTGAAGTACTACATGTCCATCATCTGAAAGGTTTGCAGTTGCAGGTATCCTTGCCAAACCATAGTCAGAAATCTGCTGAGCTGATAGTCTACTGAAATCTCCTTTTCTGACTTCGTATCCATTCCTGCACTTCATCCAGAAATCCTCTAATGAAAGGACATGCGAGTACTCCAGAGAGATTGTATTCTTTGCTACTCCATAAGGATCAAAATTCATTTGAGCTGGGAAGAACTCATGATCGTAGCAAAGAGACATTTCTACTTCGAATCCTCTGGCTTTGTGGATGCTCTGACAACTATAATGGCCTACTGTGACTAGGAAGCTAACTGTAGATCTATTCCATTTTGATTATAAGTCTTGCAACTCTAGGAGATGCTTGCATAACTCCATGATAATCCATTTATCATTTGAATACCTCGGCAACTTCACTTATTATCCTGAGAAACCACTAACCCTGAGATATGTGAACTCAATGATATAGATGAATATACAACCATGTTGGGAGACAGCTTCCCAAGCTTCCTTGCTCACTCTGTTGGCCCTCATATCACCGTTTAGCTTGTAAATGAATCCATCGTTCACTTCCTTATAATCCTTATAGCATTCAAGAATCGTCAGCTGTGGGAAGCACTCATAAATAGGATCCTTTGAAAGTATGCCCCATCTATCCAATTTGGAGAATATCCCCTGTGAGGTTGCGGCATAAAAAATGTATGAAGTCATTTTGAAATTGAATGTCTACCTCGCACTTCTGAGCTACTCATTGTTGTTGTTACTAATGATCTCTACCCAATTAATTATCAAATCTACTCTGTTGATTTTAATTGTTCTAACAAAGGCATACATCCATGAGTGAAAATAATTAGCATTAGCTTCCCCATTTATCCTGCAAAGCAACCTGGTGATATCATCAACTTCCTGCACAATATTTTACCATGAAATATTCCTTGGGAATTTTGATGGTGCTCTGGGTTTCTTCATATATCTACTGTTCATTATACCCATGTAGTATGCTTTATTCTTTTCCCATCTATCACAAGCTTCCTGCATGCCAATTGTAATTTCCACGGACCGTGTCGGGATCTTGAGGCAAAAATTAATGAATTGTGCATCCGGTTTGATCATTGTTTTCCCTGTTGCATCCCTGATTGTCCTAAAAATAAGATGATAAATCTTCACACATTCCAAAACGAATTCAAGCAACTGGTCTATAGATGGAAATGTTGTAGCTTGGATAATTATGTTATTCCTCATTGCCCGCATAAGAGATGACATACCAATGGCTTTGGATTTGCCAATCAAATTGGTGATAGATTCCGGCCCTATGTTTGTATCATTAATTTCCACAAGCCTGAAAACAATGCATGATTTTGTTGATCCCTCTCTTTCATCATGCTTCATCAACTCTTAAACAACCTTTTTCTAAGATCTTTTTCTTATATTTTTGACAGAGGACCTAACAATTGGATCAATTCATGCAGAACGTGCAATTCCTCCTGATTTTGAAGATATATTCAATTTATCAGACATTGATTTTGCCTTCTTTTCATCAATATGAGCACCTATGAAGTATACCTACAAATGATTTAGAAAAACATGGCATCCATGGCATGAATGCCCAATTTCTTCACCGAAATCTAATTATAAAGCATGTTGCCCTAAATTTTTAGACTTTGCTTGCATGCCAAGCAAACTAAAAACATTATTTTATTCACATGTGCACTCACATCAACATGTAGATAGCCAAAATAATAAAGACAAAGCACTTCCAACCTTAAGCGCCAAAATTGGATGCTTCTCGACGATTAAAAATCATTTTTAATGCTCACAACTTCAACCCTGGGCGTCAAACTTCTCCAGGGAAGCATGCTCCACACAAAAGAATTAATTTCCTTTCACTTATGACATCCACTTCTTATATAGGAAACTGCATGCTAATTTTGCCAATTGCTTCTACTTATTTTTAGCAATTTTTAATAATAAGTTGTGTTTTTCCTCCTTATTTGGGCGCCCAAGTTTGCCTAGATTAACTTGCTTTTCCTTGCAATTCTTTCTTTATTTTTAGCAAGATTCCTAGTCTTATTTTTAGCCTGCTTGCTTGTTTTGACTTTCTTCCTATTTTTGGTGCCAACCTTAGCTAGAAATAAATAAAATAAATATCTTTTAAAGCATGTAGCTATGCCAAAGTGAGTCGCACTTTTTGGCTAGGAATTGTCTGAAAAATAAGAGTGCAAGGAAGTGGTAATTTTTAACCTTTCAAACAGCTCTAAAATTCCCACCTTCCAACCAGCCCCAAAATTCCCACTTGCATGGAGAAATCATCCTTCCCAAAAAGTGCAACTAGCATGAAGAAAGCTTCTTTCCCAAAAAATGTGACTTGCATGGGTGAATAAAACCTCTTTGGTGGAAAAAACATGAAGGCAAGGAAGTGTGAAAATTCACCCTCCCAGGAAGCCCCAAAACTCCCACTTTTCACTTAAGTGATTTGACTTTAATTGTGGGAAAAAAAAACAACCTACCAAGTAGCCTCCAAATTTCCACCTTCCAGGCAGCTCCAAAATTCCCACTTTTCAATTAAATGACTTATGTGAATTTCTAACCTTCCCAACAGCTTAAAAAAATGCGACTAGCATGAAAAGATCACTCTTCCCAAAAATGTGACTTGTTTCCTTCCTTCTTTGTCAGAAATTGACACTCCATGATTAACTTTTACCTTTGTCTGAGGTCATGGATGACTTCCAAGAACTCCAGGAAATTGATCTGGTTATGCAGAATAGACGAACAGATTCAAGGGGAATTACCTAACAAATTGCGGAGAAAAACCGAAAGCAGAAACAAAAGATATAAATAAAAATGAAAAACACGCCAGAAGTCACAAATAATTGCTCAGAAATAACTTACCAATTAACCAGTGTGTAAAAATTCTTCTCCGCGTGAATACTCTTCTTAGATGCGAAAGTAATACCGGCTTGTGGAAATTCACGACGAGTTTTAACTTCAACACAAACTATTTCAAAAGAACTTTATTTATTTAATAAATAGATAAATAAAATGTTTTGAGACAAAACTTGGCGAAGGGATAGAGTGAGTTTTGGCGTGTGGGTATTTGTGAATTTGGCTTATATGATTCCCTGGGGATACTTTAGAGCAATTGAGATAACTGCAAGCAACAAAAACACAAAACGACCTGCTACTTTTAAAAGAACGATTTTTTAAAAAAGGGGTGGTCCCAAATTTCAGGGTGAAATCTTGGAGACACCAATTTGAATCTTCATTGAGCCTTTACGGCGTTATTTCCAACCTATTCCAGAAGATACACACTCCCAATCATTTTCAAGTTGCATAGAATCAACTAAATCATCATCCCTTGCTCATTTTCTTAGGGTTTTGTGTTGTTGAATGTTTATTGCTTGTGCACTGCTATATATAGCTATCAAAATATCATTTTTTAGAGTAATTACTCTGAAATAAAGTTTTAATTCAATTAAAATTAAACCACATACCATTTAATAACCATTCATTGGAGGCTGGTTGGGAAACATTCTATACTACATACAATCATATGTATGCCGAGTGGTAGTCCGTATGGTGATGCACGTTTTGCGGTGTCATACATGATCCTTTAATACTTATTGGTGAAATTTGGTAGTTTTTACTTTTTGTAGATGGTGATGATGAGGTACTCATGGCTACGACATGGTTATTCAAATATGAGTCTCCCTTTTAAGGTGTGTTAGACATTCTTGTGCACACTCAATCCTATCAACCACTTTCCCTGTGTTCAACCCTTCCTTTGACAAGGATCTGTTTATTATCTTCCACACTATTAGGTCCCTTTTCATCTAGAATCCCTCCAATTTGTTGTTTGAGATTTACATGTGATTCTCTTGCAACAAAAACTATACAGTAAGGTTCAATCTTATGTGATTCTTTTGCAGGGTCCACGTTTCCTTCCTGCAGGAGAGGCTACAATGATCTCTACACACCTGTAGTGCAAGTAATGTAGGGTCCACCAGTTCAGAATGAAATCTTTCATGGTTTTGGTTCCAATTTTGGCTATGACTTCATATGCTTCGGCATGGCTTGATGGATTTTTGAATTGGTTTTTGATCATAGCATTTATCTTCTCTTATCTCATTGCACCAATTGAATAGACCATTTAAACTCCATCCCTTTTCCCCCACCCCCTCTTTCTCACTTTGTTCGAAGTCAATAGCGTGAACTATTTTAGTTAAGATTTTATCTTACTTTGTGAACTATTTGTATCATTGAAATATCTTTTTTGTTTTGCTTCACACTTATGTTCAGCACATAGATCTTAAAAGATAATAGGGTGCCTCGTCACGCTTACCTTTGAATTGAATCTAACTTGACCCATATTTCTTTAAGACAACAACTGTAAAATGCAGTATGACTAATGTTTATCTACATACTAGATTATCTATAACATCTTACGCAGAATAGTAATTCCATCATATACCATGGCAGAGCAATAAAAACTTTTATTCATAAAAGACGAGTCTTGACACAATTCACATAGTACATGGAGGACCTAATACAAGCCCCCTTTCCTTGACACATATCTTTCTATTTATAAGAAAAATGAATAACGGTTGTCAGTTGACACAACCGTCAAAACCCAAACATAAACAATGAGATTCATTACATGGTAAAATATGTAATTATGTTGATAACCAAGACAACAATAATGTCGGTCTGCAATTTTTTTTCTGGAGGCCTCCAAGGACATCAATAACATATTGTAAGGAAATCACCTAGATTAGAACAATACCAACAATAGAACTCCAAAGAACACCAAAATAGAGAAATAATATGATAATTTGCAAGAATAGATGACCTGTCCAATTTGAGGGGGCAACCTCCACACCTTACAATAAGATTCAAATTCTCAATATGATGCCCATTTATAAGTTACTAACTTATAAATATATCCTACTATGTTATGCAAGCCACCTACGCTGACCTATTAAGCATACAGAAGCATAAACAAATGAGATATAACATGTTAGGAGGTTATGTTAGCCAAAAGTCGGCCATGCATGTCCCAATATATGAAATACTATTAAGGTGTAGCATACCCCTCCCCTTTGAAGTAATATTGTTCCCAATGTTGATAATCTCATGATGTTGGTGTAGGATGCTTCACCTTCCCATGTTGCCTCTTCACTGTCCAAATTTTTCCTCTTGATCAAATATTCAGTATTGACCCTTGTCTTCAACCTCTTAAGGCATGTATGGATGATGTGTTTAGGCTCCAAGATGATTCGACCCTCCTCATTAAGCTTATGTAACACTAACTAGGATGAAACCTTCTGTCTAATGACCTTCTTCAAGCAATAAACATGAAAGACTAGATGTATTTTGGTTGACCGAGGGAGCTCTAATTTGTATTCCTCATTGATTTTTTTAGCAATGAAAAGGGCCATAGTATTTACGTGAAATATTGTTATCTTTTTTTGTTTGTTTCAAGGACAACTAATTATACAAATATAATCACACAAAAACAAGGACTCCAACTTCAAATTGTTGCTCACTTTGGTGCTAATTAACTTGTTGCTTCATGCAGTTTTGTGCAATTTCCAAGTTCTTTATAAGGCTAGAGAGTACATCATGTTGGTGTTGAATGTGCTCTTCAACCGATCTCACTTTAGAATGGACCCTCAAGGTGGAGATGACAGATGGTGGATAGTACCATACAATTCCAAAAATGGAGACATTTTGGATGAGGTGTGAAATGAAGTGTTATACCACCATTATGCAAGTGGAAGCCATTGAACTCATCTCACCTGTTTATTTGAAGCAAAGCATCAAAGATACCCTTCCAAACATTTGTTTAATACCTTAGTTTTCCCATCACATTGGGGATGATCACACGTGTCTCCCTTCCATACAAATTTTTTGACATGCTCGAATCTTGTGGAGGTTTTGAATGAGAGTGTGGGTCTTTGTGTCATTCTACCACTAATCTTTCCTGATCCACTCAATTTGCCTACAAGATGGACATGGCATATAACAATGCTTTTTTGGATCCACCCCTCTTGGACAGTGCAACAACCACCACATTATCCTTTTCTTTCTTGTAAATGATCTCAAAGTCATGACCTAACATTTTTGTGACCCATTTATGTTGTTCTTCAAATGATAGTCATTGTTACGAGAATTATTTGAGACTATCATGATCTATCTTCAACTTGAAGTGATGAACCATGAGATACAGTCTCTAGTTTTTGATTGCATGAAGAATATCCATCATTTTTCTCGTAAGTTAGTTTTGATAGATTTTTACCTTTGAATAGATGACTCTGAAATGTAATGGGGTGGCCCTCTTGCATGAGTATTACATCTGTACCACACCCTGAAGCATCACATTTGACAATGAAGGTTTTGGAGAAGTCTGGGGTAACAAGAACTAGAGTGGTACACATGGCCCTCTTCAACGTCTCAAATGCTTGTATTGCTTCCCCATTCATATTGGAGCCTTCAATAAAGTTGTGAGTGGTGTTGCAATCCTACCATAATTCTTCACAAATTTGTGATAGTAATATGTAGCCCCAAGAAGCCCTTGACATTTTAAAGAGTTTTAGGTAACTTCCAGTCTACCATGGACTTGATCTTGTGAGGATCTACTTTTACACCTTCATGAGAAATGATATGAGCCAAGTATTCTACCTTCCTAACTCCAAAATCACCCTTAGAGGGCTTGGGATTAAGGTGTTGTTGTTCAAGAGTTTCCAAAACCTTATTTACGTGGTGTAGGTGTCCCTCCCATGTCTTGTTGTAAATTAAGATATCATCAAAGAAAACTAAGACATTTTTTTCACAAAAATGGCTGAAAAATAGAATTCATCAAACTCTTGAATGTAGATGATGCATTTGTAAGGCCAAAATGCATCCCAAAAAATTCATAGTAGCCCTCACGTGTCCTAAATGTTGTTTTATGAATATCCTCACCTCGAATTTTGATTTGATGATATCTTGGTTGAAGATCTAATTTTATAAAATAAACAACACCATGTAAATTATCTAGTAAATCGTCACTGACAAGAATATGAAATTTATATTTTAGCGTGCATTTGTTGAGCTCCCTATAATCTGGACACATGCACCAAGTTTCGTCCTTTTGTACCATCGCTACTGGAGAAGAGTAAACACTATGAGTATGGTGAATAATACGTGCTTCCAACATATTTTGTACCATTTTTTCAATGTCACTCTTTTGTAGATATGGGTATCAATAAGGTTAAATATTGGGTGATTGGCTTCCTAGTACTAGTTGAATGACATAATCATGATCTCTTTTGGATGACAACCCCTTCAACATTTCCCCAAAAACAATCGAGTTCTCCGTAATAACTGCTTGCAAATATGATGGTATAGGCCCTTTTAATTGTTGAGCCTCCATTAATAAAATTGTGCCACAAACCCATCTGCACCCTTCTTAAGCATCTTCTACATTTAAAGAGATCTCATCGCGGAGATTTTGCCCTCATCCTGCACAACTCAAAAATTGTCCCTTCAAAATGAAAATGCATGAACAAATCTTGGAAGTTCATCTCAACGATTCCTAGGGTAGTAAGCCATTATACCCTCAACACAATGTATGTGTCCCCAATTGAAATGATGTACACGAGGCTATTTTGCAGGTAATTTCACATGGATAGCTTAATATTATGACACTTTCTTGAACAACTATCTTTACCTCCATTTGCAACGATGACCTGAAACTTTGCGGTTAGATGAACAAAACAATTTAAGTGCAAGGCCAACTTGTGATTGATGAAGTTGTGAGTACTTTCAAAGTCAATTAATATTGTCACCAATTGTTTCTTCATGAATCCGACAACCTTGAGGGTTTGTAGGGTGCTAATGCTTGAAATTGCATGGAAAGAGATGTTTGAGATTCTCCAGCGTTAATCTTAGGCACCTCTTCCTCTTCATTGATTGCTTCATCCTTGTCTTCTTCTTCATTGGGCCCTTGAATATATAACAATTTCCTCTCAACACATTTATGTCCCTTTCTCCATTTGATATCATAACTTAAACATAAAACTTTTGTTTGTTTCTCTTCAATTCGTTGCGGAGTCAATCAGGTAGGTTGGGGAAATGACTATGCTAGAATTATGTGCTCCTTGTGAGTAGTGAGAGCACTTCATTTGGCAAGTACTCTTTCCTCCACCCGACAACAAGTATCATGGATTTTGATATCAACCATGGATTTAATAGACAAACATCAAGTTGGACACTATCCTTAAGACCACACAAGAATAAATAATTTAAATGATCCTCTACGATGTCATCCACAGATAAGGGCATATTTTGGAATTACTGGATATAATCCGTGATTTTCCCTGTTTTTTGTAACTTTGTTATACGGCTGAAATAGTTCTTTGTAACATCGTTGTTATAGTGTGTCTAGAGCTCATTTATGAACATTGACCACGTAACAAGGAGATCCTTCTTTTTCTTTTATGTTCACATCCATCATACCAAATGAATTGTTCCTGTTCCATATACAAGGATGTTAATACCATTTTATGTCTGCTTAGAACTTGATGAACATAAAAGTTTTCTTATCTCCACTTTTGGTTTTATGTTTCTAACCACTATATTAGAACATAATGAATGATGCGGGAGCTAAATTCAAAATATGGTTAATGGGTGACCTAGTTGGGAGTTCGCGGAATGTGGCTATGGTTGCAAACTAAAAAAGGATGCCATGAGTTCTAATTTCATTGTGTTCAAGTTATTGCTGAATTTGACACTAAACTCATATAGAGCATCTTTTGTCACTATTATTGATTGCATATTGTGTAGATGACACTCAAGCTAATTGATTCTATGATCTGTTGAGGAAAACCCTAGGTTTGATGATTCAATAAGTCCTTCGAAATCTATATCTTGAGTATTCTTCCCTAGAGTGGTGTTACCCTTGCACTTTCCTCTAGTTTTGTGGACGTGTCACGGTCTTTTTGGATTCAAGGTTTAGGCTTAGGGTTTAGGGTTTAAGCTTAGAGTAAGGATTTAGGGTTTCATGTTTCAGAAGGATATCGACCGAATAGACAAAAACATAGGGAACAAACCCTTGCTAATTTTTTTCAAGCTTTCTAAAAATATAATGAACTTTGAAAAAATTCAAAAACCGCGGCCTATATAGCTAATTTATAAAAAAACATTAAAAATGGCAACTTTTGCTAAACATATTTAAAAATCTTGAATTGTAAAGAGAAGTTTACTTGATTGATTTTGAAACTTCATTAAAAAATTGATGGAGAAATTCGCAATGGTTTGCAAGATATAGCCAGCTCATAAAACTTAGGGTTTTAGACCTAATTTTGGCCCAAATCGAAGCTCTAATATTTGCAAGGAAATTACTTAGATCAAAATAGTAATAGCAATAAAACATCGAAGAACACCAAAATAGAGAGATAATATGATAATTTGCAAAAATAGATGGCTTAGCCACTTCTAGAGGGAAACCTCCGCACCTTACAATAAGACTCAATGCTCAATATGATGCCCATCTACTAGTTACTAACTCCTATATATACCCTTCTATGCTATATAAACCACCTAGGCCGACCTACTAAGCATATGAAAGCATAAATAAATGAGATATGGCATTTTAAGAGATTATGTTAGCCACAAGTCAGCCATACATATCTGATATATGACATAGGATTAAGGGCATAAACATATCAACAATATCCTTACAGCTTGCCATGCTTTGCAACTAGCTTCAATGCACATTTTTCTATTGCATTAAACACTACAAATTTTCAAATCACTCAAC
Organism: Taxus chinensis; assembly: GCA_019776745.2. Taxonomy (NCBI): domain Eukaryota; kingdom Viridiplantae; phylum Streptophyta; class Pinopsida; order Cupressales; family Taxaceae; genus Taxus; species Taxus chinensis. Next base: position 262,572,304 of record CM034150.1, read on the forward strand.
CAAAAATGAATGAATGAATCTTTGGCAAAGTGAATGACAAGAACCCTAAAATGTGTGCATAACTAAAGATAACATAAATGAACATAATAGATAGTCCAAAATGCCAAAGAACATGAGACATTGTCTTCCGTAACTACTCTTCTTTGTTATCTGGCATGGGTTGAATCATCCCATACGTCTGAGAAAATACACCATGATACATTTGCTTTCATGTTGACAAAGACATAAGAGCGATGACACAAGTGAACACGCCATAAAAACAACCACCACCTTGCTACAATGAGCGGTTTTTTTATTACACATACTAGTCTCTTTTTATGTTCTACTTGAGGAAAAACCTTCTATTGTTTCTTGACCCCAAGGTGTCCAGATCACCTTCCAACCTATGCAAACCCATTTATCAATCTTGAATATTGTATCTTTGTTGATATATTTTAACTTGATTTTAAAAAGAGTGTTTTTAGTCGCATGCCCGGTCAATTTAACTATTGAGTGAGAATAATAACTTGCTTAGTTGAACTTTACTAATTTGATGCTCCTATTCATAATAGATCAAATTCAAACAACCCAAATCAATTAGCTTATCAAATTTTGAAAATAACAACTTTTGAAAGTCTTAGAAAAATAAGTGCAACTAGTTGGGACTTGTAGAATTTTATAAATTTAGCCCAAATGTTGTTGTGGCTACATAAAGCCCTCTCGTGAAGGAGTGTTCTAACACAATCGTGATTAAGGATCTGAATAAAGAGATGCCTTATACCACACAACCCTTATAATCACACAACAAAATATTCATATAATGCAACACAACACAACATGTGAAACAAAAACTCAAAAACTTTAGTACTTCAACAGAAAGAGAAATACAACACCAACCATACAACAATAGATATGCAAATCTCAACTTGTTAACTCTAAATCTTTGCAAGTATAACTTGCAATACATTGAATTGACTAGTCTGGACTAAGCTCTACCCGTGGGGTTAATCATCCCAAACAAAGTTAAAATATGATGGCATGCTTATACAGACATAAAACCCACCTTACAATATTGCTTAGAAACAATAAGCGACCCATAAGACATTAAATGTGTTACAATTAGACTCAATTGGTAGCTTAACTTGATGCACAGTGAGTCGACTCAATAACTACAAGTTATGTGAACTTGTGTTGACTTCCTCAAATAATGTTGAACTTTTGTAATTATGAAACTAATGTGCCATGTTATGCCCTACGCATAAGAGTGCACATTGGCTTCTCAATGAATCCTTGCATGCCATCACAATACAACTCCAATGTCCCTCTCATTTTTAGTAGTAGATGTGTGTCATTAAGATGAAGTCACGCTGATAACTTTTCTATGTTCTTTGTGATTTTGCGCACAGAAATGGCAATTTTCTATGCATAGACTAACTCTGGGGGAAACATATTGCACTAATCTCCTAGAAGATGTTCTAGACTCTAGAAGTTACTGCAAACCTTTCTTAGCTCCTCTAGATATGTCAAAATCATAAAACAACCAAGAACTATTACATGACACTTGGATGCATCTATAAACTTACACTAAACAACTACAAACATATGCACACTACAATAGTGGGTGCAAACATCAATAAAACATTTGCACGCTAACAAATGGTGCAAAACATTACAAATGACTTGCATTCACACACGTTGCACAATTATTTACAAGACAGGTGCAAACCAGAACAATCAAAGACTTGGCACAAACAAAGCTTACACAACACTAAACTTATTTTCCTAATTTATGTTTTTGAGTGATGCAAGATTGTAAGTGTACTCAAATACCCCCGCATCATGTTCTAAGTACCATGTCCCAACACCACACCACAAAGTTTCCAATTTTGGTTTGTATTGCCATTGTCACAACACCACAAGAAGTTGCTATTAACGTGTCATGTCTTCCAAATCGTGTAAAATTTTTGAACTTGCATCCGACCATAGTGCTTGCAATTTGTATCTTGGTGCTCTCCAAGAATTCCACCAATAAGAGATTAAACAAGTAATCAAATTTGCACTGTGGATAAACTAGACTACGACCTATGTGGTTAGTGTTTTGGGATGTAAATTATATTTGTATAATGTGACTACGACCAAGTGTTGTGTACTAGGATTTCTTTTTTTTTTTTTTAAACCTTGATTTTAGTTGTATTTTTTTATACAAAACATTGTGGATGTGACATTTGGTATCATTTCCATCTTTAAAACCGAGTACAAATTGTTTGCTACTAAAAAGTAATATATACTATTTTACTTTACATATAAATTTGTTGATTTTAACTAACGGCTTTATTATGTTGTTGTAGGGAAGTAGCATTTTTTAGTTCTCTACCATGAAAGATGGATTATAAAGCGTTGTATTCGCAAATATTTTCCTTTAAATTTATTTTTATGATTATGCTTAATGTTTTATGATTGTCTACCATGAAGAAAGATTGTGAAGCTTTGCATTCACACATGATATTTTCTTTTAAATTTATTTTTTTGATTATTACTATGGATGGGAGTATTTTTACAACATTATCAAAAAATATTAGTAATTAGTAAGTACCATCACTTAATAGTAATTTTTTCAATTTAATTTTTTTTTTTGAAAAATAGTAATTATCGACTACCATCAGCTAATAGTCATAATTTTTTGTCTTCGAAATTTCCAACCTAAAATGGTGACATAAATGTACATTACTTGTTAACATTTTATGAATTAAGATGGTAGACATAAACAAAAGATTAATTATCACTTCCCTAAAAAAACCAAATTTCTATTAAATAAATGTGTTTATCTTCTATTTATATTTACTTTTGAAAATTATTATACAAAACGACGGGAGCAACCAGGCAGCACTTGGTATTTCCATTTCCTTAGCAACATTTCTTTCACTGCTTATCTTTTTTACTGGATTTGTTTTTTATGTTGACTTGCATGGGACTTGTTTTACTCAAATCAGCAACAATTTTCCTGTAATTTTTAATAATAGAATTCCCATATCTTTTTAAAAAGATTATAGACCATAAAAAAAATTAAATGTGAAAACCCAGTGGAGATGCAGTTATTGTTTAAAGTTTACATGCGACTCCAAACTCATTATTATCACTCTATTTCTCCTGCTCATGTCTTTTCAAACTTCACGAGGAACTCTTTTACCATCTCAAATTCAATACAACCAGGAATATTGCTCTGGCAATGATTGTTAGAAAAAGGACAACTAACATTGTGTCTTAATTTGATCTCCTTTGATGCCTCATTTTACCTATATTTTGCTGTTTCAAGCTACATTTATTTCTCTTCAATACCAAATTAAAACCACTGTATCTAGATTATAGATTACTTGTTGGGGTTCTTCCTATTCTAAACTAGTATCGACAACCATACATTTCATTCAAATAAATCATTTTCCCTGTACATGCACGAAGTGCCTTTTTCAAGATCTGCAGAACTCTTTAGTAAATTTATCTTCAACATAGAAAGACATCAAAAGCATTGTCTAGGATATCACTTCTGATCTGTTTACGTCGGTTCATGCATGATGGCCTTCCTTATGTTTATATAATGAAATTATCTTTCATTGACCTTACATGAATCTAGTCCTACAAGTTTTAAACCTTCCATTAATATGAGTTTCAATCTCTAAAGTAGCTCACGCATTATGAAATAAGGAGAAAACAGATCTACCTGTCCTTCCTCATTAAATCTTGATTTACATCATAAGGCCAATGCAGTGTTTTCTAGTTCAACGTAAAGTCCAAATCAAAATCCCTGGGTCCCCATTTGAAGAGTCTCAATAAATCAATTGTAAATGCCAATATAAAGATAATAAATTCTGAGTAAATTCAAATGCAATGGTTTTTGCTAATAGACTAAACATTTCAAAATGGAAAACTTCTAAGGAAAAAATTCAAGAATACCATATCCATCTATATAAGGTGCTCTCAGTGTGCAATCCAATTCACCTATGCATCTTGATGATGGATCAGAAAGGGTGATCCGAAACATCAATTAAAAACTATAACATGGATCTTTTCAGAAGCCTCATATTACCATCATGGACTCTGGAAATTGGTGAGATACAATACCATTCTTGTTTACAAAAAATGTCTTGAGCAGTTGCAACTAAAAAAACTTTTTAAAACTTACCAGGTATTTCTGATCAATGTAGTTTAAGAAAATAATGAGTTCAAAATTGCCAGCAACTTGGTAAAATTCTGATTTTCTATTTTATTTGGTCAAGTTTTGTTACCTCAACCTCAAAAACTCATTGTGAGGTTTCTACAGAAGAAAATGGCAAAAAGATCTTTTCGAACTTTTATAGCAACACAAATGAACAATTACTGCCTCACCCTCTTAAATGAAACTTATTTTACACACTGCTAGAAAAATGCAGAATACATGGCCGCTAATTAACTGAAGAAAGAATGTTCTCGTCACTGTTCACTGGTGAGCCACATGGGATGATATTATCATCATGGACTTTGTAAATTGACGAGATACAGTACCATTCTCATTTACAAAAGTATGTCTTGAGCAGTTGCAACTAAAAAAACTTTCTAAAACTTACCAGGTAATTCTGATCAATGCAGTTTAAGAAAAGAATGAGTTCAAAATTGCCAGCAACTCGGTAGGATTCTGATTTTCTATTTTACTTGGCCAACTTTTGTTACCTCAACCTCAAAGACGCATTGTGAGGATTCTACAGAAGAAAATGGCAAAAAGATCTTTTGGAACTTTTGTAGCAACATAAATGAACTACTACTGCCTCACCCTCTCAAATGAATCTTATGTTACACCTCACTGCTAGAAGAATGCAAAATACACGGCTGTTAATTAACTGAAGAAACAATGTTCTCGTCACTGTTCACTGGTGAACCACATGGAGTGGCAGATTTGCCAAATGCTTTAGTCAGCACAAATGTGTCAAGTAGATACCAAACTCTCTGAACAACCCCTGCTGCTGCAGTCAAAGATGCCTGTCGCGCAGCTTCTCTACAAGCCTCTAGAAACTTAACATTATCAAGAAGATCCTGCAGCACTGCAAGCAATTCACCTTTTCCAGATACCTAAATTAAAAGACCATATAGCACGCATCAAAATTCTACTATAAAATTTATCTATCATCTAGTGGAGAGAATTTCCCACCAAAAATTCTATTGCCAACTTTTCCAATGAGTGTTGGAAATCAAGACATGAGTAGAACGATTTATTTTGTTGTCGAAAACTTAAGTGAGTGTAAACGGCTGCTACAAAACAGCACTTGTACATTTGGCTTTTGAGGTATGACCACCTCACGTGTTGGCAGCCCTATCACCAAATCATTACACTTACACATAGTAGTAAAAACTATTTGCATAGAATTTCAGATTGTGAGAGTATTTTTCATATAACTATTAAAAACTGACAGTACCTTTCAACTAAAGGATCTAATGAAACAATTCTATATCATATGAAGTTAAGAGGAAAATTTTCAGGTCAAGGCCAATCCACCACAGTCATGTAAAACAGCATTGTTAAAAGCTAATATGTCTGAACCTGATAAAAATGGTTCTATTAAAAAAGGATTATAGTTTATAATTAAGTCGCTATTAGTTATGTATTAACTATGGTTGTAACCACTTCAACCATTTTGTAACTATCTCTTGCATTGTAAAATGATGGACACACAATTTACAATGTGTGCATTCCGATCCTTCTTCATTATTTTCTCTGTTCACGTCTTGTAACATTGGTATCAAATCCGGATAAGAAAGTAGGAAGACGTAACGAAGATAATAAATTGCAAACTTATTTGAAGCACCTATTTAGGGCATGCAGACTTTGAGCTCACATGAGGGCATCTTCGAAGTTAAAAAACTTCAAGGGTATATTGTGAATTGTGAATAGTCAAGGCCATACAAAAGTGTTTGAGGGCATGGGAAATAAGGCAAAATATAAATGATCTCTACAACGCCATTGTTGAACTCGAAAGCAAAGCAGATAGTCATGCAGGGTGTAGGGAAAGAAAATACAATCACTTCACTTACAGATACAGTCATGAATCTACGAATTGCAAATCAATATAGTGCACATTTAAATACAGTCGCGAATTTTAGAGGGCAGTAGTCGTGAATTTCAGAGGGCATGTTTTCATTCACCTTTTTGAAATATCAAACACTAAACTTCAGCTAGTAAATTGTCTAAAGGAGAAATACAGTGGCGAATGAGTGGGAGTGATAAAAACACTGTCTAGGTATTTATCTGCATTCACATTTTTTTAGGTTGCAAATTTACACGTGTTTTTTTGTTAAATAAAGTTTTTTTTAATGGAAATTTTGTTGGACAAATATTTTGGCTTCAACTTTCCCACCGAGAAAGTTAAAATACAAATGCAATTAATGAATAAAAATTTGTGGGAAATAGTTAATGGGAAAGAGAAATCACCTACAAATGCCACTAAATTACTAGATTGGCAGAGCAGAGATGATAAAGCCAAAGCCATTATTGGTCTTGCTCTCTCCGATTTTGAGCTACATGTAGACCTAGAAAAATCATGGAAGGAAATCTGGGATACTCTAAATAAATTGTTTGGGGCAAAAGCGGTCAATGCAAAATTTTCGCTAAAGCTTCATATTTTTAGATTCAAGATGGTTGACGGAGTCACTGTCTAGCCACATAAGCAATTTGAGATCCCTCCTTTGACAACTAGCAGAAGTTAATGCTATGGTATATGACGAGAACGCCAAAGACATTTTGTTAAACAGTCTGCCTTCTAAATTCAGCAATGTCATTTTTACTCTTAGTCAACTGCCTTCTCAAACTCTAGAAGATATGATTTCAGCTCTCTTAGCTGAAGAAAAAAGAACAATTGCAGGAGATACTAAAGATGCTCCTCAACCTGAGATGGCGTTATACTCAAGAAATAACCGTTGAAGATCAGATAAATACAAAGGGGAAAATGTATGTTATTATTGCAAAAGTTGAGGTCACACAACATGGAACTGTAGCATTCGAGCCAATGATGTTCTCAAGGGAAAACTCATAGGCATACCAAATGAAATTGATGTAGCCATTGTTGAAGATCCACCGGATGTTGAAAGTGGTGAAGAATTCATTGATGGAGAAAACGCATTTTGAAGAAGCCCCACACTTTGAAGACAAGAAAAGGATCTAGTGTAGATGAAACTCAACATGGATGGCTGCCTAGTTAGTCCAGGAGTTTGTGAATCTTGGGAATTATACTCTTACGAGGGTCATGAGACAACTTGATGGAGCATTGTGAATTTAGCTCAATATGGATGGTTTTCCAATAATTTGGGAGATGGAATCCAAGAACTTGGGAATTCAAATCGGGAGCTACACCTTTTTGAAGGTTATGAAATAGCTTGATGGAGTCCTACCTGGTGATAGAACTGTTTTCAAGGAGAGCTTTTGAAGAACATGTGGTTATATTTGTCTCTGTTGTTTTATTTTTTTGTTAGTGTGATTGTTTTTGCTTTTGTAGGCTAAGCCTTATAAGGGGGTATTAAAATATAAGACTCATAGTTTATAATTATGTCACTACTAGTTATGTATTAACTAATGTACAGTTGTAACCACTTCAACCATTTTGTAAGTATCTCTTGCATCATAAAATGACGGACACACAATTTACATTGTGTGCATTTCGATCCTTCTTCATTATTTTCTTTGATCATGTCTTCTAACAAGTTCAAGACCATTAAGCATCACTATTGAAAGCTAACATGTCTAATATCCTATATGCTTTGACTGAAAACAGTTTGATTAAAACTTAATGCATATAACCATCCTTGAAACAACAAAAACAAATAAAATTATATAATTACCTGTTTAACTGACAATGGAGCTAATCTTTGCATTTCTGCTACCATCTGAGCAAAGTGCCCAATATAAGGTCCTGGTATTGAGTAGGGGCACAAATAAGAATAAAGGTAATTTTGGGTCAGAGGTTAATCCTAATACCAAACAAAAAGTATCATGCCAGTAACCTCTAACCCAGTTTAAACGTAGAAAGTAAGTGCCGACTTACCAGAAAATCTCAAAAACCTACCTGTAAGAACAGCACAGCCTGCAGCTGCAGCTTCAGCAATGTTATGACCTGCTAATCCTGGAAGAAACGATCCTCCTACAACTGCAATAGGGGACATTCTGTACAAGTTCTTCAGCTCACCTGTAAAATAAATGCCACATCTTTCAGTAATATGCACACAATGTTTATGCTGATAAAACCCCAACAGCATCAGGTATACCATCTTTGGCAGAGTGTATATCCGAGACTTATCATATACAATCAAGGATTCTTTTATAACATGGCATGTTTATATTGGGCTAAAAGAATAGAAAGCACTTCCTAGTATTAGAATAATTCAGAAAACTTTGCTCCAAATAAAGTTCCACATAAGTGAGGCCTTGTAAAAGCAGTCACGGTTTAGTGGATGAATAGAAGCTTGGACATCTTGTTACTACATTCTAACTTCACTATGTGAGCTGCAGCCAAATTTTGCAAACATTATTTGACATATCACCATTATACTGCTTTGTGAGAAATGAATGCCAAGTCCCATGATCAATAGAAAAGAAAACACCACACAAGCAATAGACCAACACAAGAATACCACCATATGGAGAGTGCCTTTAAGGGAACCCAAACATAATAATACTCAATAATTGAAAATAAATAATGAATGTGGTGTACATTGATCAAATGGATATAGGTGGATAGGCCCTTATTTATACATCAATGCATGTGATGACGTTGGGAGAGTCATTGCTCTATGGTCTACATGACCGATAGGGATCCCAAAGACATACCACAACATTGGAAACCCAATGCACCTGATAAGATGGGTTTTATTTAGTCTAACATTCCCCTTAAAACACAACTTAGAGGGCTCGAGGAAGGTGGTACTTAACCATCAAGACTTTTCCGATTTTTGGAAAAGAGGCATTTTCTCACCATGCCCCTATTGACAACTCCTGAAAGCCCAAATAAGTCTATCAATTTGAAAAACTTCACCTCAACAACTGGTTTCGAGAAGATATTTAGCATTTGATCATCAATAATATGAAATAGAAATTTCAGAATCCCCTCTTGGGATGCACTGCCGAATATGATACTAATGGACCTTAAAATGCTTTACTGTGCCATGTCCAATAGGGTCATGAGCAATCAAGACAATACCTTGGTTGTCACTGAAGAGTGACTCGCCACTACTATGGAAGACCAAGATTGCTCAATGAATCCTCCTAGCCCATGTTGCCTTCTATGCTACAATTACTGCTCCTAGGCAGTCTACCTCGGTAGTGGAGTACGCATAGTTCCTTGTACTTCGTACATGTTCAAGATGTAATATCCCCTTAGGGCATAAAATAGTAAGTTCTAGCAATCCACATAAAACCCTTATAATAAAATATGTCAGTAATCTGATTTTAATTCAAACCCTTGGGATAAAAACACAACAATCTGAATTCTTCCTTTATTTATCAAATATCATCAAAATAAAGATACCCAGATGTTGGGAAGCATACATAATGTCTCTAATAACATGGATTTGATAAATAAATTGGATTTACATCCAACTGAATTTATTTCTTTTTATTTCAGACTGAAAATGAATGCAGAGGTACAGCGAACCATATAGGCAAAAATCTTGCAAGGGAGAGGCTCCAGCTGACTGAAAATTGAGACTTGAAGCAGAATACGGTTATATGCAAACCCTAGCATCCAACACACCTCTGAAATGGCTATTACAGCCCTCAATGTGGTTTGCCCAGCCCTAGGAGGGCTCCCAAACACAGTATCAACACCTCTAAGCTAAACCCCAACTGAGAATATGATGCCTTCACTATAAAAATTCCGGAATTTTCCCTAGAAGTGTGCCCTAGCTGACAAATCTGATCTGCAATTGTAAATCCTTGATGAAAGCTCAATTGTAACCTTGTAGTGAGTCACCTCAAAAGGGTTGGAGAGTTTTTGCAATGAAGGGTTTACGTCCTTACTGCAGATAGAAGTTGAAGCAGCAACCCCAAACCTCAATAACCAAATGTAGTGTATGCCAAAGATGTCCAAATGGTCCCAAACGACCTCCTGTTATGCTTTTCCATAGCTCAAATCTCAATACAAAGTCCCCAAATGGGACGTCCCACTTTGGCCTTTTAATTTATTTTTTAAAAAGTAAAAAAATTACTTTATTTCAATAAAGTAATGCTTTTATTTTTTATTATAACTTTATCTTATAAAGTCGCATTTTAAATTAATAATAAAAACATGAATGCTTATAGCTAAAGTTATTTTTGCACTTAAGTCAAATAATTAATTTCTTTTTCTTTTTCCACCCAATTAGCCCACGGGAAAATAATGGATAGGCTATGGCTCTTCTCCTGGATTAATCTCAAGAAGGGGACATTACACGAGCACCCAGACTTAATCCAAGATTTTTCATTTCACACAAGGCCAAAAGTAGACTTTTGTGTACCCACATCAGCTGCTTACTGTTGTCACGGATGAATGCACCCTTTGGGGAGTGGTGTGATGACTCCCCTTCCAACTGATAAAATGGAAACACTCCTGGGCTGTGGGTGACCTATATGTTGGAGTGAGTCTCCAACGAGGGTTGGTTCCCCTAGAGTAACACCTAAAACTAGTTTCTACCCTACTGCATCAACTAGGAAACGGTAGAAGAAAAGATTGAAAATAAACAGGGGTGATACACCAGAAAGTTTGAGGATCTCAGACTTGTTTGAACCACATAGATGGACCACAGGAATCACACACACCATACACAACTTACAATGGATATGTCAATGCAAAAATGTTTCAGAGAAAGGTTTGAAGTTGTGACAGAATAAAAAAGGGAAACAAATGGTTCTAAAAGGGCAATTTGGTAAGCTCCACAACAAGATCCTGCACACACTGTTAAACACAATCTATGACCTGCAAATTAACATATAACTGCATAAAGGCATGGAAATTAGACTGAAAATTAGGGATAAAATGATATCACAAGATAAAATCAGCTTGAAGACTCAATATTGCATGATAAATAGGTTGTAGGAAGGTAGAAATCCTTAATTGATCCATTAGGTGAAACCAGGACAAAAGATCATTCATGACCCTTGCTCTTGCACTCAGAACACTAAATTACTTTAGGATAATGATTACAAAGTACAAAAATTTATTTTACAATGAATTCCATGAAGTTTTAAGAGAATGAGGGAGCGAAGAAGGGGAAAAAGCGCAGAAATGCAAGTCTGATCAATTAAAAATAGAAAAACATAGGAATGTTGCATGTCCATTCTGCCCTTCTGCTCCAAAATTAGATGATCTTGATTGAAAACAGGGAGATCCATTCATAGAAAAGAGTAATTTGTGCCCAAAATAGGAAATTTCACGCTTAGGAATGAAGTTTGCATTTTCAAAAGTAGAATTTGGGTTCCCTTGCATGTTCCAGCTATTTTTAACGATTTGTGCATGATCAAAATAGAGTCTTGCTTGCATGATCTTGCCAATTTTAACCTCTGCATGCTCAAAATAGCAACTTGGGCAAAGAAAATAGCTAAAAATAGCTCTCTACGACATTTATGGGTTGTTTGTCGGGCAATGCAGTGTTTCTAGGAACTGGCGGAACGAGGGAACAATTCCCTTTGTTCCCTCAAATGCCGACTTAACTGCTTCTTCCCTTTGTTCCTCCAATCGCCAACTTTACCGACTTGTTCCCCCTGTCCTTCAGTCGGCCAAATCGGTTATGTGGAGCACTAGCAAAACAATGGAACTGTTTTGTTTGGGTCACTAAAAGTTGACTTAACTGATTTGTTTGTCCTTTACGGGTTTTCAAGGCACGATGGAAACAACGAAATAGTTCTTGGAGTGCTTGAAACAACCGACTTAATCGATTACCTCCTTTATTTTCCTTCATCAGTGAATGCGGATATTCAAGGCACGATGGGAACATCGGAACAGTTCTTAGAGTGCTTAAAACTACCGACTTAACCCATGTAAGTTCATTGCCAAGGGGTCGGGTATGGTAGGATCGTGAGGAACACAGGGAATAGGGAAACTATTCCCTTGGTACCAAGGGTCACCGAACATTACAACATTGTGTCAAGGGAGTGGATAGGGCGAAGGTTCAGAGAGCTCGGAGAATAGGAAAACAAAAAAAACTCTGCCCAAAGTGCAAATGAATGCCGATTTCGCCAATTTGTACTGGTTGGAGGTGAAGGGGTTGGATAAGGCAGAGGTTCAGAGAACAGTTCCATGAGTGCCACTAGGCCCCCACTTATCCAATTTCAATGCCCATTTTGACCAAGACGGTAAAGTGGGGAACTGGAGAAACTTAGGAACATGTCCTCTTGTTCCTCCAAAGGTTAATTAAGCCTAGATTGCCCAGCTCTGACCCAATTTTTCCTAAATTTGACCAACTCCCTAACAATGAGATTTAGCAAGATGGAGGACAATGCCCAAAACACTCAAATTTTCCCGTAAGTTGTAAAGTTTTGAAATTCCACTGATCCATGACAACACCATGACTTGTCAAAACACCAAAAATAGCTTAGAGTTGGTTTTGGATAACAATTTGGTGACCTCAAGGGGACATTTTCCTACTAGATGTAAATACTAGTTGCATTGAAGTATCCATTGGGAGCGGAGTCATATCAAATTGTTGCAACTTCTTGAAACCATGTGAACACTGAAAATACCTTCCCTAGATAACAACCTATGCTAAAGCACTTACTAGAAAACAAACATACCAGCAAAGTGCACAAGGCATACAAAGAAGGAAAACTAAGACAACAATATGCAAGAAGCACTTGGAGGAAAACAAAAATAACCTACTATGTACAAGGGTAAAACATGACCTCAATAACAGTGTTTGACAGATTGTTGGCTAGATTTTCTGCATAGCTGAAAACCTAGGCAGTCATGAGATAAATCTCCCTCATTTACCGGTGAGGGTCCTGTGTCAGATTTGTCAATTAAAGTATGCTAGTATCTATATGGGGGTTTTACTTTAACTATGCAACTCATGAACCATAGTTGTATTGCTCTGCAACAAGTAAGCAACTGTTTAAAGAAAGGAAATATTTATAGAAGGAAATAATAAAACACAGGGAAGAAATAGAGTAGATGTGCAATCCAATCAATAGATAACAGAGTTGATTGCATGCACATAGAAGAAGCCAATAGATATCAACACACAAAATTATAAGCAAAGGCATCTTCAGATCTAGATCTAAAATAACACAGTTTATAAGTAGATATGAGATTAAAAGCTAGAAACACAATGCACCGTGACACAAAGTTCTCCGGAAATTTGCTCCTTTATATTCCTTTGCTTCAAATGGCTATCAGGGGTTTTAGCACAAAGTCTAGAACACAATAATGCTGCTTACAAATTCTGATCATTAACTCGAAGGTTCTTCTTCTACTTATAGAATGTAGAAGGGAAAGTACAAATGGGAAACTCAACTGAACTGAAACATAAGCAAAAGGTAAAGGTAACATCTGGCAATCATCTTCCTCTAATTCCTCTTCAAGTGACACATCTGTCACTTAACTAATAGAATTGTTCCACATAACTTAAAGTAATGGTTTCAAAACCAATAACTTTCAAGTTTTACAATTACATCCGGGAACGTGGAAAATAGAAGAAAAAGTAGAAGAAGAAAGACACGCCAGCTGTAACATCTATATCTTCTTTTTGTTCTGATACTGAATATACTTGTCGAACATGTAATTCAACATCTTCCCATTTGTCTTAGCCACAACTTCCTTTTCTGTCCTGAACTGCAGCAGGGCTTCGTTCAATACCCTGATACATGCTTCCACCTCCTCTAAGCTAGGCCCGAACTTCGCAATATTTGACTGTAGTGTCACCAATTTGCCGATGGAATTCATCGTGAAAGGCTTAACAGCTCCATCAATTCTCCCTTGCACCATCAGAAGAGACCCTTCCAAGGAATTAGGCACTCTGCTAGGAATGATCCGTGTGTATGAAGTAATGTTCCCATCCACTTCCTCATGAGTGAAAGCAATGACATTGTCTGGTAAAGATGATGTCATACTCTCAAGTGCCTGCATCCTCTTCAGCATAATTTTGCAGATCTCCAAACGGAAAGATACTGCAAACTCAAGTTGTTTCTCCCTCTCAACTGATCCGTCAGGTACAATTTGTTCCGCAATCAACACTTCTCTCGGCAGCTTATTTATTTCGGCCAAAGTACTCAGGTTACTCTCAACAATTATGTTCATATCTATCGTGTTTGTCACCAGTTGGTTCAACTGATCTGATGTATCTTTCATAACCTGTAGGCGGGTTGGCACCTCTTCGACTTGTACAGAAGCTTGACGAATGATCAAACTTTTCCACTCATCGATAGCTTTAACCTGGTTGTTTGCATCTTCCATTTCCTGCATCAGATGATCACTCACCTGCTTCTGTGCTGAAATGGACTGAGTGGAAGATTTAGCAACCTTGGCAATGATCTCGCACAATTGAGATACCTGCTTTTGAAGTTCAACTTTCTCCGCCTTTTCTTTGTCAAGCCTAAGGAATAGAGCATCTATCAATGTCTGTGTGTCCTGCTTCAATTCTTCTGTGGTGGCTTGACCTATGGGCACTCTGGTTACTGTTATGTCTTCTGCCGTGAGCTCATCCTCCTTCCCTTCTGCCGGAACTGACATCTCAGCAAACTTCTGCCCTGATTCCTCAATGATCAACCTTGAAGTTAACTTAGCAACTTTAGGTTTTCTGTCTTTCCCGCTCAGATTCAGGAGCAGCTGCAAGTCGTGTTCCTCCAAGTTGATTTCTTCTTTAGTCTCTGGAACCAACTGCGAAGTCAACCATTCTGAGAAATTACTTCTTGGAGAATGAGAAGTTGCCGAGTGTACCACTATCTCGCGCTCTAATTTCTCTCCATCTAAAACCGCTACAGTGTTGTGGCTGCCATCCTCTGAATTATCCAAAGACAAAGCTCTCTCAAACTTTGCCATCTGCTGCTTCAATGTTTCTTCAGGAATAGGTGTTGAACGAAGTGGCTAAGGAGAAAAGATGAATGTTGCCAGATTTAACGGAGGAATCGCAGTGTCCTACTGAGGTGCAATAGTTGGTGAAGTACTGGATGCTGGAGAAGTCGGAACTAACATCATAGCCATAGCAATGATCTTATCCTTTGAATGAGACCTTCTATGCACTTTAATCTTCTCATGCCTTCTACTATTTTCTCCTCCGTGCTTCCTTTTGAGGGAATCTCCTGTGCCGAAGTTGCCCGTGATTTGATTCATCAATGCTTCGTCAAGGCAGTATCCCTTCATCAGCAACCAGTTTGAAGTATTCACCAGAACGGCAGCAGACCTTTCCTCAATCGTATGGCAGCCCCCTACATTCTCCTGAAGTACAGCTCTATCCCCTCCCATTCGATGGTATGTGTCAAGTAACATAGGCCCATCATCTTTAAGATCCGCAAGTATTCGTGCTAATCCAAAGTCAAACACTTGCCGCGCTGATAACCTGCTAAAATCTTTCTTTCTAACCTCGTACTCACTTCTGCACTTCATCTAGAAATCTTCCAATGAAGGCACATGTACGTACTCCTGGGAGATTGTCTTCCTCGCCACTCCAAATGGATCGAAGTTTAGCTGTGCTGGGAAGAACTCTTGCTCGTACTCAGAGAACATTTCTGTTTCCACTCGGGCTTTATGAATGCTCTGACAGCTATAATGGCCCACAATGATCAGGAAGAAGTCTGTAGACTTGTGTCATTTCGACTGAAGGTCGTGCATCTCCACAAATTGTTTGCTCAGCTCCATGGTTACCAATCTATCATTCGGATATCTGGGCAACTTAACTGGTTCTCCAAAAAAGCCGGTGACCCTGAGGTATGTGAAATCTGCAAACTGAATGAAGAGACTGCCAATTCTAGATACAGCCTCCCACGCTTCCTTGCTCACCCTGTTGGACTTTAGATCGCCGTCCAGCCTACAAATGAATTCGTAGAAAAATCCATCATTGACCACTTTGAAATCTTTCTTGCATGCAGGTACAATAAGCTGTGGGTAGCACTCAAAAATAGGGTCCTTGGAAAGAACACCACATCTATCCAGCTTGGAGAAGATGCCTTGTGAAGCTGCTGCATATACCAAGTAGGAAATCATTTTGAAGCTGAAAGTATGCCTCACATTCCAGAGCTGCTCACCAATGTTGTCACTAATGATTTCCGACCAATTAATTATTGAATCTGCTTTGTTGATTTCAATGGACCTGATGAAAGCATATATATCGATGTGCGGAAGTTGTGAACGTTTGCTTCGCCATTTACCCTGCATAATAATTTGGCAATATCATCCACCTCTTGTACCAGATTAGACCGCGGAAGCATTCTCGGGAACTTGGAAGGAGATCTGGGCTTCTTCATGTATCTGCTGTTCATTATGCCCACACAGTCAACTCTATGTTTTTCCCATCTGTTGTCGGCATCCTGTATGCTAATAGTAGTTACCACCTTTTGTGCCAAAATCTTCAAACAATAATTGATGAACCATGCGTCCAACCGGATTATTGTTTTCCCTACAGCATCTCAGACTGATCTGGATGATGGATGGTAAGACCTAGCACACTCCATGACGAATTTTGGCAACTGTGCTGTGAATGGAAATGTTGCAGCTCGAATGATTCCACTGCTTTTGAATGCACGCATGAGGGAAGTCTTTCCTGCTCTGGATATGTCAATCAATTCGAAAAGAGGTTCCGGACCTAGATTCGTGTCTCCAATGTCTGCAAACTTAGAAGTGATGCATGACTCTACTGTGCTTTCTTTTTCATCCCTCTTTGCCATGGTTGTGTCTATCTTTGTCTGAACAATTCTTTTTCTCTTTATTTGGCCAGAATTCTTCACAACCGGTGCAGATCTGGATAATTCTTCAGATTCGGAGGATATGTTCAATGTATTGGACATTGATTTAAGCTCCCTTTCTCTTATAAAAGCACCTGTAATGAATTCTTGCAATTAATTCATACAAAGATGGCAACCGGAACATGAACACTGGATTTTAATTATAAAAATCTGCATATATCAAGCCTGCTGCCCCAAAAATTTGATGTTTTGTTTGCATGCAAAGCAAGCATGAATTTTATCAACTTCTTCTGAGCACCTGTACCACTATGCAGAAAATTATTCAGACACAAATCAAGCTCCTTCAAACCTAGGCGCCAAATTTTGAAGCTTCCAGCAGTAATTAAACCTTCTTTTGAGCAAAATTCATCTTCAAATGGGGCGCACTTTTTGTTCGGGCTGCACTTCTTTGCTATTGAATTAATTAATTCATCCTTATGGTAGCCTTTGCTTATATAACCTTCATAATTCTATAATTAATTAATGCCTCTCCTATTCCTGACAATTAATTAATTAATTAATAAGCACTTCTCTTCAAATGGGGCGCCTATTTTGTGCATGTTCATCGCTGCCACTAAATAAATTAAATTTATTTAATTTTAGCTCTCTACTTCCAGTTAAGTCAAGCCTCACAGTATGCTTTGACCTCAGCCACTGAAAATAGGAATTAATTAAATCAATTAATACTTAAAAAAGTATTATTCCTCTCCCAAATGGGGCGCACTTTTTGACATGAAGGGGCTGCATTAAATAAATAATATTTATTTAATTTTAGAATGTCTAATTCTAATTTCGTTTATCCACTTTCCCTTTGTTGACTTTTCCACATGCTTGGGCGCCAAATTTGGAGAAGAAATAAATTAATTTAATGCACTTAAAGCTGCCCTTCTTTCCCAAAAGGGGTCGCACTTTTTGGCACAAACAATTTCAATTTTTAAAAATCAATTTTCAATGGGATTATTCACCCTGCACCGCAGCTCCAAAAATGCCATGATCCACTTAAGTTGTTTGACTTTCATAATGGGATTATTTACCCTGCAAGGAAGGTAATAAAATCCCATCAATGCCTTCAGTGATTTTTCTTTTATTTCACAATGGGAATTTTTACCCTGCAAGGCAGGTAAGAAATTCCCGCCTGCCCGCTGCCTATGATTTTCCCATTGTGACTTAAGTGGCGTTGCTTCCATGGGAAAAAGTACCTTGCTAGGCACCTACAAAATTCCCACCTGCCTACTGCTTCCAAAAATCCCATGATCCACTTCAAACCCTTTTTTTCAAAAATGCGACCTGCCCAGAAGAAGCTTTTTTGTGCACGACTTTGTCTTTTCCAAGAGAACCAGATCTCCAGTGGCGAATTCCTTCTGGCATAACGTGCATAGGTGATCTCCAGATACTCCAAGCAAAGAATCAGACCAAACCGGCAAAGGAATTGATCCAGAGAAATTTCACAAAAAACGAAAAGGGAAAACACCAAAAACACAACGTTGCCAAAAGTCACAAATAAAGCCCAGAATTCATTCCTGGTTAAAACCCTAATGGTATATGGGAAAATTGACATGTACAATCACAACAGGGCTAAACCGGAGCACAATTTACCTTAAATGGGGCTCAAAATAATTAAATACAAATTTCCCGCAGGCAAACCCCAGCGACAGAATATAACAATTTTGGGCATCTGGGTATTTGGTGAAAATGGCTAATATGGCTCCTTGGGAATATCTTGACACAATACAGGAACTTTCTGGCAATAAAAACACAAAACGACCCATTATTTTAAAAGTACAATTTTTTTAAATAGGGTAGTCCCATATTTTAGGGTGAAATCTGGGTACACCAGGGATATCCCATTAACTAGGATGGGTAGCTCATCACCATTAAGCTTGGAGAGTTGAAAATCATTGTGTTGTTTGCAACCTGTTATTAGATATGGCCCGCTCCAAAAGGATTCAAACTTAGTGTGTCTTCCAGGGTTGGTTTTTTCTTCATCCCACTTGAGCACATTGTCTCCTTCTCTGAATGTTCTTGCAGCTGATTTCTTGTCAAAGTATCTCTCTTCACTTGAGCTTTGATGGATCTCCATGACAGCAATTACATTGTTTCCAAGTTCTTCTAATTCCGTTAACTCTACAATTTTTATTGGCATTGAATCCTCCCCCATCATTTCCATCTATTTTATGAGATATATGAGATGGTAATACATAAGAAATAGGAAATATTTCCTTTCTACTCATAAAAAAACATAAAAGGAGGGTTTCTAATTGGCATTCTTAGGAGTAATCCTATAATCCCATAAGGCTGATTTCAGTTTTATGTGCCATGATACTATGATTCTCCTCCATAGTTCTTTTGATAATTATGAGAAGGTTTTTATTAGTTGATTCCACTAAGACATTCCCTTAAGGATAATAATGGGAATATGTTGATAGATGCATTTTAAGCTTGAATTCCCGTGTACTAATTCTTATTCCAATGAAAGCTAATGCATTATCTGAGATAATTTTAGTAAGTGACACCAAACATTGTGAAAATACTTGTCATAAAAGTCCAGCACTTAGAGTTTTATTTGCTTCTTTCAAATCTACTGCTTCTGTCCACCTTGTGAAATAATCCATAGCTATGATGAATCCATTTGTGTCCTACACTAGAATGTGGGTTAATCATGGAAAAAAAATGCAAACCCCATTACATGAAAGGATGATATACCTAAATAGGTTGAAGAGGAAGAGCTGATAACTTTCTGTTTTCCTACAAAAATAACGCACTTTGAGCACTTCCTTACACAAGCATAAACATCTATCGAATAAAATTTGGCCAATAATAGCCTTCTATCATGATCTTCAAGGCTGTAGCATCTTGGGTGAAAAATGATCACCAGAATAATCCTCTATGAAACTCTTCTAAAACATGCTCAATTTGCTTTAAATCAACATATCTCAATCGGAACGCCATTTACATCATTTCTAAACAAAATATGCCATCTACAAGAACAGAAGGAATATATTGTAATCTGAAATATCTCCTTTTTGTCTTATCTAAACCTTATGGGCACTGATCTAGTTTGTAGAAAATGGACCATTTCATGAGTCCAACTCTGAGCCAATGAAGGGGAAACTATATTTTGACCCATTTTGGAACACTAATACTTGGTTTCTATCATCATACAAATTTGAAGCTAGTTGATCACAAAACCAATCTCTTATCTTGGGACAACTTCATATTAGTATTACCTTAAAATAACAAGTATTTTTAAATACTAAAATAACTTTTGTACTCCAAGGTCTTCCCTCTTTAGGAGGGATTTACAATTCTTATAAAAGAAATCAAAGAGGCCTACATGGAGCGCTTAACAATTAGATGAGAAACCATTAAATGAACTTTTTATTAGAAACCAAATGTCTGGGGGCTCATTTGTGAGACTTCATATTATGACTGAAAGGACTTCTCATTTTAAACAAAAGAATACCTTAAGATCTCATAATATTACCCCTTTGGACTAAAACCCTCATTGGAAGCAATTGGATGACAAAAATCCTCAATAGTTTTATCAATGGGGGATTGAAACCAACATTGGTTGAGATTGTGTCAATTACATCCAAAATACATATGAAGCTTCAAAACTTAGATTTTCATAACGATTCAAGGGTTTTAATAAGTATTAGGGAACACATTGTAAAATAGGGAACGCTTTTGATTGCGTCAACATTCATTATCCAGCTCTCTATCTTTCCATCTGGAAATTCCAGGATCACTTTTCCTTAGAATTGAAGTTTTAGTGGCTTGGACTAAATTTTGATTTCACTTTTATTGGATAGCTGAATCTTCTAAAAAAATTAATTCTGACCCATTGAAAACTTGTGTTGAATTACTTCTTATGTATCTGACAAAGTTATAGATTGAAAAACTTTCACCTGTACTCTGCTCTAGATAAATGGAAAGACCCTTCTTAGACACAAAATGACCCATCAATTTACCTTCATGGATTGAAAATACATCTTTTTGGATTCATTAAGTATTATGAGAGTATTTCTATGTTAATTTCACGAGCCCATCATTGCAAGAGAATACATGCACATCAAGTGCTGCTACGGTTACACTACATTACCGAAGACTTGTTGAAGTAGCTCTAAGATGCTTTTAAAGATGTTTCATGCCCTACAAGTGTAATTTCTTGTTCGCTGCTAGGGTTAAGAAAACATGTATGACTCATGCTCATAGATCAAACTAGAAAAGGTACAAATAAGAGGTTTGTGTAAACTCCTTAAAGCAAGACCCATCATACCTTCATAAAGGGACATTAGAAGAGGGACGGTTACATTTTAGACAATTAAGAAGCACTAAAGCTTCATTTGTATGATGCATGCAAATCTGATAGCATAGTTGTTCACACAACCCTCTTCCTATTACCAGTTTAGTAACCTTAATGTCAATATCATACTCAATATGCGTCATGTAATCCAACCTTACCTTTTCCATTTAAATCCTTGCTCAAACGTAACTCCTCTTCTCCCTTGGATGGAAACCATTAAATGAACCTTGTTATTAGAAACCAAATGTCTGAATTTTTTGAAATTTCTAATGATCGAAAGGACCCGTTTTTCAACAAAAATTAATACCTTACCTTATAATCTTCGAATCCTTGACTGAAAAAAAGCAATTGGTTCTGCTCCAACTTTTCATCATTTTGTTGTACCAACATGGCTGAGATCGTGTCAGTTGCTCAAAAAGCATATAAAATGAAATGTTTGCTAAAATCAGGATTAGTAAGCGTTAGAGCCTGTGAAATAGCATGTTTGATTGCTTCAAAAGCATTCTTTTCCTCTGTTTTCCAATTGAAAACCATGTTTTTGCTTACTATTGAAGTTAGTGTCTTCACTAAGTTTGCAAAATCTAGAATGAATCTTCTGACAAAATTAATTCTGCCTAGAAAACTTTTAACACCTTCTTATGATTTGGCAAAGATAATGAATAAATTGCACTTACCCTTTCTGGATCAATTGCAAGACCTTTCTTAGACAGAACATGACCCAACAATTTACCTTCATGAACTGAAAAATACACTTTTTTGGATTTAAAGATACACATTACTGCCTGCACCTTGCAAAAACATGTATGAGATGAACTAGATGATCTCAACATGCTTAGAAAATACAGTTATGTCATCCAAATAGACAAGAACACAACTATCAATCAATCCCTGAAATGCCAAGTCCATTGCACGCTGAAACGTGGCTCTTGCATTTGATAGCCCAAATGGCATTTTTTTGTATGCATATGTGGTCTTTTTCGTGGTAAATGCAGTTTTGAATTGGTCTGATTCTTGGACCATAATTTGATTATACTCAGAATAACCATCCAAGAGTGAAAAACGTTCCAAGCCACTTACCATTTGCAAAATTTGCTCCATTGATGTTAATGGATAATGATCTTTTAAAGATGCCCTATTCAAATCTCTGAAATCCACACACAGGCGTATTTCTCCATTTTTCTTTCTCATAGGAACCAAATTGGCAACCCATGATGAATGCTTCACAGGGAAAATGATGTTAGCTTTGATCAATTTATCCAACTCTTGTTTCATGAGAGGTTCAACCTTAGGATTGATGGGTCTTTGCTTTTGTCTGGCTAGTTTTGCATTTAAATCCAACTCTATTGTGTGCTGAGCTAAATCTGGATTGAAAACCTTTAAATCACCATAGCTCCATGCAAAAACATCATCAAATTCTTGAGAAATTTGAACAAAAACAAATTCTTCATCTTGATTGCATACCTTGCCCAACTTGAGTGTTTTGTCATTGCCAATGCTAATTTGCTCATAATCTACTTGCTTGATCAGCATGTTACTCACCTCTAACTTGATCATTTGTATTAATATAGACTCAAGAGTGACTAATCCCTGAGGTATTTTGTTAGATCTCAACTGAATAATCTGATTTTCATATTGTTGTAATTTTTCCTAATTTTTTATTGAAAACTCAACTTCCTCTTGCAAAAAATTAATTATCTGTTGATTTGATTCAAATACTTGCCAGTTAACATTGTTATCAGGGATAGAAGGCCTTACAACTATCTTGATATGTTGTTGATTTTTGTCCTTCTTGATTTGATTTGGAATGTCAACCTGAGCACCAATTGCAGCTAGCCTATCTGCATATTTATTCTTTTCTCTAGGAATAGATTGTACATTGAAAGCATCAAAATCCTCTATCAGATCCCACACATTGTTTTTATAAGATCTCAACAAATTGTTCTTGGTTGCACTTGTTCTTTGATTTGATTGACAACTAATTGTCACTGCCCTCTGATTTGATTCACAACTAACTCACTGTCACCATACACCTGCAATTGTCTTATCCCTCTTTTCCTTGCCCACTGAATACCATGCACAAGAGCTTCATACTCAGATGTATTGTTAGTGCAATTAAACTGAAACCTTAAAGCTAAAAAATACTTCTCTTTTGTTGGAGAAATCAACATGAATCCCTCACCTGCTCCATTCCTGCTTCTTGATCCATCAAATTATAATTGCCATAAACCTTCATCCTGCTGATTTGATTTGACAAGGTTAGCAATAATAGAATTTTCTTCATGGAGATAATATGTTCCAAGACCTGCCTCTTCAATATGACTTATATGGATCAAAAGCATGACTTTGAGTAGACCCATTCATGAAGTAAGAAGTCTAGAATCCCCTCAAGAAGTGTGCTCGGTTCTTGGTCAACTAGAAGGTCTTCTTCATCTATGATCATACAATTGGAATTGATAGCACTAGGAATATAAGGCTCTATATGGCTTGTTGAGATGGGCTCAGACCTTATTGTAACTTTGGTGCCATACCTTGTTCTAAACAACATGTGAGACCAGTCTGATGATAAGTAGCCTCTAATTTTGGCAATGAAATCTCTAGAAAGACACAAGGCAAAATAGGGAGGAAGATCAATAATGAAGACATCTTGAGGGATGGAGAAATTGGGGCATGCATGCAAGGTTAGACTCAGTCCTCTAATGACTCCAAGGGTTTCTACATGTGTTCCATCTAACTAAACTATTCCGTTAGAAAGAGGCTCATATTTTAGACCAAGTGTATCAATAATTTGCTTAGGCATAATTGAGCTGGAATCAATCATGCAATTATGAACTAGATTTTTGGCCTATGATCAAGGAAACATAGAAAGGAGGTGATTTTACACTTTTGCTTGCTTGGGCTTCTTTTGGTTTAGGTGTTTTAGTAAGCACAACCTTAGATGGTTCCTTGGATGGTTGGCTAGAGAGACTGAGATTAAGCAAAACTTCTTGCAAAAGATCCTTTTGACTGGGAAGAGACCAAGAATCCCACATTGACATATTCACCTTAGTTTGCTTCATGTGATCAAGAATATTGAAGATGAATTACTAGCCTTCTATTGTACTTTATTAACAGCAGGACCTTCTTGCATTGATGGTGTCAAAATTGGCATCTCCTGTAGACAGATTTTTTGAGTGCCTTGTTGATTAGAAACTGAAGAAGCACCTTGTAATGTTGGAGGAGGCTGAGAATTAGTCTTACCAGTTAGCTGATCCACTTCTATTACTCTTTTATTTGATCTTTTGTTCACTGCCACAGAATTAGAGCTCTAATTTTGACCCTACAACAGATTTACTCCACAAAAATCATCTTCTTGCCAATTTAGAAGTGTAGCATCATTGTGCACCAATTCTTGAGAAATCTCCTACTGTGGTGGGGTCTCAATTGATGAGTTTTGAGACATAGAAGCATTTTACACCATAAGTGCTTGATTATTGGGACAAGAGTTCTGGTTATGGACTAAATTACAAGGATACCACTATTTGTAGTCTTGGTATGAGATTGTTTTGGATTTTCCAGGGACTGATTTGCTCCATTAGATGAACTAGTCAGTGTTGGGTTGCCAATGGTTGGAAAGGTTTTGCATTGGAGAACTGATTTTGGCTTTGCAAGTTTGGTTGAGAATAGAGGCCTATTGTTGCTGATTGGGTCTCATAGTAATGGGTCTATGAGACATCTGAAGTTGTTGGCACCATAAGTGCTTGATTAAGTGCAACTATCTCATTCCCAAGAGTCTTTCATCCCATGGGCTCAATATACAAGGGTATCATGCTCACTCGTACTCTTGTAAGTCAAATTGTTATTGGCTCAGAGCTGCAATTGCTTTTGACTTAAAGGACGTAGTGATAGGCACTGAATGATTTGGCATTGAAAAGTTGCTATTGTAGGTATTTGCAAATTTGGTTGGCATAGAGGCCTATGTATGCTTATTGGGAAAAATGGCATAGTAGGGCCTTGTTGCAATCTTTCCAGCTTATAGTAAGACTATTTTCAGCTCCAACTATGCTTATGTCCCATAAATCTATTAGGAAGTGCTCCTTCTGCCCATTGATTGTAGTCATTACTGAAATATGGCATGGAGTCAAAGCCCTTAGATAATGACAAAAAAACATACTCAGAAATGGGCCTTCCCAGTATGTGGAGCTATTATGTCCCAAGTCCTTTGAAATCTATAGGTTGAAGTCACATATGAAGATCTTGCATAGGTGCTCTCTTAATGGTAGTCAATTGTTCCACTACTTGTAAAGATGATCTGATTTGTCTTCAAATTGCCTACAAAAAAATTCTCCAGTTAATCCCATGTACTGATGGAATTTATTGCCAATCCCCTATCCACTGCAGTGCTTTGCCTTCGAAGTAGGTTGCTAATAACCTGACTGGAACATTCTCTTGAGTGACATGATAAATAGATCATATATTGGCTACATCTTTAAAGTGTTCTCAGGGTTTAAGTTGATTTTATTCAATGAAAAATGGAATGCTCTTAAGGGCAAACACATGGATGTCATCATGGCGAGCAAGTTGTAGTGCACTGCCATCATTGATATGATTTGTCTTCAAATTGCCCGCAAAAAAAAATTCTCCCAACTGATCCCATGTACAAATGGAATTTACTGTCAATCCCCTGTACTACTGCAATGCTTTGTGTTTGAAAGAGACTGCTAATAACCCGACTGCAACATTCTCTTGAGTAGCAAGATAAATAGAGCATATATTAACACCGCCATATCTTTAATGTGTTCTATGGGTGTAATTTGATTTTCTTCAGTGAAAAATGGAATGCTCTTAAGGGCAGACATAGGGATGTCATCATGTCAAGCAAGTTGTAGTGGGTTGTCATCATTGAAGGGAACAAAAACCAGATTTCTTGGGATGGCCATATTGAGATTCAGTTTGGATATGGGAAAGTTGGGAAGTAAACTCGGATTTTGGGGTTTGGGGGATGGAGGGAAATTTATTATATGGTTTGGATTTTAAAAACCTGCTTCTCTTTGCTGAATTCA
Organism: Taxus chinensis; assembly: GCA_019776745.2. Lineage (NCBI taxonomy): Eukaryota > Viridiplantae > Streptophyta > Pinopsida > Cupressales > Taxaceae > Taxus > Taxus chinensis. Next base: position 262,598,546 of record CM034150.1, read on the forward strand.
AAGGTAACCCAACAAAATCAAATGGAATACCTTTCGAAGATGGTCTAGTTGTAACTTTTGGCATGAAAATTTGCATTGATCTGCTCCCAAGATGTGCTTTGTACTTATGGAGCCGCCAGATGCTGGATGAATCTATCTGAAACACTTATACTTGCCAAGAACAACATCAGATATTTAGCAAATTGTTTTGTTGTCCCACTGGGTGTGCGAAAAACTGTTGCCAGTTGAAGGCACCAAGGTGGCTAGAATGTTTGCAATGGAACACTTGAAAAATAAGACCAAAATCTAAACAAAGTGTCCCATCGAGCGTGCTAGAAATTGTTGTCACGAAGGAATGCCATAAGATAACTAACTAGTACAAAATTTCCACCCAAAAGGACTGTACCACATATTGTCATACATGGAACAAGAACTCTACTTGGCCATTGCCGCTCCAGCTACATCCGCAACACCACCAGAAACTCTTTCTTTCCTTGCACCCGAAAACACCTTTTTTCCCTTTTGGCAAGTTGTAGATACTCATAGTTTATGGTGATAAAATCAAGCTTTTAAATTTCTGCACGAATTTATCTCCTCGAGCATGAAATTTCTGCCAATCCCCTCGGGCAGAAAGCACATCGCTTACATTCGATGCCATGGATGCAAACATGTTCATGTCCAACAATTCCGAGAGACGATGAGTAGAGCCATTCATAATCTCCATAATCTCAAACTTTCCCTTACCCTCAAAAACCGATTCCTTCACTGCCTAGCCTCCAACTATGAGGACGCTTCCCACAACAAACCTTCACATCAAGACCATCTTTGACAGGGTTCACCATAGCTTTATGGAGGTGAGACGCAGTCTTCCTGCTATGCTTGTGAGACCAACAAGAGAGAGATGACTTGGCACATATTTTATGAAGATGAGATTTACAATATTTAACCCTCATTTCCGTGGAGGAAATTTTACATCCCCATTTTTCCCAAGAGGAATCTCAACCTTTATTTCTTTGAGGGTGCCAGTCAATTAGCTCCTCCACAAGAGCTTCTCAAGAGGAGAGGTTCCACTTTGTTTTTTTCTTTATTAAGGCAAGAGACTAGGGGAATATCTCCCATATCTTCTTGAACTCCTCTACTAGTAGGAAAGCAATGGATGGGGGACGGAGGGGAAATGACTTAACGATAAGTTGAAAAATGGAATATGCCGAGAGATAGTTGTTAATATCTCCTTGAATTCATCTCGAATGGATTCTACTGAATTGTTGTCCTCATTACTGTTCCTGCACCCACCTTAGTATAAAATGTGCCAAACTAAATCTAAGCAATCCATCTAAGACGAAACAAGAGAGTAGTCAGGAAGAAGAGACTGATCACTAATTTGGTTGGGATGAATTGGAGGTGCTGCTTCAGAAGCCATGGACAATTTGTAGAGCAAGGGTTGGGATTATAATAGCACTGCGGGTCGACAACTGGCCAAGAACAACATGGATAGAGATGAAGAGCATTGGTTCAGGAGATAAAGGTGTGGGAGAAGTGAAGGTTGTACTACCCAACACTTGCTGAAGCGAGATGCACGCTGTTTGCAGCGTGCAAAATGTTCTTCTGCGATCTTTTCCTTTTCCAACTGCTGCCCCAAGTCTTATCACCTTATGATGGGGCATTAAAACGATTTCCTTGCCTTATTTTGGTCAGTCTTTTCAGCAGATTGCGAAAAAATCATTATTCGGTGCGTCTACAGAAGTTTAAAAATTAATCAATATGTTTTTACTGGTAATGTAACCACTAGACTTTTACATCATCACTGTAAGATCAAAATTCAAAGCCCTTTGATAATAAAAAAAGGCCATGCTCAGAAGATAGAACTTATGAACTTTTGAAAAAATGTTCCAAGATCTGTGCCCACATTGGCCAGTTGAAATCAACCATGGAACTTTTGAGCTTCTCTGTTGCAGTGGGAGTCAATTGAAATCCACTAGTGAAACATGACTCTTGATTTGTCTTCAAATTGCCTAGATGCAGGAGGTAGTTGAGCTTCCAGTTGGTCCCATGTACGCCTATTGAAATTCATTGCATTAGTTACAGAGGCTGAGAATCTCCCTTTACTTTTAAATTGTCGACATCGTGCTCTCTGAGCAAGATGATAAACAGAGAATATGTTGGCCACTAGCTTTACATGTGGTCTCTGGCTGTAACTTGATTTGTGCTGTGAGCTAGAAAGGATGGTAGCTGCTCTTGAATTGCCCTTAACCTGAGGGCAGGATTCATCCCATACTGTGCAATTCCAGGTTGCCTTGTGAAGCTACCAACAAAGTTGAGATTGGCGAACAAAAACTAGGTTCCTACGGAGGGCCCTCCCTGAGATTCAGATCTTGGATATGAGGAAGTTTAGTGCTTACCCTGTAGCTCTTTAATGGGATGTAGGGAGATTACATTTATCGTTTGGAAGCTCAAATAATATCTATTATAATAGGAAAACTGGTTTTTAATTGTTATTACAATAATGTAGTTCAAATTAGATACCTTTAGTAAAATAGATCAAGTTGTAAGATTTGGCATGTAATATGCACTTATTTATTGTTATGGTCATGCTTTGACACAATAATGGAGCCCCCATTATTAGGTTATTATGTATTTAAGAGACACTAGGCTACTTGCACTAGATCAACGATCAGAATCTCCAGCAATTAAGTGCGTTGGGCCGTTGTAGTATTGTCCCACCAGGGTCCCAGAAACTGTTGTCACGGAGGAATGCACCCTTTGGGGAATGGTGTGGAGTAACTCCCCTTCCAATTGACAAAATTGAAACACTCCAAGGTTGTGGGTGACCTGTATGTTGAAGCGAATCTCCAGAAGAGGGCTCGGCTCCCCTAGTGTAACACCTAAAACTAGATTCTACTCTACTGCATGAATTGGAAAAAAGGGGGAAGGAAAGACTGAAAACAACAAAAGGGGGGTGATACACTAGAAAGTTTGAGGATCTCAGACTTGTTTGAACCACATAGATGGACCACAGGAATCACACATACCATACACAACTTACAATGAATATGTCAATGCAAAAGTGTTTTAGAGAAGGGTTTGATGTTTGTGACAAAATAAGGAAGGGAAACAAATGGCTTTTGAAAGGGCAATTCGGTCAGCTGCCACAACAAGATCCTGCACACACTGTTAAACACAATCTATGACTTGCAAATTAATATATAACTACATAAAGGCATGGAAATTAGACTAGTAAATCAGGGATAAAACAATATCATACGAGATAAAATCAGCTGAAGGACACGATATTACACAATACACATAGGATGTAAGAAGGTAAAAACTAGCTCCTTTCTTGATCCAAGAGGTGAAACTAGTACAAAAGATCAATCATGACCCCTACTCTTCCACTCAGAACACTAAATTACTCCAAGATAATGAATAGAAAGTGCGGAGATTTATTTTACAATGAATTCCATGGAGTTTTATAGAGAATGAGGGAGAGAAGAAGGGGAAAAAGTGCAAATAAGTAAGTCTGATCAATTAAAAATAGGAAAACATAGGAATGTTGCATGTCCATTCTGCCCTTCTGTTCCAAAATTAGACGATCTTGATTGAAAACAGGGAGATCCATGCATAGAAAAGAGTAATTTGCGCCTAAAATTGGAAATTCCACGCTTCGGAATGAAGTTTGCATGCTCAAAAATGGAATTTGGGTTCCCTTGCATGTTCCTGTTATTTTTAATGGTATATGCATGATAAAAATGGAGTCTTGCTTGCATGATCTTGCCAATTTAAACCTCTGCATGCTCAAAATAACAACTTGGGCATTAATACCTCCCTAGGACATTTCTGGGTTGTTTGTCGGGTAGTGCGGTGATCCGGAGAACTGGCGGAACGAGGGAATAGTTCCCTATGTTCCTTCAAATGCCGACTTAACTGCTTGTTCCCTTTGTTCCTCCAATCACTAACTGTAATATACCCAAATAGGACATTTCAAGATTCAGCAATTATTTATCAAAACCCTTGAAATCTGAATGTGGAAAATGAATCACAACAAGCTGGAAATTATTGTTTTTATGACAACAATGCAAACAACCCAAAATTCCTTGCCAAAACCCTAGGAGATTTGCCCATGGGTGTAAAAATAGCCTCAAAACACCTTCAAAAATTATGAAATTAAATATGTAGCTAGCCCTTGAAATCTCCAATCTGAAAATACTTTTTTTTAACAAAATACTTAAAATCTGATTTTTTATTGCAAAAAAAACAGCCGAAACCTCATAAATTCATAACTCATAAAATACCCAACATTTTTTAACAAATGATAGCTCAAATTGAAGATAAAATTACAAACTTTCCAATGATACCAAAATCATAATTTTTCGATGGGTAGAAGGCACCCAAAACAAGCTCGGAAATATGGAAATGTGTAGATGAAACCCTAGTTGTACCTAAAATCAACATCCATTCACCCCTCTTGGAAAGCCCTCAAACAAGCCTTAGAACTAATCACAACACCTTAGATATGATTCTCCTTCAATTCGACCTTCAACAAAGACCTCACATGCATAAAAACCCTTCAAACAACAACACAACAAAATTCAAAATGTAGCAATGTGTTTCTCGGATGGAAGTACCCAAAATCAGCAACAACACTATTGGGCATGCACCTCAGTAAATCTTCAAGCATGAAGATACAAAATATAATTTTCAAGCATGCCTTAATTAGAAACCCTTATGTTGCTTTTATATTTCCCCTAAGTGGGGCGATCCACCTTAGGGGGGGCGGGCAAACTTTATTTGAAAATCACTTAAACACCATTTTGATCTCTTTTCTCTTTTCCCTCTTGCTGACCTTATTTGTTGTTCACTTTATTATTAAAGTAATTGCCAAAGTTTAGCTTTAGCCATAATAATTACTTTATCGCAAATAATCTAGTAAATTAATTATTTCCTTTTTATTATAATAACTAATATAATTACCCTCTAATTCCAAATGATGAAAATCACTCTCAAGGTAATTAATATTAGCTATTATTTTTATTTGAAATGGGGGCATTACAATCCTCTCTTCCTAAATTTTCTTGCCCTCAAGCAAATGTAAGCTCATATGCACAAATACCATGTCCGAAAGAGAAGACATGATGCAATGCTTCTAAATCCTTGACCCGGTGCTGGTCAAATAAGATATCACTTGCCAACATAAGCTCATGATTTTGATATATTTTGGCCAAAATAAAATTTCTGCAACTTCATTTTTTCTTGTTCTTAACCCTGCACATGAAGCAAACATATTAGAGAAAACATGAGTGTTTAGAAACACTTTTGTTAGTCCTTCATCATGCCTTAAAGGCACGAACTCTCTTCAAATGGTGAGACTTCCACAGTTCATTCATGCTGCCCCATCTACTGTTGTAATTATGTTTCTTTTTCCCCGCAATTCTCATTAAAGTGGCTGGAAACTCGCTAGTACTTGCACCAAGCACTCCCAAGATGATTAAGGTCCGGAAAGAACATCTCCCAAGTGTCAAAGTACCACCATGGGATTATAAAAGGAGAAGGATCAAACTGAAAAATGCATAAAACAGCAGTCCATAACATTATGCTAGCACCTTCCATGAACCATGGGCTGCCCTCCTTAACACTTCTATTCACTTCCGTAATGCAATGAAGATGTTGTTCACTTAGCTGCCCCTTAATAGCAAAATTCATGAATTTAGTGCTTCTAGACATGTTCCTTATTCCATCACTATGCTGCCCACAAAACTGAAATGACCTAGTAGGAAACAATAAGTCATCAACACTTACATACCCTTGGTTGTAGCATGTTATTTTTGTACTTATCCTTGAGTATATGATGGTTGGAAATTTTTAGTATTTTCCCAAAATGTTCCCACAACATCGAGTGATTAAAAAACAACTCCCAACAACCATGTTGTCCCTGTGTGGACCCAAAGAAAGAAAAAAACAAGCTGGAAATACAAAATACAACAGCCTTATGTTTAATAACAGCTTGTTTTGGAGCCCATTAAATATTGTTTGGAATCACCCAAATGTGATTTTTGGGTTGCGAGTGAACAATTGCAACTATTTTTGTCCAACGACCCAACTCATGACCAAATATGCATTCCAAACTTACTCTTGAAGTGTTAGCAATGAAACCCAAAGCATAGATGACTAAAATTGTCTTACAATACTAAAAATCATTACCTTCAAGAGCTGCATTCTTGATCATGACAGAAAATGTTTTGAATGGAGGACTGAATTTTGTGACAATAGTCCTATAACCCTTTATAACAAGCTCATCACTCCAATTCTTAATATTTATACAAAGAACAATTAGTTTCTTCACATCAAAATACCTTCTATTATGTCCTCCATTCATCATGGAGTGATTCAAGAAGCCATCTTCCATTGGTGAGTTATCTCTAAGTATGTATGAGTAATTGAAGGGCCAAGTAAATAATATTCCATGGTCTGTAAATGAAATGATTTTCTTACCATGAGAAAGCCAGCTCACAAGCCCCCATAAGTTTCAATTTCCATGAAGCATCCCTCTTACCAAATTCATGCTTGAAAGTGTGACAATTAAATATATGGTCGGTGGTCCATCATGTAGACATTTTGTAACAGTAGTCCCTATTTGTTGGGCAACAAACAAAGTAGATAGCAAACTGAAAATGACAAGTACAATAGTCTTATATTGAATGGAAGCTAGTACCAAACCCAAACAGCCATGATTAATCCGAAATGTCTTCATCAACTCACCCAAAACATGATAAGCTATGACATCTTTGATGTGAAACATTTCCCAATATTGGTATGTGCCAAATATATAATAAGGGGTAGCAAAATTGAAGTAGATATTAGCCTTTTCTTTATCCACACCAAGCATACCTCTATTAGCCCAATCAACAAAGCATGTAAAAGAGGGCATACTCATACTTGTATAGAATTCTTTTGCCAAGACATCCTTATAACCTATTTTTCCCCTTCCACATGCATGTTTGTTGGACAAACCATAAATCATATGAAAGTGGAAAATCGCTGCCCTATCATGTGCAATGTCTAGCAACCAACCATAATTCCATGTAACTTGAATTTTTTTCTCACATGAATTGGCCCAAGTAATATTATTAAAATTGAACTGAGGGGAAACAATATTAAGTAGCTTACCACACCTTGGGATCACTCTTTTGTTGTCCTTACTTTCACTTGGACTAAAATTTAGGAAGTGTTGCCCTTCTTTCCAATGATCCGGGGCTTCTTAGAAAGATTCCTTCTCCACTTAGCACCTTCATCTTGTCTTCATTCTTAGCACAATACTCATAATAACCAAAACAATGCAAGGACAAGATATGATGGTGGTCCAACAAATCCTTACTATGAAGATAGTCAAATTGATTACCCTTAGTAACTGCCAGGAGGGTCTACCAAAGGGAAAAACAACATTAGTACCTTGAGAGGTACCTTTTCCCTTTGCATCTGGATCTCCTAAAGCCGAATCATGCATGTCAGTACTCATGACCACCAAAAATAATTTTGAATTTTCATTTATTCCCAGAAAATCAATCAATAAAGATCACAAAATCAGAATTGACAACCTTTGGAGGATGTGGAAAATTACCCGGATCCAATACCTTAGAGTGCCCATATAAGTGACTTTGATCCAAGGAATCTTGTTGCCCCATGTTGTAGCCCATAATCTTCATTTTTTTCTTCGTCTCTTACATGCTTCTCATGAGGAAAACAAATATGATTTGGCAAAGTATGGAACAATAAATCAACCTCATTTGCAAGCTTCTTATGATGATAACAAACCTCCATGTTTGAATGATGTATGTATGGGACATCCTCATAACTCCCTTCAAGGCCATGAATGTCATTTGCTTGCTTCATATTGACGGTTGTTCCAGAATGGACACCAATCTGAATATCAACATCCGCATTGGGGATTGGGGCTTCAATCACCAAATTCTCTTCTCTCTTGTAGATCTGACTTTTCCTCATTCTTGGGTTCAAATTCCGTGATCTCTTCTGTCACTTTGTTAACATGCATGCAATCCTAAAAAAGCAAAGAAACATTTTCAACTAATGAGGGATTTTCACCTTGCTCATCCTTGCAATCTTGCACATCGAACCTTTCTAGGAACCTTTGGTGAAATCTTCAAGGGAGGAAACGGATTCGACCCCCAAGGTTTCCAACAAATGATGCCACCACTTATGTGTCCTTCCATTCAAGTATCAGAGATGAGCATGAGGGCATCATCCTGACACATAGGATTCCATCGCAAATGTCTTAAATTCCTTCAACCAAGATCTAGCAAAAAGTTTATTAGTGCCATCAAAAAAAGGAACTTGGGTCCACGTCATCCGTTCCATTGAATCTTTCTAACCTCTAGCTTCCAGATATACAACACAAAACCTCACAGGTGCACCAAATCGGTGCTCTAATACCACTATAATGTCCCCAAATAGGGCATTTCAAGATTCAACAATTATTTATCAAAACCCTTGAAATCTGGATGTGGAAAATGAACGACAACAAGCTGAAAATTATTATTTTTATGACAGCAATGCAAACATTCCAAAATTCTTTGCCAAAACCCTAGGAGATTTGCCTATGCATGTAAAAATATCCTCAAAACACCTTCAAAAATTATGAAATTAAATCTGTAGCTAGCCCTTGAATTATCAAATTTGAAAATACTTATATTTTTTCAAAATATTGAAAATCTTTTAACTTACATCTCTTTATCAAATTTTCAAATTACTGGAAAGGAATCAAACAATGAAAGATGAAGGTCATTCTCCTTCCTGAATGAACAAGTTTGGCAGAATACAATATATTTTTCTTAAAGAACAATGTAAAAGACCACAAAATCAATAGTTTGGATAGATATACCATCACATAATCACTTATTAGAATCTCAATCATCATCCACAAGGTGTTTACAAGAAATAATACTTGGAGACAAGCATAGGATCCTTTTGTTTTCTTTATCTTGTTGGGTAAAAAAAAATACTAAATCAAAGTTTGGCATCTAAGAAATTTACAAAATGCAAACCAGAAATCATAGTTTGGGTTTTTGTGAAAGTTTCTTAGGAGATTTTTGGCAGCTTCTGCTAAGTATTGTTTGTAAGGCAATATGCATCTTTGCTAGTCAAAGTGTAATTTTTGAGTTAGATGTCATATAACTGTATTGCTATAATGACCCCAAGGGGTAGCTCGACCTGTAAAAGCATGTTATCCATGGGCCCCAAAGGCGCCAGTTCAAGTCCCCTTGATTCAATTGTGGTGAGGGATTGGGTCTTCCTAGCATTGCCAGGCTTATAGTGGCAGGCCAATTCAAACCTGTGACCTCCAATGAAGAGGCTTCATAGGCGGACTAGCTTACTGATTTCCCTCGTAGCAAAATAAAAAACAAAAATATATATATATATATATCTATAACTATAATGCAGATCTAGAATATGTCGAGGCCCAATAATTTTCAAACCTGAAATAAAGATTAGTTGTTCTTAACATAAATGAAATCATAATTTAAAGAATCCAACCAGCACTCAACTGGTTGGGTCAGTATATTAATAAACAGTGAACAGCTAAAGGAGGTGGGCATTAATGTCCTTTTTATCATATAAAATGGGATTTTTGTTGCCACTGTTCTATGCTGCATGGTTGATGACTAATTCTATCTGGTAACCGCACTCTACACCCCATTGCTTGGGAATGTAGGCATTAGGGACTAGGCCCATGATAAACTAAAAAGGAAAATTTATAAGTGAGTCTGAAAAAAAAAAAAACCTCTTTGAAAATTTGCATACCATTTAACAAGCTTCTCCAAATTCCCACATGGATACCTAACCATACAAATAATGAATTAATACATCGGGGTTTACCTTGAGTGAAGGAAAGCCAACAATATAGAAATCAGATATTTGTAACTGTTAACACCGCACCTCTGATCCTGCAGTTAATGTGAAGATACTATGCACTAACTACAACTGATGTTACTAATCTTTTGGAAAGAGGCAAGACTCAACCTGCAAGTTGTGAGACTGTGGTCTGCTAGCCATGTAAATGTGCTGGCAGGATGGTCAAAAGCAGTTTGAGCACAAGACCACAAACAAGAAAGCATGTGAAAAATCTAGTGGATGTCCCCTGGACATTGAACACTATTTCTCTTCAACAACACTAATAAATTGATGGGAGAGAAGGTGGTCCAGGACTCTGGTTTAATAGATTGGGAAAAAACATTGTCAAATGGGAATTCACAAAACTTAACAAAAAAGAATGCAGAGGTTCAAATTCATAAAATTAATCCTGGTTGGAAAAATTCAGCTTCTTTCTTCATATTGGACATTCAGAAAGTATGTCCAATATTCTATAACCTTGATCAAATCCTATAACAGGAGATTGAGATCCTTATAAGAACAAATGAATCTTGGCATGCCATAATTTACAGTATCCTCTAAATATTTAGTTGCTGACATGAGCATTACAAACAGCTTTCTTTTTCAAGAAATGACAAGCAGTGCTTGGAAAACTTTGGATTGTCATGACAATTGGCAACTAGCCGTTCAGCAAATTCTGAAGTGGATTTCATATAAGATTCAATTGTCATGAAGGAAACCAACACACAAACTTCAGGAATTTCTAGCTATGAATATTCTCATGAAAGAGAAGGATGCTGCATGGTTTCATAAGAATGAACACTCAAGGAATGCTGTTCATCCATTTTCCTGTACAACAATCTACTTTACATAGACTTCAGCCTCGGCTGTTTTAAATTTTCAGAAATACCAACATTCCTATTTCTCTGAATGGCAGCAGCAGAAGGTACATACAAGCCTAGCAAAATCAGACATTAATGTTATAGACTTATATCTCAAGACAAAGAACAGCATTAGCAGTTTCTTTTGATAGACATAAATGATGAAGGAAAAACAATTTTTTTTTTTGAAACATAGGTTTGCCGTAAGACAATAAAATTAATAAAAATTGCATTTCAGCCAGTTAAAATATGCCAGAAGATGTTCCTTTGATCAAATTCATTTCTGTATCTCTCTCTGCCTCTTTCTCAATTGATAAGTTCAGTGACTGCATAAGATACACACCTACTGTATCAACTACATAAAAGTCAGTGCCCGGGGAAATCTGTTCGCTTTGGGATCGACGAGCAACAATCATTCCTTGCTTTCTCAAAACCTGAAATACAAAGAAGTTGCCCAAGTAAATCAGCTTTCTTTGGAGGTATGACTCAATCATTTGGACAGGAAGAATTTTTTTATTTAATACTGTTTCCCCATATTTACTTGTAAAAGAATTGACTTAATCAGCTACTCTAGAAGTATTGCATGCACAAGCATAGAGTGATTAAAAATTGCTATAATCCTATTGGAGGATCGTTTTGTCCATTTCCATATTAGGAACATCCACTACAGCCATGCCAAAAAGGATATGCAAGCAGGGCTAAAGGAAACTAATAGATTTTATCAAAGAATATATGGTTTTCTAGCAGTTATTCTTCGAAACTGCAGATTGATAAAAATAGGTGCTTGGCAGGATCTTGGGACTGAGCAATTGCATTAAGCATGAAATACATGAGCATGATTATTGCATTGTCATATTAAGACAAATTGCAATAAGTTATGGATATAAGAAAGGGATTGGCAGCTAATTAACTCCTCAGACAACTTGTTCTTTGAAGATTTCACAAGCTAATAAGCAGCACAGAAAAGGGTACAGAGGTTTATCTGTAATCATCCTGGATATACCAATGGTCAATTCAACAAAACAGATCTCTGAATTGTGATATTGCAGGTTCAATATTATATACTACTGAAATTCAGCATACATACAGCGAAATGATGTATGCTGCAGCTACATGCTCCAAACACCATAGCGCGACTGATTTAAATTTGTTCATTGGCAAAATACAAGACTACGCAACTGCAAATCAGATTTATATAAATCCTTATGCTGATGCACATGCTCTCAAATCAGAAATAAATGCAACTACAGCTAAGACCAACTATTTACATGGGTGAAATACATGTAGCTCTACTGAATCTATGCCCTATACCAATATGTACAAAAGATATTTATTCCTTGCAATGTTAGAACATCCAATTACTCATACACCTATATGTACAACAATGAAAAGCATAGTTACCAGGTCCAGAAATCTGGATCCGTTCGGTAGGGCAAAAAAATCCGAAAATCCGGAATTCTTGAAAAGTTCGGAAAAATTCGGTCCGAAATATATGAGTTGAATTTTACAAATATGACAAATTGATAAATACAATGAAAAACTAAAATAATGGAATGTAAACTGTTATATTTTTAATATGTAAGGTTGATAGTTGACTGTTTTTTCCAGAAAACTACAGAATTTTTTAAAAAATAAATAATTTTTTTTTTCCCTAAATTAGGGCCAACCCGAACCGAATTTATCTGGGTCGGCTGAAAAATCCGGATCCGGCTGGATTTGGTAACTATGATGAAAAGCATGAAATAATGTAAAAAGAAACACATCCAAGACATATGACACCTATATTTATTTCTGTAGAAAACCAATGTGGGTGAAACCTCTAATAATGAAAAGCTGTGCTTCATTCATCTTCATGATTTGAGAAACGAATACAAAGTAGAAGCTCTCCTTAAGCATGGAAGTTTACCCATCCCTCAAGTCTAAAAGGTTGTGCATTCTCCTCCTACTGTTCTCATTTTTCTCCTATACCTAGGAGGCCTGTACAATCCCCAATGGCTGAATGATTTGAATGGTTGGATCCATTGATAGATCATTGAATGGATGCCTCACTTTGGAAAGATTCAATTATATGTGTTTGGAATGATGTTTGAACTTTTGCTGAGCATTTCACCATGACTCACCAAGTTTTGGGCCATGTGGGTGACTGCTTTGATTCTTTGGGGTGCATATCACTCAAAACTACTAGTCACAACTACAAACCAGCTACTTTAGAAGATAAAACTACCAGTTTAAAAACTAGAACCACCAATTTGCTTCACAAAGCAGTTTGACTGGTCAAACAGATGAATTCCTTGATGAAACTTTACATGCACCTGGAAGAGTGAGTCTAAGTTATTCACACAAGGATTCAAGTTATTTGGACATCATATGCAAAATTTAATTCTTCTGCACAGTGATTCTAGTCACGCAGCTGTTGGCTGTCAGTAAGTCAAAATTTATCAGATTTCAACAAGACATCATAGAGTGATTCTAAGACATGTCTAGCACATGTACATCAGATTACATGTATACCTATTTAGGTTTATAAACTTATGTGTATCGTCTCTAATCATGAGCGGTCAGCTAGTTGTTCACTAGCCAATCACCAACACTTCCCGCCGTCCCTTGCTCAAACCTGAGTGGAATGATGTGTTACACTCATGATGCATTGTTTATGATATAGGGATCAGCTATACAAAGATAAGATAAGATAAATAATTATATTAATGTCCAACGAATGACCACAAAAGTAGGTCAACGGGACTGCGCAGTACAACGCTAAAGAGAACCAGCAAGGAGACCCGAAAAGGGTCATCCAAACAACAAGAAAAGAGAGACAAGAAAGGAAAGAAGAAGGAGAAGCAAGGGTCACAATGGCTACAAGAGTGCAGATGGATGGAGCCGAAGAAGAGGGGGGCAGAAAAGCCCCATCAACGACATTGTCATCTAGCATCTGAGGCTGATTGGAAGTAGCTGGCAATATGCCTGTATCCTGTAGTTGAAACCATGGAGAGTTTGGAATGTCGGTGTCTGGGAGAAGGAGGAGCAAGACAAACCCTCTGTATCCTCCTGGCTGACCATGATCCATGGGGGGCGGGGGGGGTGCTAACCGAGCACAATCATGAAAGCCTCTGGTCTGGGAGGTGGCATCCTGAGTCCTGACAGATCTAGTCTGGTAATCCATATTGGTGTCAAGGTGTGGCTTGGTGCCCCTCTCAAGTGGGAGCATCGTAAAGAAAGATGAGATCTGTCGAGCAGCAGCCTGTTTGGGAGGGGACTGAAGGGTCTCATTCCGAAGCCTGAGAGCCTCCTGTAGGTAGAGAGCAAGACACCGTTGATCGCGATACCTGAAGAAAGCTACAAATGACGGATGCTCCCGGAATAGGAAACGGAACCTCCCTTTGATCTCATAGTACATGGGACACCTGAAAATAAAGTGTTCCTCTGTTTCGACCTCCTGGAGAGAACAAAGCTAGCAAATCCTCTCTGAGCGGTCCAGCTGGTGGTCCTCCACACTAAGTCTATCAGAGCCTATCTTGAATTGGTTTAAGGATATGTGGAGTGCTTGCAACCAATGTCGGGATATATACGTAGGCCAGTTAATAAGGCCATCATTGACCTCAAGGAAGTGTGCAGCATAGAAAGCCATCATAGGGCGTAATCCACCGGAAGGGCTGATCCAAGTGTGCTGGATGAACTGCCTATAAATGTCATCTCTAATATTCTTGTGCAGATTTTGCTTATTCGGTAGGAGATGGGCAGGAGCGTCCAGGGAGTATTTGTATGGTGGGAGGCGGTCTATTTGAATCCCGACAGAGCCAAGAAGACGTGAAACTCCAGCGTACTAGTAGCAAGAATGGCCACTGTGGTCAGAAAGAGCAATAGCCTCAAAAGAACGGTAGGCGAGGTAGAGATACCTATCCTTGCTTGCAGAAGAATCTGAAAGCTCTTGGATGCAATGCAAAATCAAAACAAGGCCAAAACTAGTCTCCAGTCTAAAGGGGCAGACCCCAAACTCAGCTAAGAGGATGTTGTGTGGAACTGTCTCTTTGCACCTGATGATGCGTCTGAGCATGAGGATCTAGACTCGCTCAACAGTAGCCCAATCAAAATCGAGCAGGGATGGCTCCCAAACCTCAAAGCCATAGATAATTGTGGGCCTCACAAGAGAACCCAAGAGGGACATCTTCGACAAGATGTCCTAGAAGTGGTGGCAAAAGCAGTCTCTCCAAGATTGCCAAAGAGCCATACCCCTTGTTGACGTGGGGCTGAAGAGCAGGCCAAAGACTCAAACAGGGCTCGGTGAATAAAAATCCCAGGTAAGTGTAGGAGCTAGTGATCTCAATCTCTTCCCCTCTAAAGAAGAAGTGGTAGCCAGAAGTCTTCAGTGCATTGAAGATCATGACCTTGGTTTTACCAAGGTTAACTGTCAGCTATCCTTGGTCGTGAAAAAGGGCTAGGGCGTCTAGTTATCTTTGGAGCCCTTCTGCGAAGAGGTAAGCAGGACTACATCCGCGAAAAGGAGAATGTAGATCAAAACCTGGTGAAGAAGGCAACCATCCCCCTCCTAGATATGATCCATGAGAAATTCCTCCAATTCATCAACATAAATACCAAACAAGGTAGGTGAGAGGAGGCAGCCCTGTTTAACCCCGATGGTGCTCCTGATGCAACCCGAAAAACCAACAGCAGTGCGAAGGCGGCCCAAAACCTCCTCATACAGGCGCATAATGGTGGCAAGAATAGTTTCAAAAATACCGATGTCTCTAAGTCTATAGAAAAGAGCTTCCTGTGGCACCGAGTCGAAGGCTTTCTAAAAATCCACGAAGCAGCAGAAAACCCTAGAGGAGTGGTGGCGTGCCTCCTCAATAATGGCCCGAAGGGTGCAGATATGGTTGACGGTCTTGTAAGCAAATCGGAACCCTGCCTGCCCACTAGCTCTACAATGGTACTGCTCCAAAAACTCAGAGAGCCACATGTGGAGGACCGTGGCGTAAAGCTTAGAGAACGTGTGCACACCATGATTGACTTGTAGTTGTTCGGGTCGGAAGTGGGACCCGATTTTTGCATGGGGTGAATGATATGGTGGGACCACGAGTTCGGAAAACTTGTACAGACCACCTGATTGAAGAGGCCCATAAGATAATTGTTTAGTGTGTCCAGACCGTGCTTGAAGAATTTTGCCTAAGAGCCCTCCTCATCTACAGCCCTACTGTTATTCATGGCTGAAATGGCCTTCTTCACATTAGTGTAAGTAAAAAAATGACAGGTAGAGGGAGGGGACACAACCTGGATCTGGGGTTGGCCAGGGATGTCGTAAAGGGTGGAAGTATGAGTAAACGTGGAGTTGGGATGTAAGTCTTAGTGTAAAGGGGAATGACGAGGAAGAATGGTATGCCAGAAACATTTAGGGGAGTGTAAAAGGGATGCACGGAGCTCAAGGCGGCGGCAGGAGATAAAGTTACACTTCTTGTGGCAAAGGAGACGACTGTAATTGGACTTGAGAAATGGGAAGGAGGGGAGAGCATGTGTGAAATAAAAGCGAAGCTAACAGTGAAGGGTTTTACAGTCTTCATCGTACCACTGGTTCATGGGGCAGGTCCGCTTATAAGGGAGGGAGGGAGTGAAGTGGGGGAAAGAACACAAAGCAACGTCACGAATGGCAGAGGAAAGCGTATCAAAAATCAAGTCAGAGGAGAGCGAGGAAAATCAAGATATAGGGGGAAGAAGCTGGCGAAGGTGAAAAGAAAAGTCTATAGGATCACCCTCATCGAACTTCCAGATGGTACGGGAAGGTGCGTGGGATGGGGACAGGGATTGGGGGGTAACGTGCAAGGAGAAGGAAAGGGTTGCATGGTCAGCAAGGGGAATGAGGGAGACACGCAAATGGTGAATATAGGGAATCAAATTGGAATTAGTCATGATGTAGTCCAACACGCTAGCTCCCCCACCATGAGGTCTGCATGTGAAGAAGCGGGAGTCAGGGAAGCACAGAATACCATTCAGGATTAGCAAATCATGAGATTCTCCCATCTGTAAGAGATGACAGCCATATGACGTCAAAGGTTTTGCCATATCCTCTAAATCCCGGTGAAAGCCAACTAAGTCAAGGTCCACCTCGAATGTACACAGCACATCATCAGTCCTGTCATGTAGGGGAACCAAGAGGTTTCTGGTAAGTGCATTAAAGTCTCCTAAGACGATGACCTCCCCACTCGCCGAATACTGAGAGATGCCTGTACAGAGATCGAAGAAGGGGTCCCCGTCTGGGCCATTATGAATGGCAAAAGAGGAGGAGGTTGGGGGAAAATAACTGAAGATATCTCTGAGGTGAGACAAGGTCCCCCTGATCCTAATCCAGAGAAAGCGGGCATACTCGTCCTTTGCGGCCATGGAAATCCTGCTCCGAAGTGTATCCCTGAACAAGCAAGCAACCCCACCAAAACTTCTAACCTCTCCGGAGCTCCGAGTCTCCCGTCTACAAACCGAGAGCCAATAGTACCATATGATATCCGGGAGAGGGCGAACAGGGCTCGCATAAGTCTTAGTAACAAAGAGGAGGTTAGAAAGACCTAGAGCATCATATAGAATACCCGGAGAAGACCAATAGGACCCGTTCCCATTCCAACATGTAATAGAGATGCCCTTGTTCCGACGCCTCTCCCAACAGAACCATCATTTGGGACTGGAGCCAAGTACCCATCCCGGAGGAGGAGAATCTCGAATGACAGGCCTGAGGTTACGAATTACTGCCCATTTCCCTGCTTTCTTGGCTGCCATAACAATTTCATGAGATTTCTTGAGTTCGGTCACCTATTCTCTGGTGAGGTCTTCATCGAGGAAGACCTTACTGGGGAGAGAGAATAACTTGCGCTTGGCTCTGAGTACCCTGAGCCTTTCATCCGCTGATATGAAGCGGAAAAAAAGGGTGGAATCCTATCCCAACCTAGCTCTATCAAGTTTCACATCAAGCAGCCCCAAACTCCCTGTGATGAAATCTAAAGCAATGGCCAAGGGGTCAGAAGAAGGAGGGGGTGTGGGCATCCCCCACACCTTGAGATTAAGCTCCCTGGTTCGTTTAGTTCTCTCCTCAACCAGTTTAGTTTGCAAAACTTCTTTCATTGCTACCAGGGGGTCTTCTTGTCTTTGCCCTTCACAACTTGGACCCATGCATCCACTTGTTTTTTGAGATTTTCATGCTGAGTCGATATTTCCTCTTGTTTGTGTTTGAGGTCTGAGATTTCAGCTTGTAGTTGATCATTGTCCGTGGTAGGTTTGGTATGTGCGTTAAAGTTTGCAAGTTGTCTTTGCAAAGAAATGTTATCCGCCTCAACCTTCTCCATCCGTGAAGTAAGCTCGAAGACCTCGGTCCGGAGATCTCTATTGATTATATGTCCCCATTTTGAAAGCTTTTGGTCCAACAAAATCTCATACATTGGAAAATCAGTTAATATCTTCTACCTTCTCTGGAGGATATCATCTCTCCTTACTTCACTATGGAAGTAGATCCAATTGTATTATCTTTAAAACATTTTGCTACAGATATCTTCTTCGACATGCCCCATGCTTGAGTGCTTCCCTTGAAGTGTTACTCTCTTTCAAAGCACTTTTCTTTTGAATGTTATGTCACACTTTTCTTTGGAAGTCGCCTTTTCCCAGACACTCTTTGGTGCCTTAATATTTTTCCCATGATGTTGGTGGTGGCATCATCCTTGAGTTATTGCTTTGAGCTTTCTACTACTCCTTGGTGTGGCAATTAATCCGTCAATGGGGATTTCCATCCTTAGTAGCTCTCAGGTATTACTCTTTGAACTTCCTTGTTTTGTATGACCTATAACAAATGGTGTTTTTCACTCTTGAGGTAGTAATTGGCTGCCCTCATTTTCAGCAAGCTCTTGGACATGGCTTTTGTTGACTTAAACCCCAAAAATCTACATTTTGTCATCTGCTCCTTGTACATTCCACAGATGTAAGGCTGAAAAATATTCTACCCATGCAAACATTTCAAGCTACGTGACAGTGCATATGGTTAAAACCTCAACTCCTTTGCTTTACTCTTCTTAAATTTGCTTGATGCCCCTTATTTGTACATAACTTGCCATGTCCCCTTTTCAAATAAAGTTTAATAGATTAATAATTTAACTTCAGTGCAAAAGTAACATTAATCAAAAGCACTAATGTTTTATTATTAGACTAAAACAGGGACTTTCTATTTTAAGTAACTCAATGCTTAAATAGAAACTAAAAGTCACTTTATTAATTAAAGTGAAATTCCCCCGTTTGGAGCACCCCACTTAGGAGATTATGACAGGAAAAGTATAAAAGAGGATGAAGGGGTTCATTTGTGGCAATGGAATACACAACTATCATTTCATTTTTATTAGTTGAGCACTCTTGCTTCTACTTTTAGCTATTGAGGATGGAAAACCTCCATTGCAAGAAGGTTAGAGGACAAAAAACCTCCTAATCTACAGATTTGAGGATGAAAAACATCCAAATATTTAGAGGTGACTCCATTCAAGGGGTTACATTTGTGCTTCAATCAAGGATCTTCATTTTCAGACCTGACTTAGCAGCTAGGGCACACTTTAGGGCAGTTTTCAAAGATTCGACAGCCAGGGCACACCTTCAAGGAACTTTTCAAAATTTCTATAGCTAGGGCAGTAATCAATCAGTTAGGACATCATTTCGGTGATCTGCTGGAGAATTTTGCAGCTCTACTAGGGCTGCGCAAACACCTTGAGGAGTTGGACGACCCCCTTTGGAAGCCATTACAACTACAATCTGAGGTGTAGTGGATGCTAGGGTTTGCACCAAGTCATGATTTGCTCTAGGACATCACTTGCAACCAGCTGGAGCCATATATTTGCTATAGTTTTTTCCATACGGTCAATTGTACTTGTTGCTTATTTTCAATTGGAAAAATTAAATAAAATAAATTCCAGAATTGTTGTTTGTTGGTTCATTATACTTGGGTTAAGTGAAATATCCATTTCCAAATATTTATCAAGGTGTTTTCTATTTTTACAAATTGATATATTGTGGCTGTGAATTAAAAATCAGTTTTGAGTGTTTTTGTCATAAGGGGTTTGAGGGAAAACCAAAATTTTATAGATCTATCCTATAAGGGTTATTACAGTGGTATCAGAGTTAGAATCCTCCCAACCTGTGAGAAGTCAGATTTGAATACATGTCGGTGAGGAAGGTCTCAAGTATTACCAAAGAAAAACACCAGAAAAAAATGACATGGGAGAGCAAGAACATAGACCCCCTACGGATGAAATGAGTTACTTGCAGGAGTTGATGGTATAGATTCAAAGGGAGTTGGAACAAAGATTCTAAAGAACTATGAGGGCATCTATGATAGAATTAATTCAAACTATACAAGGTGCCATTGAGAGCAAGGGGAATCCAAGGGAGGACAGCTCTTCCACCAAAGAAAGAGATTTAATCAACCCTCCTTCGAAGACTTTCAAAGCTAAGTTTTTACAAAGGGAAGAAGAATTTCCATTAGAGGGGGAGCAACAACCACCACCTAATCAGGAGGATGTGTTGGCTAGATTTTATGCACAGCGTAAAACCTAGGCAGACATGAGATAAATCTCCCTCATTTAACGGTGAGTCTCCCATGTAAGATGTTTACTTATTTTGCAAGGGTGAATCCTAATAACTACTCTCAAGGGTTTTACTTTAATTCTCTCAACTCGTGAACCAGAGTTGGGTAATTTGGCAACAAGTAAGCAGCTATGATGGGTTATTTGCACAAGGGGGGAAAATAGAAGTATGGAAAGAAGAAAGGAAGATGTGCTAACTTAACCAATAGTTATCAGAGTTGGTCTCATCCACACAAATTAAATAAACAGAGAAAAATCACAACATTTAGAAGTAAGGGAAAGAAACGGCTTCTAACCTAGATCTAAGATAACGGAAAGTTTATCTAAAACCTTAAATAGAAGTGAGCAACAAAGCACCATAGACACAAAGTTCTCCGGAAATCCACCTTTTATTCAATCCCTCAACTTTTACAGAAATCACACAAAGGGTTTCAGCACAAAGTCTGAAAATTCAAGAATGCTCTGCTAAACAAATTGTGATCATTTAACCCGTAAGTTCTTCCTCTATTTATAGTGCATAGAGGGCAATTACTAATAGGAAGCTTCTATGAATTCCCGCATGTGGAAGCCATAAAGGAAACAGTTGGCAATCTTCCTCCTAGAATTCCTCTTCGCATGACATGCGTGGTTTACAACCGAAAATAGAACCTTTTATTTTGCATGTTTGCCACCTATTTCCAAGTAATTGACTTCTTCCAGTAACTAGAGGTAATGACTTTTAAACCAATCACTTAAGTTTTACAATTCAATTGATTACTCAATTGCTTTGTCGGAGAAAATAAGAGAAAGAAAAAAAAAGAAAAGAAGTTAGTCCAGCAACAACACTCTCCGTTTTGTTCTTCTTCCATACTCTGCATGCTGATCCAACATGCATTCGACTTCCGCCTCATGAATGATATGAATGATACCTCAGCCTTGAATCTGAGAAGCTCTTTCTCCCACATGTGGTTGACTCTTTTCCTTTGATTCTCACCAAACTGGATCTGTCATCATCGTAGATTGTTACCAGCTTCTTCACCCGAATCTATTTTCTTTGAGCAGCTGACTGTGATTAGCTTGCGGGTGCTACCTCTGACCTGTCTTCCCCTTTTATCCTTAAAGCTTTTGTAGTTCTTCTCAAGTATGTGCAACAGTAAAATGTTTTCCGTAAACAATTCAGACAAAACTCATCACCCTTATATTTTTAATTGCATATGAGCAATTTTGAATTCTAGAAAGCACTCTGGGTGAAGGAAAATATAAGTAGACTCAATGTGGACTTCAACTGGAAAATTGGGAACCCATGCACAAACTTTTGAAAGGGATTTTGCATGCAATCTATGAATAACTTCCACATGGGCTGCGTTAGAAACAAGATGATGAGCTTCTTAGATATCCACAAAAATCATTTAAATGACTTCTGCTTTGGTTTTAAATGCTGCGTTGAAAATCATGAAGGAAAGCATCGTGGATTTTAGAAAGGGGCAGCAGGATTTGCAAAATAGAAGATAAGACATGAAAAATCCACGATTTGGCTCTAGACTTCTCCCTTTAAAAATTGCGTTGAAATTGGAGGAGAAGGCTTATCAAATTGTGTGGAAACGAAGAAGACAAGTTGCTCCAAATTCACGACAAACTTAAGTGATTTTTGCCTTTGCCAAAAAGCTATGTGAATTTTAGGAAGACTAGATGCTGGAAATCCATGATTTGCAAAAGAAGACAATACATTGGAAAACCACGATTTGCACTTAAGCAATTGCCCCTTGGAGAATTGCGCTAAAACAAGAAGCAGTTGCTTCTAATTTCCACGAAGACTTTAAGTGACCTTTTTCTTTTTTTAGAAGAATTGTGTGAATTCCAAGGTAGGATGCTTTTTAAAATAGAAGATAGCAAGTTGGCATTTCACGATAATCACTTAAAGGAAAAGTGCGTGGATTTTGCATAAGAAGGATTGTGTGGAATTCCAAGGTGGAGGATGCTTTTAAAATAGAAGACAACAGGCCGGCGTTTCAATTTAATCACTTAAAGGAAAAGTGTGTGGAAATTAGAAGGAAAAGTTGTTTTATTTTAAGTAGAAGACAAAGACATGGAAATCCACGATTTAGAATTTAATGACTTCTGCTTCAAAAAGTGCGTGAATTTTAGAAGATTGGGCTGCTATTTTTCACGACAAACACTTAAGTGATTTTTCCCCTTTTAAGAATTTTGTGGATTTCTGCAGCTAAGGATTATTCACAAAAGAAGACAAGACACTGGAAAACCATGATTTGCACTTTAACTGACTTTATATTGGCTCCTTGGATAACTGTGCTAATTTCCAGATTGAAGGCTGCATACAACAAGAAGACAAGATACCAGAAAACCACCATTTGGCTAAAAGCTTTTTCTTTTGGTAATTGCGTGGAGTCTGGATGATGGGAGCAACTTTAACTTACGATTTTGCACAAAGAAAACACTCCTTCCAAAAACTGTGACTTGTATCCAAGCTGCTGCATTGAAAACCGGCACTTCATAATTAATTTCACCTTTGTCTGAGGCCAAGAATGACTTCTCAAAACCCTATGCAATTGGACTAGATCCGGCAGGACGAAAGAAAAGGCCACGGGGAACTGTCAAATAGATTACGGAGAAAGACCAAAACCAAAACACAAATGAAATAAAATAAAAACAAAACCCAAAAGAAGTTGTGGGCAATTGCTCGAAAAATTTCTCCAATTAGCTAGTCTACAAAAACTCTTCCCCCCAGGGGAATGTTCTACGGTAATACTGAAAGGGTGAGGTGCTTATATAACCCAAATTTTTTAATTTTAGCTCAAACTATTTTTTAAAAGAATTTTATTTATTTAATATAAAAATAAATAAAACGCTTTTAGGCTAAGTCTGGGAAATTAATGAGTGAGCTTTAGCATGTGAGTATTTGACGGATGAGACTCTATGAATTCCTAAATGTATCTTTGAGCAATGTGAGCAACTGCAGGCAAAAACAAACAAAAACATGACCTTTCACTTAAAAAGAACAAAAAAAATTAAATAGGGGTGGTCCCAGATTTCAAGGTGAAATCCGGAGGACACCAGGATGAGATGGAACGGTTTCATGAAGGGTATCATGCTCTAAGTCCAGCAATCCGCTATGACATATTTCATGGAATATTATGGATTGAAGACAAGGAACAGGTGCAGAAAAGGAAGGAGACATCAACAAGATCAGCCACGAATGGACATACAACACCGATTGGGTAAAATAACTCTCCCACATATGATGGATTAGGTAAGTGTTCAACTAGGTCATGGCTACAAAAATTGGATACCTACTTGTCCTTGAATCCTATGTACGAGAAAGAAGCTCTCAAATTTGTTGCACTTCATTTGGAGGGAGTGGCACATGGGTGGTGGTACCATGGTATGGTCACCCAAGGGCATGGATCAATCTCCACTTTAGAAGAATTCAGCCAAAAAATCATGGAAAGATTTGATAGGACTGATCCAGAAGTTTATTTTAGAGAATTGGCACAATTGAAACAACACAACACAGTGGAGAACTATGTGGCCGAGTTTCAGAACCTATCCGTGATGGTGTCAAGTGTGTCTGAAAGGAGGCTTGTGGTGTTGTTTGTTGAAGGGTTGTCTGATCCACTCAAACGTTTGGTCAAGGCATTCAACCCTTGTTCTCTCCAAGAATCCATCAAAGAGGATTTTGATTTAGAAACAACAGCAGCTTTAGGGCAGATAAGGACAACACCCTCAAAGCAGCCAAGAACATCATCTTTGCAACAAACAGGGACACCACCTGTTGAGCAGCTAAGGACAAAGGGAGAAGAGACCGAAAATGAATTAAGGAGAAAGAACCTATGCTTTTCACGTAAGGATACATGGACTCCAGGTCACCGTTGTCTTGGCAAAGGACAAATCCACTATATAGAGGTAATATTAGATAAAGATTCAGAAGAAGAGCCAAAGGTTTTAGGAAGAACTCTAGCTACACTTACAGGTACACCACAGTATCAATCCTTTAGGGTTAATGGAGTCCTTAGGCAAAACATTATAGTGTTGATTGATAGTGGAGCAACCCACAATTTCATAGATGAAGGATTGGTGAATATGAGAGGATTGGAGATAAAGGGGGTAAGAGGTTTTAGCATCATTGTAGTTGATGGTTTTACCATACCTTGTCAGAAAAAGGTTGAACAACTTAGCTTCACATTGGATGACCATCAAATGAGTGATGACTTTTATGTTGATAGTTTAAAAGAGACTAACATGGTTTTAGGGTTAATGGAGTCCTTAGGCAAAACATTATAGTGTTGATTGATAGTGGAGCAACCCACAATTTCATAGATGAAGGATTGGTGAATATGAGAGGGTTGGAGATAAAGGAGGTAAGAGGTTTCAGCGTCATTGTAGTTGATGGTTTTACCATACTTTGCCAGAAAAAGGTTGAACAACTTAGCTTTACATTGATGACCATCAGAAGAGCGATGACTTCTATGTTGTTAGTTTAAAAGAGACTAACATGGTATTAGGAGTGTAATGGCTACATTTGTTGGGAGAATTCATCCAAAACTTTCATAGTATGGAGCTAAAGTTTAAATCGGATGGGAAAGAGGTAGTACTCCACACGATCACTAACAGAGTTTCAATAGTAATTTCAGCAAGCAAAATGGAGGGTATCACAGATGTTAGCACTCTTTCTAGATCCCAATAGATGCATGATTCAACTACGTTGGATTCTCTTGTTGAGGTTGTTGAAAGAGCTTCACTTGGTGCATGGTTGCATGGTTTCCTAATCACATCATAGAGGTGCAGCACAAACCAACAACTTCAAGGGTTGGGTATTGCATATTCCCAAGATGGATTTGGAATCTTGGTATTTGCAAGGAGGTTCAGAATGGAAGGATAAGAATTGGAATAGCATTTCTTGCAGACAAACAATTTTTGGGAAGGGCAAACTATTATGAACCCTTTTCAAATAAAGTTTAATAGATTAATAATAACTTAAGTGCAAAAGTAATGTTAATTAAAAACATTTTTTTGGGAAGGCCAAACTATCATATCCCCTTTTCAAATAAAGTTTAGTAGATTAATAATAACTTAAGTGCAAAAGTAATGTTCATTAAAAGCACTTATGTTTTACTATTAAACTAAAAAGGGGACTTTCTATTTTAAGTAAGTCATCACTTAAATAGAAATTAAAAGTCGCTTTCTTAAATAAAGTGATATTCCCCCATTTGGAGGGCCCCACTTTGGAGATTGTGACAGGAAAAGTATAAAGGATGATGAAGGGATTCATTTATGAGGATGGAATATACAACTATCATTTGATTTTTATGAGTTGAGAACTCTTGCTTCTGCTTTTAGCTATTGAGGATGGAAACCCTCCATTGTAACAAGGATAGAGGACGAAAAACCTTCTAATTTGCAGATTTGAGGACAAAAAACCTCCAAATCTTTATAGTTGACTCCACTATAGGGGTTACATTTGTGCTTCAATCAAGGATCTTTATTTTCAGACCTTATTTACTAGCTAGGGCATCAACTACGACACACTTCAGGGAAGTTTTCAGAGATTCGACAACTAGGGCACACCTTCAAGGAAGTTTTTAGAATTTCTATAGCTAGGGCAGCCATCAATCAGTTAGGACTTCATTTGGGTGGGCTATTGGAGAATTTTGGAGCTCTCCTAGGGCTGGGCAAACACCTTGAAGAGTTGGATGACCCCCTTTGGAAGCCATTACAACTGCAATTTGAGGTGCAGTGGGTGCTAGGGTTTGCACCAAGTCATGATCTGCCCTAGGGCGTCATTTACAACCAGCTGGAGCCATTTATTTGATATATTTTTGCCCATACTGTCAGTTGTGCTTGTTGGTTATTTTCAGTTGGAAAAATAAAATAAAGTAAATTTCAGAAATGTTGTTTGTTGGTTCATTGTGCTTGGGTTGAGTGAAATATCCATTTCTAGATGTTTATCAAGGCATTTTCTATTTTTACAAGTTGATATATTGTGGTTGTGAATTAAAAATCAGTTTTCAATGTTTTTGTCATAAGGGTTTTAAGGAAAAACCAGAATTTTATAGATCTGTCCTATAAGGGATATTACATAACCCGGTAGTATGCCTGCAGTTTTCCTACTTGCATTTACCATCAATGGAACAACGTACCAAACCTTTAATTACTAGTCACTTCGAGTGCACTGATCTTATCCAAGAGTGATTCATTCCTTTCTTATCTTGCAATGATGATGAAGCTAGATTTACATAACTTTGAGTGCACTAAACTTATCCAAGAGTGATTCTTGCCTTTCTTATCTTGCCATGATGATGAACCTAGATTAGATAATATTCTTCCTTAGTTGTTTCCCCCTCGGGTACTCTTACTTCTTCGACTGCTACTGTTTGGAATGCAAGTGAATTTCCTATTTCTTTCCAAGTTTGACATAGCACCCATATCTACCTCGACATGCCTTTACAATTCTCGGTGTGAAGTCTAAGGATGTGGTTCCTAACACTTTTCATCCCAATGCCCATTAATGTTGCAATGATTCTTGCCTATGCTCTTGGAAAGTATTTCTTTCCTTTCTTTGACAAAGGTGCCATTGTTCTTTCTTTTCTTACCTCGATTTTCATGCTAATTTGAAAAGAGGCATTTACAACTTGTGTAATAACCCTTTTGAGGGTTTTTATTAAATATTCAATATGCAGATCTGAAGCTGAAAATTGCAGCAGACTGAACACAAAACCAGCAACTTGTTCTTCCCCAAAAAGATGCCAAAAACACCACAAAACAATACCACACAACTTGCCAATATTTTATATATGATATTTGGAATTTTTAGAAGCCAATATAACCAACAAACACTGAAAACACATTGCTGGAAATGAAATACATACTGAAATTGCAGCCACGAATTAATTATGAAATATAGATATAGAAGTCTCCAAAAATCATGCAACTCAAGATTCCGGCCTTTAAAAATATGGCAAATAAGATTACAAAACCAAATTTGTCAAATTCCTTGCCAATGTCTTCAAACCCTACCCTAGGTAGGTCGCTCCACCCTAGAAAAATAGTATAACTGTTGGAAATGCCAAAAAGATCTTCAAATCAGCTTCCTTATTCAATTCAAATGGTGATAAAGGATTTTTGTCCTTTACCCAAGCCAAATGAATGGTTTTCGTCCTTCATCAAGGCCTCACAAGAGGGATTTCGTCCCCAAGTGGATGAAAAAGGAGCAACAAGCTCTCTTTGCCAAGTATAGAGAAAATACGTCAATCTAGAGTGCAAATGATCTCTCTCTTCTCCTTTTATAACTTCCCTTTGGCACCAAAACTCATTTAGGAAAGGCTGACCAGTATAGAACCAAAGAACACTAAAGAAAACATTATAATATTAGATAAAATATATTATAAGAGATGCTCAAGGGTCTTCTCCTTCATTTCTTCTTCTTTGCCATGGAGAAGGGATGGCAAGAAGACCAATTTCCAGCTCTTAGGTGGGAAAAAGGGACATTACAGTCCTCCCATCCCAAAATTGTTTGCCCTCAAGCAATTGCAAACTCCTTACATCCACTGCAACAATGTTTTTCTTCTAGACCTTTTTGATGTCAAAACCCAAAAGCTTGTACATTGCTGACCCATCAACAAGATATGGCCTAAATTTGACCAAGACATGCATAATGGCCATCATCTTCTCATCATAGTTGTGAAGATTCAGCTCATGATGCTTGAGTTACTTTAGTTTCCAATGCAACAAGATGCTGACTCCCTGCATTAGAACAGCCCCTATTCCTTCATTGTATGCATTGAATTCAACCATAAATGTAGAAGAATCAGGTACAGTAAACATTTGGCATGAATACATTACTTCCTTGAGCTGTGAAATGGAGATGGGTGAAGGCCAACCACGTATGGAGTGTAACATTTGTTGCTCCACATGTACCCCTCGAGGTTCTATGAGATACCCTTGATCCAACATTTTGCTCCAACCAAACCCACATTTAAATTTGTTTGCAAGTGAAGTTTGTTGTCCTAAAGCACTCATTACTACGTTAAGGTGTTGTAGATGTTTTACCCATGCTTTGCTACTTCTCAAGACAACATCAAAAGAAACAAGAATGAATTCCTTCAAGTACTTACCAAATATGAGGTCCACATATGATTGGTAAGTGGTAGAAACTGAAAATGGCTCTAGGACTGAGAATATGCAATCTGCTGTTATATTCATTCTAAAATATGTGAGAAGTGTACCTTCTTTCTTTGCACATGTATGGGTGTGACTTCTGCAATGACTATGTTTCATTTTCCCTTCATTCTTTATCCTCCTCATGATGTTGTTTGCAACATTCCTTTGTGTATTCTCAGCTAAAATCAGTCCCTTCTCTACTGCTGGAAATGAAACAAAATCAGATTTTCCTTGCTTCCTTCCTTCTTGGCTGTTAGCTTCTTGAAAAGGTTTCGTAGGCTGCCCCCACTTTGGTACTTTGGGCCGAGATAAAAAACCTTTTGGCTGCCCTCCCATTGCTGTTCTGATCTGCCCTTCTTCCCTCATGGTTTTTGATGACAAATCTGTCCTAGGAGTTGCACTTTCTAGATCCCATGACTTCATGATTGTTTCTTGCAAGGAAGATGAGTCTAACGCCCTCACTAAACTCTTTAAGGGTTCGGTCAGCTCTTCTACCAACCCTATCATGAGTCTCCATTCTAATTTGTGCAACTTATCAAAATAGTAAATCTGATTTCCCCTAACCAGATTTAAGGGTGTGAAAATTAAAATCTGCCTAGCATTATTTCCTTCTTTCCAATCAAAATTCAACTCTTTATACAAGCAATGCATGCCCACACCCCTATTTATTTCTTTAGAATTGTTGCTCAATGAAAACATATACATCCCATCCTTAGGGATTGGAAAGAGAATTACATCACAACTGTAATAATAACTTTCCTTCCTTAGCTCTAAAATGATAAGGGCAAAAAACCACAATGCAACAGCTGAAATTACCTTGTTCATGGCCCAAGATGAAAGAGGCATTCTTCTCATGTCCCAACCTGTCTTTGTCACTTCGAAAGGCACATAGTAGGAACCAAGGTTGTTGAGGATTGTAATCCAATAATGTCTAACAGCTCTTTTATCACAATATTTGTGCCACAATTTCTCTATTTCCCATGCATCTATTTTGAAGGTGACTTCTTCACTATCCAAGCCCCTTTGATTCCATACTTTCCCTTTAAAAGCATGTGCATCAGCTAGCTCATAAGCCATATGAAAAAAGAAAGTTGTTACCTTCCCAAATAAACCGTAGGTCTTGCCACGAAGACAATTCCTATTCCATGAGCATAATGCCCCCCTTTCCTTGATCCTCGTGGAATTATATAAGCTTCCCATGAAAAAAGTTTGATTCCACCTTTGTACCCAAACATTCAAGGATGAGGTCACCAACAACATTGATTTTAAAATGAGACTTTTTTCCAGAATTTACAACAGCACCTATTCGGAAACAAGATTGGGGTTGAGCCCAACCATCCATACATTCGCTATCACAAAAGAAACTTCCTATCTCCCTATTTCTTGGAACATGTTGATCATAAGAACATACACATGGCAGCGACATGGGAAAGAGCAATGAGACTAAAACATAGTTACCCTTCTCAACTGGTTGTGTATGAATGCAAACAATACCTGAACTGACATACTGATAGGAAATGAATTTGGGATTCTTTTGTGCCATGGGCTGCCCATTACCTTCACTAGGATCTCAGATAATTGCTGAGTTAGAACCAGCACTTAGATAATATGCTAAACGTACCTTATTTCCATGGATTTGCTTCTTCATAATGTTGTCTTCATAGGCCCTTTGCGATTCTCGTTGGACTGTAACCTTGATATCAGCAGGCTGCTTGTTGGTTTCTTGCAATTTTGGAAGATCAATTTCCCTTGATACACCTCTCAAAGATCCTATCATGTTGCTGATTTGAAAATCAGTCTTGGCCCCAATAAATGAAACACATTCTATAGCTTTGCTTCTCTCTATCACTGCCGTTAGAAACATTCCCTCGGACGGTTTAGTTTCATCCACCAATTTCCTTTCTCGCAAAGATGAAGTTTGGCTTCTTTTTCTCCTAAGTGCAGGTCTGATTTTCTCTTTTTAATTCTTGGCTCATGCTCCCAAGTTCCTTTGATATTTTCCCACATGCAACCATTAGAAATCAAAGGGATATTATTAAGAGCAAAAATTCCCTTACGTTCCATCTTCCTTGGTCTTTGCTTCGCATTTTCTCCATCCTCTTGAGCTCTCATAGGGCAGAAAAGAAATCAGTCAAAGGTTCACCTTTGGCAATGGTGGTGGGTGCTTTTGGTGCTCCCAAAGGCTGACCTGACCCTTCACCCCAAATTGCTGCAAGGGTTCTTTCCCTTTTGTCACCTTGGAAGGGTGGCTATAAACGGAAGTTGCCTCTTCGATTTTTATCATGCTTCCTTCATCTTGTAGCTGATCCGCTACATGCTCTTCAACTTGCTTCGTCATACTGGAGGGTTTCCTTCCCTCAATGGATGAGACCTTTTTTCCAAGGTCTTCTGATGGGGTTAGGGCCTTATGTTTTGTGTCAATTCCCACTCTTTCTGTTTCCAAATTTATGGACTCTGAAAATGTTAGGGCACCACGGATCTTCTTCGGAAGAGCTTGATATTCCTCAAAGAGAGTTACCACCTTGTTGACTTTCAAAACCCTAGGCTCTTCATCCATCCGTTCATTGAGACCCTAGGCCTTTGAGAATCCATGCTCTGATACCACTGTAATAACCCTTTTGAGGGTTTTTATTAAATATTCAATATACAGATCTGAAACTGAAAATTGCAGCAGACTGAACACAAAACCAGCGACTTATTCTTGCCCAAAAAGATGCCAAAAATACCACAAAACAATACCACACAACTTGCCAATATTTTATATATGATATTTGGAATTTTTAGAAGCCAATATAACCAACAAACACTAAAAAATACACTGCTGGAAATGAAATACACACTGGAAATTGCAGCCACAAATTAATTATGAAATATAGATATAGAAGTCTCCAAAAATCATGCAACTCAAGATTCCAGGCTTTAAAAATATGGCAAATAAGTTTACAAAACCAGATTTATCAAATTCCTTTGCCAATGTCCTCAAACCCTACCCTAGGTAGGCTGCTCCACCCTAGAAAATAGTATAACTGTTGGAAATGCCAAGAAGATCTTCAAATCAGCTTCCTTCTTCAATGCCAAATGGCGATGAAGGGGTTTCGCCCTTCACCCGAGCAAAATGAAGGGTTTTTCGTTCTTCAACAAGGCCTCACAAGAGGGTTTTCGTCCTAGTGTCCCCAGATTTCATCCTGAAATCTGTGACTACCCTATTCGAAAAAATTTCGTACTTTTAAAATAATGGGTCGTTTTGTGTTTTTATTGCCAGAAAGTTCTTGTATTGCGTCAAGATATTCCCAAAGAGCCATATTAGCCATTTTCGCCAAATACCCAGATGCCCAAAATTGTTATATTCTGTCGTCGGGATTTGTCTGTGGGAAATTTGTATTTAATTATTTTGAGCCCCGTTTGAGGCAATTTGCGCTCCGGTTTAACTCTGTTGTGATCGTACATATCATTATTCCTATATACCAGTAGGGTTTTAACTAGGAATGAGTTCTGCACTTTATTTGTGACTTTTGGCAATTTTGTGTTTTTGTGTTTTCCCGTTTCGTTTTCTGTGAAATTTCTCTAGATCAATTCCTTTGCCAGTTTGGCCTGATTCTTGGCCTGGAGTAACTGGAGATCATATACGCACGTTATGCCAGAAGGAAGTCGCCATCGGAGGTCTGGTTCACTGGGAAAAGACGAAGTCATGCACCAAAAAGCCTCTTCTGGGCTGGCCGCATTTTTGGAAAAAGAAGAATTGAAGTGGATCATGGGAAAATTAGAAGCAGCAAGCAGGTGGGAATTTTGTACCTGCCTAGCAGGGTACTTTTTCCCATGAAAGCAACGCCACTTAAGTGACAATGGGAAAATTAGAGGCAGCAGGCAAGCGAGAATTTCTTACCTGCCTTGCAGGGTAAAAATTCCCATTGTGGAATAAAAGAAAAATTACTTAAGTGAATCATGGGATTTTATTGCCTGCCTTGCAGGGTAAATAATCCCATTATGAAAGTCAAGTGACTTAAGTGAATCATGGGATTTTCAGGGCTGCCTTGCAGGGTAAAAAATCCCATTGTCATGTGTTCCTTAAAAATAGAATTTTTTATGTCAAAAAGTGCGCCCCCTTTAGAGAAGTAAAGGCAGCCTTTAAATTGATTAATTTAATTAATTATTCACCCAAAATAGGCGCCCAGGCTTGTGGAAAAGTCAACAGAGGTTGAAAGACAAAAGGTGGTTGAAAATAGACTGTTCTAAAATTAAATAAATTATTTATTTAATGCAGCCCCTTTATGTCAAAAAGTGCGCCCCTTTTGGGAGAGAAATAATACTTTTTAAAGTATTAAATGATTAAATTAATTCCTATTTTCAGTGGCTAAGGTCAAAGCATACTGTGAGGCTTGAGTTAACTGGAAGCAGAAGTCTAAAATTAAATAAATTTAATTTATTTAATGGCAGCCATAAGCATGCACAAAATAGGCGCCCCATTTGAAGAGTGAAGCTTATTAATTAATTAATTAATTGTCAGTAATAGCAAAGGCATTAATTAATTATAGAATCACAAGGGTTATATAAGCAGGGGCTGCCATAAGGATGAATTAATTAATTCACAGGTAAAGAAGTGCAGCCCAGAGGAAAAGTGCGCCCCATTTGAAGAGGATTTTTGCTCAAAAGAAGGTGAAATTAATGCTAAAAGCTTCCAATTTTGGCGCACAGGTTGAAGGAAGTGGATTTGTGTCTTGATAATTGTTTGCATAAGTGATACAGGTGCTCAGGTGAAGTTGGAAAAATTCATGCTCACTTTGCATGCAAATAAAACATCAATTTTTGGGGCAGCAAGCTTGAATAATGCAGATTTTTATGATTAAAATCATTGTTCATGTTCCGGTTGCCATCTTTGTCTGAATTAATTGCAGGAATTTTACAGGGCTTTACAAAAGAAAAGGAGCTTTAATCAATGTCCAATACATTGAATATATCCTCCGAATCTGAAGAATTATCCAGATCTGCACCAGTTTTGAAGAATTTTGGCCGAATAAGAAGAAAAAGAATTATTCAGACAAAGCCATGGCAAAGAGGGATGAAAAAGAAACCTCAACGAAGTCATGCATCACTTCCAAATTTGCAAACATAGGAGACAGAGATCTAGGTCCGGAACCTCTTTGCGAATTGATTGATAGATCCAGAGCAGGAAAGACTTCACTCATGCGTGCAGTTAAAAGCAGTGGAATTATTCGAGCTGCAGCCTTTCCATACACAGCCCAGTTGCCAGAGTTCGTTATGGAGTGTGTTAGGTCTTACCATCCTTCATCCAGATCAGTGCGAGATGCTACGGGGAAAACAATAATTCGGTTGGACGCAGAGTTCATCAATTATTGCTTGAAGATTCCGGCTCGAAAGGTGGTGACTTCCATTAGCATTCAGGATGCCGGCAGCAGGTGGGAGAAGCATAGAGTTGACTGCGTGAACATAATGAATAGCAGATACATGAAGAAGCCCAGATCTCCTTCTAAGTTCCCAAGAACTCTTCCGCAGTCCAATCTGGTGCAGGAGGTAGATGATATTGCCAAATTGTTATGCAAGATAAATGGCGAGGCGAATGCTCACACTTTCCGTACATGGATGTATGCTTTCATCAGGACCATTGAAGTCAACAAGGTTGATTCCATAATCAATTGGTTGGAAATCATTAGCGACAACATTGGTGAGCAACTCCGGAACGTGAAGCGTACTTTCAGCTTCAAAATGACTTCTTATTTGGTATATGCAACAGCTTCACAAGGCATCTTCTCCAAGCTGGAACAGATGTGGCATTCTTTCTAAGGACCCCATTTTCAAGTGCTACCCACAGCTTACTATACCTGCGTGCAAGAAATATTTCAAAGTGGTCAACGATGGATTCTTCTACGAATTCATTTGCATAGGCTAGACAGGGACCTAAAGGCCAACAGGGTGAGCAAGGAAGCGTGGGAAGATGTATCCAAAATTGGCAGTCTATTCATTCAGTTTGCAGATTTCACATACCTCAGGGTTACTGGCTTTTCTGGAGAACCGGTTAAGCTGCCCAAATATCCGAATGATAGATTGATCACCATGGAGCTGAGCAGACAACTTGTGGAGATACACGACCTTCAGTCGAAACGGCACAAGTCTACGGGCTTCTTCCCGATCACTGTGGGACATTATAGCTGCCAGAGCATTCATAAGGCCCGAGGATTGGAAGCGGAAATGTTATCCGAGTATGAGCAAGAGTTCTTTCCGGCACGACTGAACTTCGATCCATTCGGAGTAGCCAGGAAGACGATCTCCCAGGAGTACGCACATGTGCCTTCATTAGAGGATTTCTGGATGAAGTGCAAAAGTGAGTACGAGGTTAGAAAGAAGGATTTCAGCAGGCTATCAGCACGGCAAGTGTTCGACTTTGGACTAGCACGGATACCTGTGGATCTTAAAGATGATGGGAATGTGTTACTTGACGCTTACCATCAAATGGGAGGAAATAGAGCCGTACTTCAGGATAACGTAGGGGGTTGCCATACGATTGAAGAAAGGTCTGGTGCTGTTCTGGTGAATACTTCAAACTGGTTGCTGACGAAGGGATACTGCCTTGATGAAGCACTGATGAATCAAATCACGGGCAACTTCGGCACAGGAGATTCCCTCAAGAGGAAGCACGGAGGAGAAAGCAGCAGAAGGTCCGAGAAGATGAAAGTGCACAGAAGATCTCAATCAAAGGAGAAGATCACTTCCACGGCTATGACTTTAGTTCCGGCTTCTCCAGCATCCAGTACTTCACTGACTGTTGCACCTCAGCAGGACACTTCCATGCCTCCACTGAATCCGGCAACATTCATCTTCTCTCCTCAGCCACTCCGTTCAGCACCTGTTCCAGAAGAGACGTTGAAGCTGCAGATGGCAGAGTTCGAAAGAGCTTTGTCCTTGGATGATTCAGAAGATGGCAGCCATAACACTGTAGCAATTTCTGATGGAGAGGAAACAGAGCGGGAGATAGTAGTGCACTCAGCAACTTCTCATTCTCCGAGAAGTAACTTCTCAGAATGGTTGGCTTCGCAGTTGGTTCCAGAAGCTAGAGTGGAAATGAACTTGGAGGAACACGACTTGTAGCTAGCTCCAAGAGTCTAGGCGGAAAAGACAGAAGACCTAAAGTTGCTAAGGTAACTTCAAGGTTGATCATCGAGGAGTCAGGGCAGAAGTTTGCTGAGATGTCAGTTCCGGCGGAAGGAAAGAAGGAAGATGAGCTCACGGCAGAAGATGTAACAGTAACCAGAGTACCCATCGGTCAAGCCACCACAGAAAGATTGAAGCAGGATACACAGACATTGATAGATGCTCTATTCCTTAGGCTTGACAGAGAAAAGGCGGAGAAAGACGAGCTTCAGAAGCAGGTATCTCAGTTGTGCGAGATCATAGCCAAGGTTGTTAAACCTTCCACTCAGCCCATTTCAGAGCAGGTGAGTGATCATCTTATGCAGGAGATGGAGGATGCAAGCAATCAGGTGAAAGCTATTGACGAATGGAAGAATCTGATTATTCGTCAAGCTTCTGTACAACTTGGAGAGGTGCCATCCCGCCTGAAGGTTATGAATGATGCAACAAATCAGCTGAAGCAACTGGTGACGAGCATAGTAGATATGAACACAGTTGCTGAGAGTAACCTGAGTACTTTGGCCGAAATCAACAAGCTGCCGGGAGAAGTATTGGTTGCAGAGCAGATTGTACCGGACGGATCAGTTGAGAAGGGGAAGCAGCTGGAGTTTGCAGTATCTTTCCGTTTGGAGATCTGCAGAGTTTTGCTGAAGAGGATGCAGGCACTTGAGAGTAGGACATCGTCCTTACCAGACAGTATCATTTCTTTCACTGAAGGAGGAAGTGGTCGGAAGTGTTACTTCATACGTGCGGATCATTCCTAGTAGAGTGCCTAATTCCCTGGAAGGGTCTCTTCTGATGGTACAAAAGAGAATTGATGGAGCTACTAAACCTTTCACGATGAATTCCATTAGCAGACTGGTGGCACTGAGGCGGATATTGCGAGGTTCGGGCCAAGCTTGGAGGATGTGGAAGAGTGTATCAAGGTGTTGAACGAAGGATTGCTGCAGTTCAGGACAGAAAAGGAAGCAGTGGCTAAAACAGATGGGAAGATGTTGAATTACATGTTCGACAAGTATATCCAGTATCAGAACAAAAAGAAGACATAAATGTTACAGCTGGCGTGATTTCTTCTTCTATTTTCCACGTTCCCGGATGAAATTGTAAAACTTTAAAGTTATTGGTTTTGAAACCATTACTTAAAGTTATGTGGAACAATTCTATTAGTTAAGTGATACATGTGTCACTTAAAGAGAAGTTAGTGGAGGATGATTGCCAAATGTCATCTTTACTTGTTTATGTTACAGTTCAGTTGAGTTTCCCATTTGTACTTTCCCTTCTACATTCTATAAGTAAAAGAAGAACCTCTAAGTTAATGATCAGAATTTGTAAGCAGCATTCTTGTGTTCCAGACTTTGTGTTGAAACCCTTGAGAGCCACTTGAAGCAAAGGAATATACAGGAGCAGATTTCCGAAGAACTTTGTGTCACGGTGTATTGTGTTTCTAGCTTTTATATCTTAGATCTTTTAATAAACTTTGTGTTATTTTAGATCTAGATCTAGAGCTACCTTTGCTTATAATTCTGTGTTGATATCTATTGGTTTCTTCTATGTGCATGCAATCAACTCTGTTATCTATTGATTGGGATGCACATCTTCCCCATTTCTTCCCTGTGTTTATATAATTCCCTTCTTCTATAAATATTTCATTTCTTAAACAACTGCTTACTTGCTGCAGAACTGTACAGCTATGGTTCATGAGCTGAACAGTTAAAGTAAAACCCCATATAGATACTAGCATACTTTAATTGACAAATCTGACACGGGAGCCTCACCGGTAAATGAGGGAGATTTATCTCATGACTGCCTAGGTTTTATGCTATGCAGAAAATCTAGCCAACACGTCCCCAAGTGGATGACTAAGGAAACAAGCTCTCTTTGCCAAGTATAGAGAAAATACGCCAAGCTAGTGTGCAAATGATCTCTCTTCTCCTTTTATAACTTCCCTTTGGCGCCAAAACTCATTTAAGCAAGGTCAACCTGTAGAGAACAAAAGAACACTAAAGAAAACATTATAATATGAGATAAAATATATTATATAGTGCCCAAGGGTCTTCTCCTTCATTTCTTCTTCTTTGCCATGGAGAAGGGATGGTAAGAAGACCAATTTCCAGCTCTTAGGTGGGAAAAAGGGACATTACAACTTGTCTTCTTAATATATTTGGGCTTCTTAGTGATGGAAAGACAATGGTCACACTTTTCAAAAAATGTATGTGGATAGAGCTACCAACAATGGTGTCATATATATAACACATCACCTTGTTCTATTATATCATCCATCTAACATTTTGTTTCAATATTATATATAACTATGTAACATTATGAACCCAATATGTACATAACAAGTGGTGACCAAAGCAAAAACAATTCAACAACTTGGTGTATGTAAGAATATTGTTGGCTTGTTTGTGTACTTAGTGACCAAGATTTTAAAGCTTGTAGCATATAAATCTTGGCTTATGGTTAAAAAACTCTAAAAAAAAAATTTAATAGTCTTTATTATAGTTAATTGAAAAAAATAGAAATTCTAAGGAAAAAAATAATATTTAGAAAACAAAGAAAGTTAAAAAGAAAAAAACCCACCCCACATACCTTACTATTTCCCTCACCCCATGTCAAACAAACTCAAATTCTCCCGCCTCCTTCCTCCAATTCAGCACTCTCCATCTCAATCTCTTTAGTCATCTTTATTCCTTTTTGAAATGAATGAAATGTTTTTAACTACATCCACGAGACCGAATGGTCTATGGGACGACTAAAAACTCCAACTACTCGAAGATTTGTGAGCGTAGTAGTATCTTTTAGAAGGTTGCTCCTTCTATTGTTGATTCGAGTTAACATCTCCCCCAAGCCTTTTGATTTGCTTTCCTCAAAAAACTCTATCATGGAACTAACCCTTAAAATTTCTTCATAGTTGACTTTGATGTCTATGTACCTTGGACATTCAAGAATGAAATGCCTCCATTTCGAATGTGTCTGTATTGCATAAAATACAGTTCCTCTCTTCCCACGGTTCCTTAGGAGTTTTCCATCTTCCTATCTCACATCTAAGCCTGTGGGAGATAGTCCTTAGCTAAGAAATGATGACCTTTTCTCTCCATTTCATTTCAGCCCCTATATATGCTTTTGTACATCTATATTTCATTCATGTTTTTCTTATTCCCTCTTACATTTTTTTTCTGGCATTATTCGTAGTGAACCTTTTTTCTCTCACCATTCATGCACTCCTCCCTTTATTGATAATTCTCATTCATACTCCTCCCTTGTTTTCATTTGAACAACAGTCACTGCCACCATCCTTGCTGCTTTTTTAGCTTTTTTTATTTGTATCCATCTACA
This sequence comes from Taxus chinensis, assembly GCA_019776745.2. Taxonomy (NCBI): domain Eukaryota; kingdom Viridiplantae; phylum Streptophyta; class Pinopsida; order Cupressales; family Taxaceae; genus Taxus; species Taxus chinensis. Next base: position 262,637,514 of record CM034150.1, read on the forward strand.
CACCCAAGCCTGCAATTTTTCATGTACCCCTACTTTTGATGTGTCTAATTTCATTTATTATTCTTTATCAACGCAAACCCCCACTTCATTGCACAATTTCCCCTTACTTTGGCTATGTTGTGTTCAAGTTATTTCCCTTTCGAAAGGTCTTGTCCATCCTACTAGGAACACCATAAATTATGCCAACATATTGGTATAGAATTTAGTTTTGAAAGTTCCATACAAACATTTTAATATTTTAAAACCTTTTATGTAAGGTATTAAAATCCTAGATTAGGTGGAGAAAAACATTGTGAAAGGATTTCGAGAGGGCAATCTTATAAAAGGTTCAATTGAGAAACAACCAAGAAGGTTATATTAGGTTCCTAAACCCTGCTCAAACTTCAAGTAAAATAAATTGCTATAAAATTAATTAAAAAGAAAGTTTATTAAAGCTTGTATTGAATAGGAAAACAAGGGCCGCGTGGAATATTTAAAGAAACAAAAAAATCTTATAACTTAAAATATTTGGCATATTTTTTACATCGATCTAGTAAGTGTGATTAGTTAATAAAAGGGTGAAAAAACCAAATCAGTTTTAATTTTAAATATTAAAAATGTTTTTATAGAAAAGATATATACCCTAGAAAAGAATAGTATTTAATAATACTAGTGTATTTGTAAGTCTGTCAAGATCAAGATAGTTAGATGACTATGATGAAATTCTGAAATATCCCTTGTGAGATACCACTCGAAAATGCACAAAATATATATATAAATTGCAGCAAAATAAAATTTCTGATTTTTGCAGGAAATAACCAACTAGGGCAGCGAACTGGTTTTAATGGATATCTCACAAAATACTTGCTCAAAACACATGAAATTTTATTGAGAACTTGCAACAATGATAATAAACACTAGAAAAATATTTTTCAAATAATATATAACTGCTTGAAAATTTTCAGAATGCCCTAGATAGCTAGAAAACATAAAAAATTCATAACTTTGCAAATACAAGTGATAAAATTTTGAAAATCTGGAAATAACATCTACAAATAATGTAAATGAAAGCCCAACCTCCAGATTTGGAAATACCTGTCTGAAAACCCTCCAAAACTTGCTGCAAAATCCTAAAGGGTGATGTCACCCTTAGGAAGAGGCCAAAAAACATCAAAAAGGTCTCCGAAAATGGCACCAAACCCTGCTCTGATCGCTGCAATAAATCTAATCTAGTAACCCTCGATTCCTCACCACAAAAAGCCTCAAAAACCCTTCTCTGAAAACTTTGAAATTATCTCTAAAAACTAGCCCTGAATTAGCTCCAAAATGACAAACTAGGGTGAATCTTTCACCACCGAAGAGTGCCCTACTAGCTAGGAATGGATCTCTCACCACCGAAGCGTGCCCTACTAGCTAGGGTTCTTGTGGGATCTTACTCCACAAGCTAAAAGATTGCAAACAGCAATTGCTCAATGAGAAAAATATGTGAGTGTGCAAGAATGAGTTCCCTTTCCTCCCCAAACTCCTCTAAGAATTCTCCCCAAGCAACAAGAGGCCCAAAAGACCCCAATCGAAACCATCTAGGAATAACCACAAAATCATAAAGTAACTTAAGATATTTTCCCCCTCCAAGTCGCCATATGGACATAAGTGACCCCGAACGAAAAATTATAACATTAAAGTGTCATGAGCCCCCCGCCCCCTTAACGACAAAACATAACATCTAGTCCCACCAAGCCACTTAATACTCATGTCAACACAAAATTATAACAAATGAGCAAGGTGGTAACAAACATCCATACCCAATAGCCTCTAGTGTCCTTAGCCCCTTGGGTATGACCAAGGCTAGGACTAAAAATTGGCCCTTAGGCCCTCGGTGAAGGAAAGGGGACATTACAAATTCATGTCAGTTCTCATGTATCGAAATTTTGAGGTGAAAATTTAAATGATGCAATTGAATGGATAAATCAAATTGAAACATATCTTGAAAAAATTGCTTACAAAAGATGATAAAATTAAAGTTGTGGCACTATATATAAGTGGAAATGTGCTGAAATGGTATGTTTAGCAATGTCAAAAAACAGGTGGTTTTGCTACAACTTGGGGTAGTTTTACTAGCTATTTTCATTGAATTTTTGAATCATTTAAAGCTGCCAATTTCTATTAAATTATTTTTCCAGAAACAAGACGTGAATAAATCGATATTCGAGTATGGAAAACAATGAAATCGATTAATTAGAAGCGAGGTCGACAATTCAAAATGCAGAAATTCAAACATTTAAGGACCAAAATCAAATATTATCGTCACAAGTTAGCAAGGAGAAACATATGGATAAAACACAATCTGAAAAAGATGTCGACATTTTGCACTTACTAACGCAATAAAGTCCTTGCTAAAGCTAAGAGTCTAAAAGAGGAAAGGTGTTACAACAAAAAGAAATTTAATATCGTGATAAACAAACTTTGATTAAGCTAATCAATTTTTATGTGAATAAAGAAGTTCAAATCTCTTGCACAAAAGCAATTCAAACCATGAAGTTATTGAATATCAATACGATGTCAAATTTGACAATTATTTCGAAGGTTAAGAATTTCGATCATCTAGATTCAAAATAACTAATGTTGAATCCTAGTGACACCCTAGCTATCACAAAAAAATTGCCTCTACCGACAAAATTGTAGACTCTAATCATGATTGCCAAACATGCATATGGAATTTTGATTTTAAGTTGTAAGGAGAAATCCTGCAGTTCTTATAAATATTACTCACATGAACGCAATTCAAGTTTTAGCTCGCGAAGATATTCGATGCCTATCAAGATTCATCTTGGATGGATTGCTTCTAATTCTATGGTTTGTTACTCTATAAATTTATCAATCATATTGGCAATTGTATTCTACTTGTGCTTCGAGGTTGTGTTAAAAGACATGAACAAAGAAATAATGAAGAATAATTGGAATGCACACATTGTAGATTATGTGTCCGCCATTTTACTATGCAAGAGATAGTTCCAAAATGGTTGAGTAGGTTACAAGTTACAACCGAACATTAGTTAATACATAAATAATACTGATTTAAGAATAAAAAGGTAAGCCTTATACTTTAATACCCCTGCTTAAGGTTTACAATACAAAATGCAAAAAAAAACACACTAACAGAAAAACTAAAACGACAAAACCAAACAAAAATGCACATTCTTCAGAAGCTTTATCTTTGAAAACATTTATTGGACTAGGTAAAAATCCATCAAGTTGTCTCGTAACCCTTATAAGGATGTAGTTTCTGAGTTGAATTACCAAGTTCTCGGATTCCACCTCCCCAAACTCAAGAATCACGAACATCTATAATTATTGGACAACCATCCATGTTGAGTTACATCCACAATGCTCCATCAAGTTGTCTCATGACCCTTGTAAAGGGTAATATCCACAACTTTCCAAACTAACTGGGCAACCATCCATGATAAGCTTCATCTACACTACATACCTTCCTAACTTTCAAGAGTTGGCTTCTTAAAATATGTATTCTTCACGAGCGAATTCTTTACCATTTTCAGCATCCGATGGATCTTCAATAATGGCTATATTAACTTCATTTGGTTTGTCTTTGTGAAAGTTGAGACCAGAATATTTGTCTAATGGAATTTCCATTATGAGAAAAATCATGATATCTTCTCCTCAAACTTGGTAAATGCCCTCACGTTTTTTTAAGTGAAATGGGTTGTCAAACTTGAAAAACCGTTTTGTGCCCTCACATAAATGTCTAACATGGCAAACCTTGAAAATCATATGGCGAATGGTGTTTTGTTCCCTCGAGTTTGTATTTTCTTCTCCTCCACACTGCATTTTTCTCCCATTAGAACTCGTGAATGACAGTATATTTCATGATTTTGAAAGGATGTGGTTATTAACTATGACAAGAGAGTGTAATTCACAAATGTATTTTATTCCTTCGCGATTTAATGTTCTCTTCCATGCCCTACGTCAATGGTCTATCCTTCATGCATCGACCGTATATGTCCCACAACTCTACCTCAATAGTCACAAATGACCTTCAAAATTCCTTGGTGTCAACTATATTTGCATGTATAGGACTAAAATGCATTTTGGTTGTAATTTTTGCACAAATCCCATGCCCTTCATCAACATTTGACCTCGTGTTTTGATTTGAATGTGCCCTTGAGTCTCATGAACAATGTTAGTTTCTCCTTTGCATGCCCTAGATGACTTTGCTCACATTTTTGGCATTTTCCAGAGTTATCACGACTATAACTGGTGAATGTGCCCTTCAAAATTGTCTAAATAACCTCAAGAACAACAAAAATAGCAAAATCAAGACTGCTAAAGTCAATTTCCCTTCAAAAAACTTCATAACTCTCATGTCTTTATACTTCACGCTATATTCTTCTTCAATGGATTCAAACTTGCGAATGGCAACTTCTTTCATTGAAATATCTCCCAAGGACTTCCTCTACGAACCCTACTGAGCACCAATGGCTTTGATACCAATATTAGAAGACATGAACAGAGAAATAATGAAGAAGAATCAGAATGCACACATTGTAGAGTGTGTCCATTTTATTATGCAAGAGATACTTATAAAATGGTGGATGAGGTTACAACCAAGCATTAGTTAATACATAGCTAATAGTGACTTAATAATAAAAGGCAAGCCTTAAATTCTAATAGGTTGAAGACATTCCAATAAAATAGGGGACATTATATACCAAATCAAGTGTCATTAGTTATCAATGGTTGCTTTTTATAGACATGACATCTTATTTCACAAAATCACAATTTATCATTGTGCCCCTTCATTCATATATATAAGCTATCACCTTTTTTATCTTTTCATCTATCTCTCGTTTCTAATTTATATATAAACATGTAATACATATTTCTTATGTATGTGCCTAGTAGGTACATAGCATAAACAATATACGAATTGATTGCACACATTCTTGGGATTCCCTTGTGCTTTATTATTCCTTTGCTTGGATTTTCAAGTGGTTTAACAAGCGGAATTTCTTAAAACTTTCATTTATTAATTACTTTTGATCCTAAAAAGGTTGTTCGTGTAATGCTCCAACATATTTACAATGATTCACTCTCTTTATGGTTGCATTACAATGTTCAACAGCCTTGGCAATGTTGCTACCTCCCATTAGTATACCATTGTGCAATACAAGGGTTAGGTCCTCTTTGGAAGACAAATTTGCAGTTGAGCATTTTTCAACTTCTACGGTGCCTCCAAAATATCCAACACCTGCATGTTTTGGTCTAATCTCAACTTCAATGGGGTTTCTATTCCCTTAGCCTTCCATGTCAAGCCCTTCACCACTATAGCCCAATTTCGCAACCAATTAGAGCCAATCCAATTAGAATGACGCTCAGAAGCACAAAATGACTGAATATGTGATAATTTGTGTGGAGAAGAAATGAATGATGGGGGACTTACCATGGCTTATGCTGACATTGTTTAGGCATTGGTGTTAAGGTAGGTTTCCTTTTATCTTAATTTCTTTCCTCTTCACTTCGTCACACTCTTCTTGGAGCCTCGCTAAAATATTTTCCTTTCCAAACAAGTTATCCTGCAACATTTCCATGGCTAGAGAACACTCTCTCTTATGGGTCCAATCATTCAAACATAGTGTTTTCTACATAGCAATTTAATGTTACTTTTCCAATGGCCGCCCCTTTATTTTTCATCTCCAAGTGCTCAGTCTTCTTCATCTCTTGTTTCTCTGGGGTTTGCTTCTTCTTCATATCATATTCAAACAATTTGGATTCTTACCTTCCCTACAATGCTTCACAAGACCTAGATATTCGTTCTAACACAAATATGAATGATAATTGCCTTGGATATTCTAATGATAGTTTCAACAACACAGCTCTCTGAATTATTACATTGTTTTTCTTTAATCGCTAAAATAGGAGTTATAATGGGGTCCACGCCCATAAAAGAAGTTAAAGCAAAACAAAGTTTGACCATTCATATTCAGAGATTTCCAACTGTGAAAATGGTTAGCTATATTTAATCGAAATTCTACATACAATACTAACAATATTTTCATATTGGTTCCCACGAGGAAAGGGTTGATAGAGGTAGGTGATGCAAAAGATGAGGGAATAGGTTACCCATGGTCCAATTACAAACTTGCTACAAGTCAAAATCCTGAATGTAGGCAACTAAACATCATCCAAGACATTCATGTTTCCTTTTGCCAAGGATTCAAAACTATTTTTACCGCTTGGAAAACTACTTGCAAATGCCTACAATTAACCCATACATAGTTTGTAAAACAGACCCAAATTCCTCCCACAAGGGCATTAACAATCTATCCACAATTACAGGGCAACCAAAGACCAGCATGCTAATTACATCGACATAGCAATTATCCATCTCCAAGACATTCAAGACTTAACAAATCATTTGTTCACATTGATAAAAATGTCAAGGTATTACTATCACCTGATAATCATCACAATCATCATTAAATTTTATTATAAAATCTGCAGAATGATAATTACAGAATTAGCTGAAATTGGAGTTTCCCAAGCCCAAAAATTATACAAACCAGCTGATCTTGGCTTCTAAAAATCTGATTATGGAACTGAAAATCAGATTTGGTCCAAATGTGCCCTAGATCACTCGGAAATATCCACAAGGGAGGTTGCTCCACTATAGAAGAGCTAGAAATGAAGGGTAGAAATCAACAACAAGCTTCCACCTTCAAACCCTAGACAGGACAAATAAAAATCTGCAACTTTGACCTTCAACATTGCTGGAATTCAATGGAAATGTAATGTTCCGTTTTGACACATAAGGATCAGATTTTGGACTTCTTGCCATTCCCTTTTCTATGGCAAAGAAGTTGAGTTGCAAAAGGAAATTGAGCTCTCTTATGCATTTGTTTTTCTAATTTTAATGTTTTCTTTTTAGTGTATTTCTTTTTGTAGCAAGTCAGTTGGGTTTAAGGCATTTAAAGAGGCTTACTAAAATAATATAATGGCTTTCTATGTGTCGGCCATGATCTTTCTAAGCTTTGGCGCCAAAGGGGAGGTATAAAAGGAAGTGAAGGCTTCATTTGTGCATCATCTACTTTGGTGAATTGATTCTACTTGGACTTCAGAGTTGGTTGTTGTTGGTTCTTCCACTCTTGGACGAAAATCCAAGTGTGGCATCTTCCTTGAAGGACGAAAACCCTTCTAGTGGTTGGTAGGGGGGCGGAAACCCTCTTTCCTTGTGTGAGCTTGAAGGATTGTTGCAGATTTGAGAAAAATGAATCATAATCAGATTTGTATTTGCATTGAGTGGCCTCTCCTAGGTGGAACGACCTACCTTGGAGTGAAGTTTGGTACCTTAAAGGACATATATTTGATATTTCACTTCATTTTCAGATTTGCCTCTATTTATAAGGCTGAAATCTACTTTGTGGTGAATTTTTGGGGTTTCTAAACCCTCTTTTCATAATTATTTTGAAGTTGTCGATCTTTATTAATTTTCAATTGAGCATATGCATGTCTTTTTGGGTTGAAAACAGTTCTAGGATATCTCTAAAAGGTTTATGAAAATTGTGGATGCATTGTTAGATGGTATTTTGGGTAAAATTGTGAATTTTCATACCGTTGTTCCTAAAATCAATTCGTTGTCCAAATCTGGGTTTTTATTTCAGTCTACTGATTTGAAAATCAGATTTGATTGCTTTGGGATTCGAGCTAATTTCCTTGATTGTTGGTTTCATCCCTTGAAAGTGATATTTCAGGAAAACACAAGGGAACAAGAGTTTTTGTTCTTCTTCCAAGGCTAAAGAGGGGTTTCGTCCTTCAAAGCAAAACTACAAAGGGTTTTCGTCCTTCAAAGTAAAAATGGAAAGCATGCAAGCTTATACCAATTTTAGGAATTTGATAAGAGTAAAAAGATGTCCTCTCCATGCATGGCAACTTGCTTTTATAACTTGTCTTGGCATATTAGCCACCAAAAATACCAATCAACTCACTTTACCTCATTTAATATTTTACCTTGCTCTATTTTTGTCCCCATATGGGTCACATTTTTCCACTAGGGATAAAAAAAATAAACTCTTTTTCTTTTCTTTTTTATTTTGTCACGATTAATTAATTCAAGTGTGTATAATAAAATTTCATTATGCACTCTAAAATTAATGAATTAGGACTAGTTTCCCTTTTTCTTACTTCCTTAGCCATCAAAAAACAAATTTAGGCTAAGGGTCTTCGACCAACTGCTTCCGAGAAGGGGATATTACACAATGATCCCCCATCTTCTTGTTATAATATCATATAAAATTATTTTAATACAAATACAAGTGGGTAAAACCCTTCCAAGTTAAAACCCCATTTAAAATGCATCATCCGTAAATAAGGAACCTCACAAATATTGTATGACCATTACAAACTGCAAAAAACGTCTGAGCATTACAAACCATGAAAAATTGGGTTTAGTACCCTTTTCTTCTTTTTATAATATTCTTTTATTTTACAATAGAGAAGTACAAGTATTGTCTAACTATTACAAACCAACAATATCGTTTGACCATTACAAACCACAAGTATTTTTTGACCATTACAAACCAATAGCATTGTCTTCCCATTACAAACCACAATTATTATTTGACCACTACATACCACAATTATTATTTGACCACTACATACCAATGGTATCCTCTAACTATTACAAACCACAAGTATTGTCTAACCATTATAGACATTAGGAGGTGGCATTGTCATGCATGTTCCCTAATGGAAATTCCTTAAGGCCTAGAATTGTTTTGAATTCGCGAAACTTGCAACAGGTATACAGCTCTAGTTGTCATATAATAGTGTGGTACTCTGAATATTGGATGCAAACTATTATGGGACATTTCCAATATTGACAAGACGTGTGTCTCTAACTATCATGTGATGGGCATCCAATACTTAAATTAATTTTACACAGAATTCATAAAGCCAAGAGATTTGGAAATACTATTAATCTTATAATACCGAGCTTTAAGAGCTTATTATAGACCACAAAGAGATTTACTGAGTTTGTATACACTATTCTCTTTGTTAGGTTCTTCGAAAACATTAGTCTGGGATAGATATATCTCTTGTTCAAGATCGTTATTCATGAAAGAGTTCCTAACATCCATTTGGTGAATCTCCGAGCCACGTCAGGTTATGAATGTTAGAAGCATCCTAATGGTGCTCATTTTCGCAACATGGGAAAAAAATTCATCATAATCAATACCATGTCACTGAGTAAAGCCTCGAGCGACTAACCTTGCCTTATATTTATCAACTTTACCAATGGAGTGATTTACTTTGTATAGCCAACGATAATCAACACGTTGTCAAATGCTACAATCTAATCAACTAGCTTTCTACTATTGTTATCATTTTAAATAGTTCTCTCATCGACAATTAAGGTTTAGAAGTCGTTACATTAGTATTGTCTAATCATTACAAACCACAATTATTATTTGACCATTTCAAACCAATGGTATTCTCTGACTATTATAAATCACAAGCATTGTCTGACCATTACAGACCAATGGTATTGTCTGCCATTAGGAGGTGTCATTGTTATGCATATTCCCTTATGGAAACTCCTTAAGGCCTAGCATTGTTTTGAATTCACTAAACTCGCAACAATTATACAGTTCTATAATTTTGGGAAGGGAGGACAGTAATGTCCCCTTTTACATATTAATGTCAAATGAGGACTTCATGCCACTCTCTTCCCGTGGCCAAGAAGAATAAATGAAGGTAAGTAATTGAACTTCATTTCAGTTTTCTTTTATTATTTTTAATGTTTTATTTTGTGTTTCACTCCTTAAGGCAAGTTGGTTGAGGTTATAAGACCCCAACAACAGATTAGAAGATAAAGTGATGCTTAAAGAGGTCAATTCTCACCCAAGGGATCTTGGCGCCAACCAAGGGATATAAAAGAAGGTCACTTGGCCTCATTTGCATCATCATCTTTGGTGCATATACACTTACTATTTGGTTTTTGGGTTGATTGCTCAATACCCTTCCACTTGAGGATGAAAACCCTCTTATGTGCGATCCAAGGAGTACAAAACCCTTCCTTATGGCATAGTGGAGAACGAATACTCTTCATATTGGCGAATTGAAGGCATTTATTGAAGACTCTCTTGCTGATTTGGATCTAGGGCATCAAGAAGAAGACCTACAAAAGCTTTGACATATTTTTGGAGCCCCTCTCCTAGGAAGTGACTAGGGTTCGAGTGTGATTTGGTGTCTTCTAGGGCACATAACTTATTTATTCTTTGATATTCATATTTGGCATAATTTATAAAGCTGGAATCTATCATCTTTTGTAATTATTGGGGTTTGGAGACCTCTGTTTTGATCATTTCTATTGGCTGTACTTTTGTTGTTTATAATTAATTTTCCAACTTAGTATTTGATCAAGTTTCATGGTGAAAAGCGGCTTAAAATCTTCTTAAAGTGTTTTCCTATGTTGTTGAGTTCTTTGAGGATCTTTGGGTGATTTTTCTCTAATTGGCAGTTATAAAAATCAGACTGTTGATTTAAAGTTGTCATAAAAACTAGTTGGCTGATGTAAAATCTGAGTTTAATGATTTGGGGTTTGTGTGATTTCCTCCTTTTCAGTTTAGCCCAAGAAAGGGACATCATAGTGGTATCAGAGCATTGGTCTTCCCAGCCTGAGGGTTTGATGCAAGAAGGCAACAAGAGTTTCATTTTCAATGAGAGGAGAGCAAAGAAATCGGACCAGCCAAGAAAGGAGGATAATATGGCTCATTAGGATGCCCAAGAAGCCAAGATTGATGAGCTAATTGAAGGGTAAGTAAGATTAGTGGACACCATGGATCTCCTAGCCCTGACCCTTCAGAGATTTCATGAACCTTGGGTTCATAATGGAGACGGCAGCTCATCCAGAGCAAATACTTCACGGCGACCCTTTGAATCAGCTCACGGATCATCCACTAGGCCTAAGCTCACGGATCAGTCGTTAGGCCTACTTTCCTTCCAAGGGAAGAAGCCATTCTGGAGGCAGGAGCAAGGCCCTCTATGGGGCAAAGTATTGCCACAAACTATGAAGAATATATGGCACTTTTAAGGGAGATACAGGAGGCCATTACACTCGCCGAGTTCATTGGTGTGAGCAAAGAGAGGTTGGCCAGAGCCAAGACAAAATGTGCCACAAAAAGAGGTGAAAAATGTGTTGGGAAAGAGGACTTTCTCTACTTTTGATGGATCGACTAAGGGGACAGCTAGGGCATGGATCCAAAAGTTGGATACATATTTGTCCTTGAAGCCTATGATAGAAGATGATGCCATTAAATTTGCAACCCTTCACCTAGAGGGGATCGCTCATAAGTGGTTGTTCCATGGATTAGCGACACAAGGGCACAATGAGATCCATTCATAAGATGAGTTTTGTAGAAGACTCAATGGTAGATTTGATAGAGTTGACCCAAAAGTTCACTTTCGAGAACTTGCAAAATTGAAACAACAAGGCATGGTGGATGAGTATGTGGTTGAGTTTCAAAGACTTTCCGTAATGATTATGAATGTTACAAAGAGGAGACTTGTGGTTCTTTTCATTGAGGGTTTGACCGAATCACTCGAGGGTTTGGTTAGAGTCTTTGATCCTTTGTCTCTTCTTATCCCATTTTTGATTTCATCGATAAAATGGGATAACCAATAAAAACATTTATGAAAAAATTGTTTATGTCCCATTCTTCATCCGAACATTGCTTTAAAAATGTCTTATTTGCTTCCTGAATTGGTTTTCGAGGTCTCTGTTATCCCAAGTTTGCCCCCCTCCCGGATTAATTTGAATAACTCTTTTAAAATGCACTCAACACTTTGTATACAGGCCTGGGACATTCAAACGGCCATTGAATTCCACCTCTCTAAAGCACTGGTCGTTGCCATTTAAAAATTGCGAGAAACTAAGGCTAAAGAGTTAGTGGGTTATATTTAAAAGGCCACCTGATGATCATTTGGCCGTCAGTTTCAACGCCAAGCATCGAGCAGCAGGCCACGTGGCGGGTTTTTGGCTCTCCTCAAAGGCTTTGGGTTTCGTGGACCTCAAGCTCAATAGCATTTCAGGTCCCCGACGGGGCAGGCAAAGTCAGGGAGGTCAAAGGAAACATGGCGGAGTTAGGGGATGACAGGTGGTGCAATATTAACGATCAAGGTGAGACACATGTCGCCATTCTAATGAACTTCAAGGCATTTGCATTTTGTGGACCTCAAGTCCGCGGAATGAACCGAGTTCAATAAAGCGTCAGCTTCAAGAGGTCTAACGATCAAGGCACTCTACACGGCAACATTTCTATGGAGCCATTAATTTTAAGTCCATCTAGATAGAAGTTGAGACGCGAAGGCACAACCAATGTAAGGCAAGTGTGTGCCATACGCAAAGCTTTGCTATTGGCTCATGTTTCGCAGCAGTCAGAAGGGGGGTATCAAAGATCTGACATTACGGGGACCGTGGAGCTTTCTCATTGGCTCACATTTCACGGTTATTAGTCAGGAGAAATGCGAGATCTGACATGAGGCATACGTGGGGCCTTCTTGCAAGTTCACGCTTCGCGGGGGTCGATATGGTATAACTGAAGACTGACACTGCAAAGGAGCATGGAGCTTTCCTATTGGCTCATGTTTCGTGGTGTCCACTGCAACAAAAGGAGCAGTCTGACACAGTGAAGGTACGTGGAGACTTCTTATTAGCTTACACTTCGTAGTGAACATACCTAATATAGAGACAAAGCCTAACCCCACAACCAATCAGAGACCAACATGTGGCCCGAGCTCAAATCAAGCTGAGCGCGTGGTAAGAGGTTGTATCCGAGACGATTGGAAAGTGCCACCACATGTCAGTGTCGAGGTCGCAGCGTGACATGCAAATATGTCAAATGGTTCATAACTGTTGGTCGAGCCATGGAACGAAAAAGCTCGAGCTTGTTGGAGGAAGATAGCTCCGCAGAGCTACATATCAGTCATTGGCAGGCGCATGAGGCATTCAAGAATTGGGATGGGCCGAGTTCGGCAAGTTAAAATGTCGAATGTTAGAAATGGGTAGTGCGATTTTTTGCTAGCTCAACGAGCTGTATGGTAAGAGCTCGCAAGGAGTTTGGTGGAGGTTACGAACGTGCAAGTCGGTAGAGCTCGCAAGGAGCCTTGGCGAATTGCTCATGATGGATGGTATTCAAGTTGCAGGAGCAAACGAGACTGAGTCGGCTTGGTTGAAGGAGAACATGAGCTCGCTGCACGTTTGGAAAGTAGACTTGGAGATGAAGCAAGCTATGATGAACCAAATGAAGCAAAGTGCGAGGCAGGTGGATTTCGAGCTCATCCATTTTCAGTCTTGCAAAACGACTAGAATTCGGAGGATAGCTTCAAGGAGTTAAGAGTGTTATAAAAACGGCTCGACAACTCTGAAATCCGAATTTCGGAGGTCATCGGAGCTTTCGGAGTCAACGGTCGAGTCACTTCGGATTTCGGCAACCCGCCGTTTTAGAGGTCAATCCGTTTTGGTGATCGCGTAAAGAAGCGCAAGCCAACTTCTGAACTCCGAACTCCAAAATTCGGACTTCGGATTTCGAAGCTGGCTCGTTTCAGGTTTTCCAAGCCGGCATTTCAGAGGAATGAATGCGTGAGGTGCCCTAGTCAATTGCCGAGTGTATGACAGTGGATGACAGGTGGAGCGCTCCGTTCGAAACAAGCGGTGAGTGCATGAAATTTAGTCAATGGGAAACGGTCGGCAGAATGGCTTGCCATCTCGACATGCAAGGTGAGGTGTCGTTCAAACGATTGGGCCAAATGTCAATCGGACTCCAAATTCCGAGCTAGTGTGAAGGTTTAGGCGGGGAGTCCAACGTGCTCAAATAGTAGATGCATAAGGCTCGGAAGGATTATAGCAAAAGCGACCAACCAAATCGCCCGTCCGAGGGATAGTGTAAGTCAGAATCGATAGCTCATTCAAGCTACATGTGAGATGGATGACCACTCAAACATCTCGAGATTAGGATTAGTTCGGAGGTCGCTCGACAGGAGTGGCGGACGTGTTATAAGGGAGAACCGAGTTGGATTCCGAGTTGCTCGGCTAATCCACGAAGATAGAGCTCTGTCAAGTCATAACCAATAACCGCCGGTGCAACAATGTGAAAGTTGTTGGAGCTGTTAATGCACAGGATGCCCAAAAAATTGCTTTCACTCAGGAAACCATAACTTCCTCCTTGATTATCCGTTTTCCACAAAATTATAGTCGTTGGAATCAGAAGAGCGAAAGCTATGCAGTGGAATCATCAGAAATTTGTGTCCCAAAATTGCAATATTTACTCATTCTATGAATAGTGTCGGGAAGGTGGAGTTACAATTAATGAGGCAAGCATGGTTGACCTATTCTGCTACAATCTTTCCTAGTTTTTATGAATTTTTCCTCCTTTCTCTCCTTAGTTGGGGAAGTGCTATAAATTGTAAATGGGTGCTTATTCCAAAAGAGTTAGACATTTTTCAAAGCTTCCCCTCTCTTCACAGGGTTTTCGCTCAAGAGTTGTGAATTTGCAGGATTTCAAGCCTTTCTTCTTAAAATTGTAATGGCAACTTCTACCTCTTCTTGTTATAATGATGCACTGTGCACATGCTTGGAGTAATAGAAATTATGTTTTGTGATCAATTATATTTCCTTACATTATTTTTGCTTCTTCCATTTGCCTCTCTTCGTGTCTGCAGGTCTAATGTGCAACCCATGTTTTCATTGCAAGTTTTGGAGGTCATGTGCTTATTAAGGAATGAAACATTGTATGTAAATTGAGTCTGTGATGTATCTTCATCCTCCTTATGATCATCTCTCTTCATTTCCAAGACGGTATTTTTTTTCTAGAAAACCCCTTTCTTGGTGCATCACCACTTCTAATTTAGATTTTATTTCTTGCAAATATCTCTCTCTAATCCCTTTGAAATGGTAGTAGGTCTAGGTAGTTGTTTTATTGCATTAGGAGCAGTGTAGTGCTTAGTTTAAGGAAGAGAGAAGTCGGCCTTCTCCGGAGGTTCACCTCAAGCCCCGCAAGTCCCACAGCTTGAGAGGTGATCCCATGTTACCCAATCATGTCGAATGTCCCATTCACACTCGTTCACACTTGGCCATTCAGAGGGTGCAGTGATTTGGTGATAACAAATCAATGCAAGATAGCATTTCGGAGGAAGAACCAGAAAGTTTGGATGGCACTCTTGCTACCTTGTCCAATGCAGCTAGATATCATCCATTTCGAGTGAAGGGTTGCCTTTAAGGGCGAACGGTCGCGGTTTTGATTGATAGTGGAGCCACACATAACTTTGTTGATGAAAGTTTGATAAAAAGGTTGAAGTTGAAGGCTGAAAATTTCAAGGGATTCAATGTCACAGTGGCGGATGGCTTCATACTTCTATGCACTAGAAGAATATCTCAACTCACACTCTATTTGGGAGGACATAAGGTAAGAGATGATTTTTATGTCAATGGTATTGGTGAAACCGATTTAGAGTTGAGTGTTCACTAGTTACATTCCTTGGGTGAATTCAATCAAAACTACCAAAGTATGGAGCTAAAATTAAGGTAGAAGGCAATGAGGTTGTGTTACATGGTATGAAAGGTGGAACTCCTCAAGTTGTGACCACCAAGAGCATGGAAAGGACTTTCAAAAGAGGGCACGTTACATGGACTACTCATTGTTTATGTTGGCGAAATAATTTATCACAAGAGAAAATTAGTGGCTTTCACCAACGCTCTGGGACTTGGTCCCCCTGCTTAGGAATGGAGCAGTTCCATTTACTGAAAAATTGAAAATATTTAGACTACGCTAACCATCGTGGGTGGCCTTTCGACCGGGGATCACACAGAAATGCTCTACTAAACCCGTGTGTAAAAGGAGGTGGAGGAAAGGTGTGTATGGAGAGGGGAGAAAGTGGGAAGGGGGTTTTTCTCAATAAATAGCAAGCTGAGTTTATCGACATAAAACCAAACTATTTCCAAGTTAACAATGAGAGGACACCATGTCAAGGAAAGAGGAACAAAACACAAGTAAATCAAAGTTTATTTGCATAATATTGCACAAGTAACCATGCTTATGGAGTAAAGTTGAGATGGAGAGGAAAACATAAGACAAGGAGATAGAAGAATTGTAGTTTCTTGCTTGCAGTAAGACAATGGGAGCTATCAACCAAGAAAATCTAACCCCTTGGAATGAAAAAGTCATTCCAATCTATAGCTTTATAATCCGTCTCTTCATCCACCCCCCACATAACCTTTTATAGTCCCACCACTTGTGACCTTTCACATTCCTCTAGGAAATAAAAATAAGACCCTTTCTTATTAATGAAAGGGTACTTTTACAATAAAAAATTACAATGGTCACTTAAGAGAATAGGACGAAAGAGCCATAAAGTACAACTTACAATCGAGAATTAGAAAGTAGAGAGAGAGAGAGAGAACAAAGAGAGAAGAGGTGTGGAATGAAAAAGGATGAAGAAGCTTTGAGTTTATTTGTAGAGATGCACTCCAGTGAACTCCTGATCCTTCGAAAACTCCCTGAACTTGATGAAGTGTCTTAGTGCACTCAGTCTTTCACAAACCTCCTCTTTGGGGACTCCTCTAAATGATCAACTTTCGTAGCCCGATCAGGTGCCCTTCCAATCTGTGAAACACTACCACGTCTCTCTTATCTTTCTTGACTTTGATGCGCCTGGTGTGCACAATGAGACAACTTGCTCACACGAGGTGATCCTATCGCCAAATGACCATGGTGACCTGCAAGACACAATGAAGCACAAGACCAATATCCTCTTATCTGCGATGGGTGAAGGAGAGAGACTAAATGAAGAATGCTTCCAACCTTTGATCCACCCATCTGATGAGATAAGAAACACTTTGGAACCAAATTTAGGGAACTGAGAGGGCTTCCCTTCCGCCTAAGCCACACTTTTCTCGGCGTGAGAGGCCCAACATCTTTGTTTCTTAACTAACATCCCGACACTTGCTATTTTTAGTAAGCATTATTTTGAGAAGTCCATTTTAGTTGCCAGTTTCTTAATTTGGCAATTTTGAGTTTCCCTAATGTTCAAAGGGCTATGACAACTCTAACAATGAACTATTTGCAGCACTTCCTATTTATAGCAGTGAGGCTTAGGAAGGCTTACTATTTTTTGAAGTGGGTCTTCCCAACATCAAAATGGAATGAAATTAGTCTCAAAAGTTTCCTTCCGTTTTGCAAAGTGAGGCTTTGCTCCAAATTTCAAAGCATTTCAATCATCAGGTTTTTGTAGATCTGAGAAAATATCTTTTACGCTGACTTTTCAAATGGATGTAAAAAATGATACAGAACACTAATGGAGGCATGTAAATAGTCTTCTTAAAGGCGCTTTTTCTAGGAAGTTATAGTCCAAATTTCATGGCAAACAGATATAGGGTTTGGAAGATATGGGAAGTAAGTTTGTAATTGATTTTGTTTGAGTAATTTCTTGCCACTCTCTTCCCATGGACAAGAATAAGTGAACAAGGGAAGTAATTGAACTTCATTTTTTTTTAAATTAAAGTTTTATTTGGTGTTTCACTCGTTAAGGCAGGTCGGCTGGGGTTATAAGACCCCAACAAGAGATTAGAAGATAAAGTGAAACCTAAAGAGGTCGGTTCTCACCCAAGGGATCTTGGCACCAACCAAGGGATATAAAAGAAGGTCGCTCAGCCTCATTTGCATCATCATCTTTGGTGCATATACACTAACTATTTGGTTTTTGGGCTGATTGCTCAATACCCTTCCACTTGAGGACGAAAACCCTCTTGTGTGGCATCCAAGGACGACGAAACCTTTCTTTGTGGCATAGTGGAGAAAGAAAACTCTCCATATTGGCGAATTGAAGGCATTTATTGAAGACTATCTTGTTGTTTTGGATCTAAGGCATCAAGAAGAAAACCTACAAGAGCTTTGACATATTTTTGGAGCCCCTCTCCTAGGGAGCGATTAGGGTTTGAGTGTGATTTAGTGCCTTCTAAGGAACATGACTCATTTAGTCTTTGATATTCAGATTTGGCATAATTTATAAGGCTTGAATCTATCATCTTTTATAATTATTGGGGTTCGGAGACCTCCGTTAACATCATTTCTCTTGGCTGTACTTCTGTTGTTTATAATTAATTTTCTAGTTGAGTATTTGATCAAGTTTCATGGTGACAAGTGGCTTCAAATCTTCTTAAAGTGTTTTCCTATATTGTTGATGAGTTCTTTGAGGATCTTTGGGTGATTTTTGACTAATTGCAAGTTGTTATAAAAATCAGACTGCTGATTTACAGCTGTCATAAAAACCAGTTGGCTGATATAAAATATCAGTTTAATCATTTGGGGTTTGTGTGATTTCCTCCTCTTCAGTTTCAGCCCTAGAAAGGGACATTACATATTGGATGCAGACTATTATTGGATGTCTCCAATATTAACAAGACGGGCATCCCTAACTTCCATGCGATGAGCATCCAACTTTTTTCTTAAATTGATTTTAAATAGAAATTGTAAAGCCGAGAGACTTGAAAATTTTGTCAATCTTAGAATACCAAGCTTTGGGAGCTTGTTTTAGACCACAAAGAGATTTCTTGAGTTTGTATACGTATTTCTCTTTGTAGGTTTTTTCAGACCTAAGAATGAGACAAATAAATCTCTTGTTCAAGATCGCTATTCTGGAAAGCATTCTTAACATCTATTTGGTGAATCTCCCAACCATGTCAAGTTGTGAGTGTTAGAAGCATCTTAATGGTGCTCATTTTCACAACAAGGGCAAATTTTTCATCATAATCAATACCATGTCATTGAGTAAAGCCTCGAGCGACTAACCTTGCCTTATATTTACCAACTTCACCAATGGAGTTATACTTTACTTTGTCTAGCCAATGACAATCAACAAGTTGTCTAATGCTAAAGTCTAATCTACTAGCTTTCTACAATTGCTATCATTTTAAATAGTTCTCTCATCAACAATTAAGTTTGAGAAACTATTACATGTAATCAAATTTGATTACCTCATTATATTTTATAGTTGATTTATTTATATAAGGCATTTAAAATTCACTAATGAAAGTAATCACACAATACGTCTATTCATTCCAATAGCTTCTAATGAGATTTATGAATTCATAAAAACAATTAGTTTGAACTTTCTTCAATTTAAGGTGTTCTTATAAGTAAAGAAATGAATTGAATTCTATCAATTAGTAGCTTATATCAAGCTAATTGAGTAAATCAAACACTATCCATTTAATGATCTCTATCATTAAACAACTTTTTCTTTTCAATTAAATATTTATTGCTTTTCAAATAAATTTTATTTTCTTTCAAATAAATTATACTAATGAAAGATCCTATAAAAGATGTAATATGCTATGTGGATTTTACAAACAGAAACAATTCCAAGATGCACCGATGAGTGCCAACTTGAGATAATAAGGCAGATTTTTCTTTAGAAACTTTTTATATGAGTCAACCTTGGTCTTTTGGTTTGGAAATTTTTATGTAATTCCTCTTAAAAATGTGTTTCCGTAATAATTTGTAATGTCCCCTTCTCAACGCTAGTCCTCTTTGAAGACCTTGAGCCCATTCCACTTCCCGTGGGCTAAAAGGGATTAAGCAAGGGAATTTAATGTCATGTTTCTTAGTTGTTTTTGTGAGCTAAGCATTCTTTTTAAAGTAATTTCCTTAGTATGGTCAAGTTGGCAAGGAAACTGAGAAAAATCAATTGAAAAATAATAGAAAAAATGAACTATTATGTCCCCAAGGAGGTTGGTCCTCTAAGGAGGATTTAATTTGGTATTAGGTGTCCCATCTAGCTATAAAATGGAGTCGCATGGTGTTGGCAAGAAAAATTGTCGGGGAAAAATTGGTGGATATCTTGCCAACACTCTAGGAGTCTAAGTCACTCTACTTAACCGGTGAAGTTGTTGTATATGCATGCACGAGTAAAAAAGTGGATTTCTGGGTTGGTCTTTCGACTGGGGATCCAACAGGGGCACTCCACTAACCCTGCGGCAAAATCTTACAGATTTCTGTAAAGGAAGAATTTGCTAGGAGAGTGGGAAAGGGAGTGAGAAAGTTAGAAAAGAGAAACTAATGCTGCAAGTAGAAAATCAAAGACTTGCATCACTAGTTAGAAATTACATCACATGCACTGAAATAAGAAATAAACAAATCTGTATAACAAAGACCAAATAGCATTTAATGAGCACAAAGTATCACTAAACTCCTTAGTCAAAAAAGGCTAAAATTCCTTCTTGTATTGATGCTCAAGCAGAAATAGTACATAGCATAGAAATGGAAGACATTTTAGAATAAGGGAAATGGAAGAAATTTGCTATCTCTTTGTTCTCTTCGTAAGGATATCTCTCTAATGAATTCACAAAAAACAGCTCAAAAGTATATGAAGATCTAAGAAGACCCTCAAATAAGGAGCTTACTACAATTTACAGAAGAGAAGGCAACCCTTCATCTTCCCGGTGACTTTTCAAATACCATATTCTCACTTTAGACTGTTCATATTCCAATTAAATATTTAAGTCCCTTTTATAAAAACAAGGCAACTTAAAGTTTACATTATGTTTCTAAAGTCACTTAAAGATATATCAAAAAGTGCAAACCCCAACATAGAATTATAACATTGAAGAGTGTTGGGTGAGACAAGAAGAGAAAGAAAGAGGAGGAAGAAGAAGAAGGAAGGAGAAAGAAGCATTATGCAGAAGAATGAGCCGCTGCGGTGGATTTGATCTCGCTCCCTGACTGGTTCCCATCTTGCAATCCTAAGAAGATCTGTCTCTCCAAATTCCTTACTGAAACGAGTTGTTGCAGGTTCCACTTTGTCAGCGTGAGGAATATGAATATTGCTCAAGGTCTTTGTACATCCATCAGACACACTATTGATATTTTTGCTCTTCCCGAACCATAATGGATGTTTCTCTGCGATAAGTGCAATGGCAGCCCAAATCTCTGAGAGGAACTCCAGGGTGTCCTTAATGAAGGACAATGGATTGCTTGTCCTTTTCTTGACATGTTCCTCGAATGGACCAATTAGCTCATCAGCACTTGTGTCTTCTCCCATTCCAGGGAGTCCAAGTTTCTAAATTTGATGATTTATACTATCCTTCAACTTGTACACTTGGCCCTCTTTTTCCTCTACTTCAGTGATGGCCCGATTGACTGCTTCAAATCTGATTTCCAAAGACCTTACCCATACACGTGACAAGTCTTTTGAAAGAGTTTCAAAAATCTTCATGTTGATCAACTCCTGACGACGAGTGTTGCTCATTTCATTCACTTCTGGACCCAGAGGATCCCAGTAGTCCCTTTCTTTCTCCAAGTCTTCTTTGAGTGCTTGCGTCTTGTTTGTTGTCGCACACATGCAAGCGAAGAGTTTGACTGCCTCTTGAAGCACTGACTTCCCCTTTTCTGAAATTGAATCGATCCATTCATTATTCGCTCGCCCCTGCATTGTGAACTCATGCATCCTCTTGATAGATTCTGGATTAAAGTTGTTGATGGGTGTAACTTCTTCAATGGGGATGATCATGGCATTTGGCTCAACTAGATGTTGCACGTAGGACGACAGAGTTCGCAAGAGGAGGATTTCTATCAACCCTTGAGCCTTCTTCCACCCTAGCTTTCTTTGGTGACCTTCCGTGAGAAGAAGTCTCCAATTCTATGGATCTTCGTTTAGAACTTGCTCCAGAATGCCTTAAACTTGAGGTAACTTCCACAGCTCTTGATGATGACTGATGAGAGGCTTGTTTCTGACCTATGGGCGTACCTCGTGACTAGATGATCATGGTTCTCTTCTTCTTAAACCAATTCCTCTGTCTCTTCATCACCTTCTCAGTACGCTCCTTTATATCCCCTGATTCACGAGCATACCAGTTGACTTGAGGCAATGGAGACATTTTGACTGCCGCGTACTCAAGATCATACATCTTTGTCCCATCATCCTGCAAGATGTTTTCGTACCAAGAGAACTTGAATTTCTTCATTTCATTGACTGTCATTCTCATATGGTCCTTTTCCCGCACTTCAAATTCATCAGCACAATTGGCCCAATTGTCCTCGACTTGTGGCTCATGTTGCAGGTTTGGAATGTGGAAAGAGTCAGGATCATCTCGGATGTCGAAATTAGGCCTGGCAATGTAGGAATGCAAAGTCAAATGAGCAAAGGCAGCCTCCAGATGCGATGCATCATTTGCATTCTTACATGTGAATACTCCAAGAGAGATGGGAAATGAGATCAACTTCTTCTTCCTGCTCCTAAGCCTATTGTTTACTTGTATGATTTGCCTACAGAGCTCGAATAGTACAATTTGATCGCTAAGGTACTTGGGCAACCTTAACAGAGCTTGGTCGAAGCCAACAACTCACAGGTAGGAAAATGTTGGGAACTATATGAAGTAAGAGCCATACTTCTTGATTAGAGACGTCGCTTATGGTGACATCCTAGCCTCCAAATCACCTTCCAAGTTTCAGACCACGTACATCGTGAATGCATCATTCATGCAAGCGAAGTGCCTGTGGCTTTCCTCCATCACCAAGTACAAAAGTTTCTCGTGTGCAGGAACCTTGATAGCAATGTTTTGCGTGAGAGCCAATCCTTTGAACGATCTTGAGTTGGCAAGCAAATACACCAAGTAAGAGGTCATGTGGAACTTCTTCATCATGGGTACCTGAAACAGTTGCAGATGCAAATTGTCACTGATGATCTTCCCCCAGTCAATTCTTTGCTTTCCTTCAGTCACAGTCAAGATGAATAGGCCCATCCACTCCTGAAAGTCTCTTGTGTTTGCTTCTCCCATCACCCTGTTGAGAAGGGTGATTGCATCTGAATACCCCTTGAAGAACTCACACCTTGGAAGGGTCTCGGGCATTCTTGAGGGCTTTCTCCCTCTCTTCATCCACGAACCAAGTGCAACCCCTTGCACATACGCATTCATCATTTCCCAGTCGTGCAAGGCCATGTCCTTTGAGATGATGACCATGCTAGGTGATGTTGGGATTTGCAGAGAAACTGAGATAGTTCTGGGACTAATGACCGCCATTGCCGTTCCATTGTCGACTCTTGTTCGTGTTTCTGGTTCATAGTGGTGCGAGAAAGCTAAGACCAACTCAAGGCTTTGCACAAACATGGGGTGTCCTGTAGCTGCGAACAATCCACTTGTGAATACCTGATCCTCGATCTTCCCTCGTTCCTTGGCTGTCATACGAGCCCTTAGGTCATTTAGGTCCATGTATGAGACATCATTGTCTTCTATCTCATACTCGCAAGCGAAAGGCTGTGTCGGCTTCTGTCCTGTCCACTTATACTTCATGGTTACTTCAGAAAAAACAACTTACTATTTTTAGTAAGTGTGAAAAATCAGCTTCCTCGTACCTCAACTGGATGTTGCAACTCGGATTTCCTTTTCTCCATGCGTTTCTCTCACCTTCTGGATCAATTTTCTATTTTTGGCAGGTGCTCATGGGACCACTTACTATTTTTAGTATGTAATGACCCCATTTTTTAAGACCCTTAGCCTATTTTTCCCAGTGATCTTTGGAATGTTGCAAGGAAAAAATTATATTAAATAATTCAATATTATTGCCTAGAGAGTGATTTTTATCATTTGACATTATAAAGCAATAATTATTTAATTATTTAATTATGTAATTTATTTAATTTAATCCCCAAAATGTGTTGGCTAGATTTTCTGCATAGCATCAAACCTAGGCAGTCATGAGATAAATCTCCCTCATTTAACCGGTGAGGCTCTCGTGTCAGATTTGTCAATATAAATGTGTTTTTATCTATCAGGGGTTTTACTTTAACCACTTAGTTCATGAACCATAACTAAGAAGTTCTGCAGCAAGTAAGCAGCTGTTTAAGAAAGGAAAATTATAGAAGAAGGAAGTAGAGGAATTACAGAGAAGAAATAAGGAAGATGTGCATCCCAATTAGTAGATAGCAGAGCTAATTACATGCACATAGAAGAAACTTAATAGATTTGAACACACAGAATTCTAAAGCAAAGGCAGTTCTAGATCCAGATCTAAAATAACACAGTTTACTTTAAAGATCTAAGATTTAAAAGCAAGAAACACAGTACGCCGTGACACAAAGTTCCCCAGAAACCTGCTTCTTTGTATTCCTCTGCAACAAGTGGCTCTCAGGGGTTCAGCACAAAGTCTAGAACACAAGATTGCTTCTTACAAATTCTGATCGATGATTAACCCGTAGGTTCTTCTCCTACTTATAGAATGTAGGAGGAAAAGTACAAATAGAAGACTCAAACTGAACTAAAGTATGAACAAGTAAAAATGACATTTGGCAATCATCCTCAACTATCTTCTTTTTAAGTGACACATATATCACTTAACTAATAGAAAGGTTCCACATGACTTCAAGTAATGGTTGCAAAACCAATAACTTAGAAGTTTACAATTTCATCCGGGAACATAGAAAGTAGAAGAAGAAAGAAATAGAAGAAGTCATGTCAGTTGTAACATCTACATCTTCTTCTTGTTCTGATATCTGATATACTTGTCGAACATATAATTCAACATCTTTCCATCTGTTTTAGCTACTGCTTCCTTTTCTGTCCTGAATTGCAGCAATCCTTCATTCAACACTTTGCTGCATGCTTCCACTTCTTCCACACTTGGCCCAAATCTCGCAATGTCTGCCTGCAGTGTCACCAGCCTACTGATAGAGTTCATCGTGAAAGGCTTGGTGGCTTTATCAATCCTCTTTTGCACCATCAGAAGAGAACCCTCCAGGGAATCATGCACCTCGTTAGAAACAATCCGCACGTATGAAGTAATACCTCCATCCACTCTTTCCTCAGTGAAAGAAATAATACTGTCCAGCAAATCTGATGTTCTACTCTCAAGCGCCTGCATCCTCTTCAGCAAAACTCTGCAGATCTCCAAACGGAAAGATACTGCAAACTCTAGCTGCTTCCCCTTCTCGACTGATCCATCCGGCACAATTTGTTCTGCAACCAATACATCTCCCGGCAGTTTGTTGATCTCGGCCAAAATACTCAGGTTACTCTCTGCAACTGTATTCATTCCTTCTATGCTTTCTATCAGTTGCTTTAGTTGATTTTCTGCATCGTTCATAACCTTTAGGCGGGCTGGCACTTCCCCAAGTTGCACAGAAGCTTGACGAATAATCAGATCCTTCCATTCGTCAATAGCCTTTACTTGATTGCTTGCATCTTCCATTTCCTGCATAAGATGATCACTCACCTGCGCTGAAATGGGCTGAACAGAAGGTTTAGCAACCTTGGCTATGATCTCACATAATTGAGATATTTGCTTCTGCAGCTCTTCTTTCTCCGCCTTTTCACTGTCAAGCCTAAGGAACAAAGCATCCAGCAACGTCTGCGTGTCCTGCTTCAATCCTTCAGTGGTAGCTTGACCGAGTGGTATTTTGGTCACCGTCACATCTTCTGCCGTGAGTTCCTCTTCTACCTTTCCTTCCGCCAGGATTAATATCTCAGCAAACTTCTCTCCCGAATCCTCGATGATCAACCTAGAAGTTGCTTTAGCAACTTTAGGCCTTCTGTCTCTTCTGCTCAGATCCTGAAGTAGCTGCAAGTCATGTTCCTCTAAGTTCATCTCTACTCTTGCTTCCGGAACCAACTGCAAAGCTAACCATTCCGAGAAATTACTTCTCGGAGAGTGAGAAGTCGCTGAGTGCACTACCATTTCCCGCTCTGCATCCTCTCCATCAGAAAGTGCCACCGTATCATGGCTGCCATCCTCTGAAACATCCAAGGACAAAGCTCTTTTGAACTCCGTCATCTGCATCTTCAACATCTCCTCTGGAACGGGTGCTGAACGAAGTGGCTGCGGAGAGAAGATGAACGTTGCTGGTTTTAATGAAGGCATGGAAGCATCCTGCTACTATGGTGCAATAGTTGGTGATCCTTTAGGTACTGGAGAAGTCGGAGTCAAAGCTATGGTCGTAGAAGTGGTCTTCTCTTTCTCTTGAGATCCTCTGCGTACTTTCAACTTCTCGGACCTTCTGCTGCTCTCTCCTTCATGCTTTCGCTTGAGGGAATCTCCTGTGTCGAAGTTGCCTGTGATTTGGTTCATCAATACTTCATCAAGGTAGTATCCCTTCGTTAGCAGCCAGCTCGAAGTACTCACCAACACAGCTCCGGATCTTTCTTCTATTGTGCTGCAGCCGCCATTGCTATCCTGTAGTAGAGCTTTATCTCCTCCCATTTGATGGTAAGTGTCAAGTACCACGTTCCCATCATTTTTAAGATCCGCAGGTATCCACGCTAGTCCAAAGTCAAATACTTGCTTTGCCGAAAGCCTGTTGAAATCTTTCTTTCTGACCTCGTACTCACTTCTGCACTTCATCCAAAAATCTTCTAACGAAGGCACATGTGCGTACTCCTGGGAGATTGTCTTCCTGGCTATTCCAAATGGATCGAAATTAAGCCGTGCAGGGAAGAACTCTTGCTCATACTCGGACAACATTTGTGCTTCCATTCCTCGAGCTCTGTGAATGCTGATGCAACTGTAATATTCCACAGTGAGTGGGAAGAAGCCCGTAGACTTGTGCCGCTTCGACTGAAGGTCGTGTAACTCTACAAGTTGCCTGCTCAACTCCATGGCAATCAATCTGTCACTCGGGTACCTTGGCATCTTTGTTGGTTCACCCGAAAAGCTCGTAACCCTGAGGTATGTGAAATCTGCAAACTGGATGAATATACTGCCAATCTTGGACACTGCTTCCCATGCTTCCTTGCTTACCCTGTGAGTCTTCAAGTCTTTGTCTAACCTGCAGATGAAATCGTAGAAGAAACCATCGTTGATCACTTTGAAGTCCTTCTCGCACGCAGGTACAGTAAGTTGTGGGTAGCACTCGAAAATGGGATCCTTGGAAAGAATACCACATCTATCCAGCTTGGAAAAGATACCCTGTGAAGCTGCAACATACACCAAGTATGAAGTCATCTTGAAGCTGAAGGTACGCTTTACGTTCCGCAGTTGCTCACTGATGTTGCTGCTAATAATTTCCGACCAACTGATTATAGAATCAACCTTGTTGATTTCAATGGTCCTGATGAAAGCATACATCCATGTCCGGAAAGTGTAGGCATTCGCTTCACCATTCAACCTGCATAGCAATTTGACAATATCATCCGCCTCCTGCACCAAATTGGATCGTGGAAGAGTTCTCGGGAACTTGGAAGGGGATCTAGGCTTCTTCATGAACCGGCTATTCATGATGCTCACACAGTCAGCTCTATGCTTTTCCCACCTACTGTCAGCATCCTGAATGCTAATAGAAGTCACCACCTTTCGTACTAGAATCTTCAAACAATAATCGAAGAATTCCGCATCCAAACGAATTATTGTCTTTCCCGCAACATCATGCACTGATCTGGATGAAGGATGATAAGATCTAGCACACTCCATCACAAACTCTGGCAATTGGGCTGTACACGGGAAAGCTGCAGCTCGAATAATTCCACTACTTTTGACCGCACGCATGAGTTAAGTCTTTCCAGCTCTGGATCTGTCAATCAAATCAGAAAGAGGTTCTGGGCCTAGATCCGTGTCTCCTATGTCTGAAAGTTTAGAAGCAATGCATGAATCCATCGTGCTCTCTTTTTCATCTCCTTTTGCCATGGCTTTATCAATCTTTGTTTGAATAATTCTTTTTCTTCTAATTTGGCCGGATTTCTTCAATACTGGTGCAGATCTGGACAATTCTTCAGATTCGGAGGATATTTGCAATGTATTGGACATTGATAAAAACTCCTTTTCTTTTATAAAGCACCTCTAATGAGTTCCTGCAATTTATTCAGACAAAAATGGCCACCGGAGCATGAATAGTGAATTTAACTTATAAAAATCTGCACTTTTCAAGCCTGCTGCCCCAAAAATTGGTGTTTAATTTGCACATAAAGAGAGCATGAATCCTTTCAATCAACACCTGAGCTCCTGTAACACCTGTGAAAACAACTATGCCGACGAAGATCAACCTTCTCCAAAGCATGCGCCAAATCTGAAAGCTTTTAGCCTTTGTTAGCACTTTGTCTGTGCAAAATCCTTCCTCTAATGGGGGCGCACTTTTTCTCCTTGCTGCAATTCTTAACCTGTGAATTAAATAATTCATCCATATGGTTGCCCATGCTTATATAACCTTCACAATTCTATAATTAATAATTGCCCTAACAATTAAAGGCAATTAATTAATTAAAAATCATGCTTTTCTCTTTTAAAAATAGCATGTTTAAGGACAGCCATCCAATAAATTAAATTGATCCAATTTAATCCTTCACACAGCACTTCACTCAAGCCTCACAGTGTGCTTTGACCATAGCCACTGAAAATAGAAATTAATTTAATGATTTAATCCTTCAAAAATCATTAAATAATACCCAAATGGGGCACACTTTTTGAGAGAAGGGGGCAGCCACTAAATAAATTTAATTTAATTAATTTAATTTATTTCTTTTATTCCTCCTTTGACTTTTTTGACCTCCTCAAGCTTGGGCGCACTTTTTGAAGGAAGAAAGATTATTTAAAATAATCAATTTAATCACTTTAATCCATCACCAAAGGGGGCGCACTTTTTTGCACATGTAATTCTATTTTTAAGAATTTTCACCATAATGGGATTCTTGACCCTGCCAGGCAGGCACTAAAATCCCATGATCCACTTAAGTGATTTGACTTTGACAATGGGATTCTTTACCTTGCAAGGCAAGCACTAAAATCCCATGATTTCACTTAAGTCACTTTCCTTTTATTATATCATGGGAATTTTCACCCTACAAGGCAGGCAATAAATTCAAACCTGCCTGCAGCCTCTATTTTTCCCACTGCAGCTTAAGTGACTTTTATAACACGGGAAAAAGTACCCTGCCAGGCAGGTATACAATTCCCATCCTGCCTGCGGCTTATGTTTTTCCCATCGCAGCTTAAATCCTTTGTTTTCCAAAAATGCACCCATCCCCGCAGGGGCTTTTCTGTGCACGACTTCGCCTTTTCCCAGTGATCCAGACCTCCGATGACGACTTCCTCCGGGCAAAATGTGCGTGTATGTTTTCCAGCTGCTCCAGGCCAAAAATCGGGCTTACCCGGCGAAGGAGTTGTTCCAGAGAAATTTTACAGAAAACAGAATGGGACACCACAAAAACACGAAAAATTGCCAAAAGTTACAAATAAAGCCCAAAACTTAAAATAAGTTAAAATCCTTCTGGTATATAGGAATAATAACATATTCGCTTATAACAGAGTTGAAACGGAGTGCAAATAGCCTCATACGGGGCTCAAAATAATTAAATACAAATTTCCCGCAGACAAATCCTGACGACAGAATAAAACAATTTTGGGCATCTGGGTATTTGGCGAAAAGGGTTAATATGACTCTTTGGGATTATCTTGACGCAATACAAGAACTTTCAGGCAATAAAAACAAATGACCCACTATTTTAAAAGTACGAAATTTTTTCGAATTGGGTAGTCACAGATTTCAGGGTGAAATCTGAGTGACACCAAAATGCAAAATTAAAAGGGGAATTAATTAAATATCATTTGGGTGGCTTTTAATGTTAAAAACACCCTTAGAAAGGGGACGCCACACCTAGGAAGGACAAACTATTTTTATATAATGATTTCCCTCTCCTAAGGACTTCGAATTTTGTACTCCTTGTTTATAAAAGGAGAGTTTGGGATCATTGTGAGACTCATACTAGGATGAAATTAATTTGATACTCCATGCTTGGCGTTGGGATGCATGTCCATTGATGTTTTCTGTCTCTCTCTTGCGTGGGAGATTATTGACCTGGTTTTGATGTTCTATTGAAGTATTTTTGTATGCTTGCAAATCTCCTTGTTGGTGCAAATCTACTTGTTGGAGTTTTGGGATTGATTTGAATGCAATTTTCAGTTCACTGGTTTGTGATCAAAAATAAGAGTTCTTTTGGAGCACTTGGCAAATCGGCTTTGTGTGTAATGGTTCTTAACCCCAGCGATTCCTTTCATAATTTTTGTGAGTTGTTTGCATATATTTCTGAGTGTGGAGCGACCAGCCTTTTACATATTTTCATGTCCTATATTGCAGCGACTTCTTCTATTATGTATGTGGACTGATTTAGATCACTCACTAAGTGAAGCGACCAAGATCTATGCATATCTGGTGCCCTTGCTGGAGCGATTCTTTGTAAAGACAAGTCTGGAGTTAAACGTAAAAATATATTAGTTGATTGTGGTTGACTTTATGCTGCTGCTGTTTTCTCTAAAAACTGTGACTTCATTTTGAGTAAATGCTGACTGTTTGATGCAAGTTTGGAATCTTATATGCCCAGCAAATTGATAGATATCATTCTGATAGCTACAGCGATCACTTTGGGTGTGTTGGGTCTACTTTTCAGGTTCAAAATACGCTGCTTTCCTGTGCTAACATCTGTGATTCTATTTCATGCTTTTTACTTGTCTGCTGGCAGCGATTCTCATATATTCAACACCCAGCTCAATTTCTGAGTAATTTGTGTGTTTAGCGACTGGGATCTTGCATAATTTAGTATTATTTGGGTTCTCTAAGATCAGCGATTTAAGCAAGGCTGTTTGGGAGTCTAATATTAATCATTTTGGCATCAATTACCATGCCCCTTTGGTGTCTCTAATAACTGTGTTTGGCAACTGGAATTCACACATGTTTTAAGCTTATTTGGCAGCGATCTCCATCATGTTATCATTTTCTGTTGTGACTGAACTATTCCTAAGTATGGAGGTTTGTTTTGGGTGTATGGTTTGATGGTAATTTGGAATTCTTTGAAGTATTTTGGGCAGATATGCGTAAAGCATGTTTTCTAAGCAGCTGAGGAGGAATTCGTTCTGGTCTAATACATGATTTAGTTGTATTGGTATGGTAATGATTTGCACATGAGAGCTAGTAACTTTTTTGATCATTGAAGCATTCCTAGTTTCAGCTGAGAATAACATTGTATGAACTGTTGATAGAGGCCATTAAACTCCTATCTTTGGGCTTATTGAGTCATCTACTTGACTGGTCCAAGTGGTTTTGATTGAGTTTAGCTATTTTCACTTGATTTGAATATTGAAGGGGTTGTTGATTGCCTATTTTCCGTTGATCCCGGAAGTGAGACATTACAGGGTAATAAGGAGTTTCAGTATTACAAAAGGAGGAATAAGGGAAATATGGATGATGGGGCATTCACGGCGGATCAAGTAAGGTTCTTACAAGAGCTAATGCAAGGTTGTGGTTTGGAGCTTCAGAAAACCATGAGTGAACAAATGACCAAACTCATCACAGAAGCTTTGGGAAATGGCAAAATGCCAAACTCCAATGGAGAAGGGAGTTCCCATAGTGGGGAAAAGAATTCAACACAACCCCCTTCTAAGTTCTACGAGGGCACCTTCCTTCCTAGGGAGAATCATAGAGAAGTTGAAGAACCATCAATGGTAGAGACCATCGAGGCATGTAACAAGGAATATGGTACTTTGCATCCGGCCACAAGGGCCGTACTTACTTTTGATGAGTTTTGTGCTTTAAAGATGGGAAACAAGACCAAGAGAGCCCATAAGAATTTTCAACAAAGATTGGGTAAGGTTTCTCTCCCAAATTTTGATGGGACTAACAAGCTAATCGTGAGAGCATGGTTGCAAAAGATGGAGACTTACTTCTCCCTCAGCCCCATGCAAGAAGAAGAAGCCCTCAAGTTTGTTACTCTTCACTTGGAGGGCATGGCACATGAGTGGTGGTTTCATGGTATGCACACCCAAGGTCATGACTTGATGCACACAATGGAAGAATTTAGTCAAAGGATCATGGAGAGGTTTGATAGGCAGGATCCTAAACTTCATTTTAGACAATTGGCTCAACTTAAGCAAGTGGGTAATGTTGATGAGTATGTAGCAAACTTTCAAAGAATTGCTGTCATGGTTTTGGCTGTTAGTGAGAAGAGGTTGGTTGTCCTCTTCACAGAAGGTTTGATGGAACCTCTAAAAGGTTTGGTAAGAGCTTTTAATCCTATATCTTTACAAGATTGTATTACTAAAGCTCTAGATTTAGAATGTGCATCTTATAGAGGGAATTATGGGCTTAAAGGGCAGCATTCTAATGTCTCACAACCACTGTCCAAAAGTGGATTTAGAGGGCAGCCAAGGTCTGATTTGCAGCAGCCGACTAAAATGCAAGGGGGGCAGCCCCTTGGGTCATCAAAAGAGGCCCCAAAAAGGCCAAATCAACCCTATGTGCCCCCACAAAGAAATCACCCCCAAAATAGTGGATAGACTCACTAAGTATGCTCATTTTCATCCACTTCCTACAAAATTTGAAAAATCAACTTCCTCGAACCTCAGCTGGATGTTGCAACTCGGGTTTCCTTTTCTCCCTATGTTTCTCTCACCTTCTGGATCAATTTTTTATTTTTGGTAGGTGCTTGTGGGACCACTAACTATTTTTAGTAAAAGTCAAATTTGAACCAAGATGATGTTTCGATGAATTGTCCACTGCAACACTTCTTTTGTGTTCAATGCCTTTTTCGCGGTTTCTTCAATTGACGACTTTCCTGAAATGACAGTTCTCTATGTAGAAGACCTGCTATTTTTAGAAAGTGGGCTTCTAGAGGTCGGATTGATGCGGAACGAAGTTTTCCGATATGGGTTTTTGCCCAATTTCGTCCCTCTGAAATCTTGGACCTACCTGATCAATAGTTTGGGAGACTTTAAAACTTCAAGTTTTTTGACCTGGCAGCACTTTTGAACACGGTAGCCATTGATGGACCTCAAAAACTGCAGGTTTGGTTTTCTCCACCGTTTGCAATGAAAATCACGTTTTTGATATGGGTTTTTACTTCTTTTGCTTCCAAAGAAATCTCTCATCGATCCGGCTACCGGTTTGACGGGAAATCAAGTTTTTTTTTTCTGTTGTGCTAAGAAAGAGACTTCTTCGCTGCAAACACTCTTTACTGTGGATGGAAGATCTGTTATGGGGGTATTAATAGTCTCCGAAAATGATGAACACAACAAAAAACTTCATCTTGATCCGTGCACCGGTTTGCTAGATATGTTGGAATTTTCATTTCATGGCCATGAGTCTTCAGATGTTTTTCTCCCTCGTTCTTTGTTCTTCAAGCTCATCTGATCAATCTTCTCTCTGAAACCTGCGTGTTATC
Source organism: Taxus chinensis (assembly GCA_019776745.2). Lineage (NCBI taxonomy): Eukaryota > Viridiplantae > Streptophyta > Pinopsida > Cupressales > Taxaceae > Taxus > Taxus chinensis. The sequence continues at coordinate 262,670,689 of CM034150.1, forward strand.
ATGGAGTGGAGGATATTGTCGTTGTGGTGGAGCTAGTACAAGGTACAACAATGGTGAACAGTGCACAAGTAAGAGCAAGTTACAGAGCAATGGCAGTGTTAAGTTGTGAAAAGGTTAGAAGTTGGAAGCGGGAAAGATTACAAAGCAGGGAGTGAAGCACATTTTCATGTCCCTCATGTCCCTTAAGCATTAAGGGACAAGAGGGACATCAAATTGCACGCGGCGCCTAGTCACGGCATGTTGCGCCTAGTCACGACACGTGGCAAGAATCCGACGGCTGAGGGTTTAGGCCAAAAAGCAACTTTGAAGCACTTGGGGGCAGGAAAGAGGTCGCATGAGGGACCAGGAGCCATTCCTTGGGCTGGGCGCATTTTTATGTCCCTCATGTCACCCAACACAAAGGGACATGAGGGTCATCAATTTGCACAGCACGTCTCAACTTGACACTTGGCAGTAATCCGACGGTCGTCCGTTTAGCTCCACTAGCTCCTGGGGGCTAAGAAATTGAACTGGAAGGGGTCACATGGGTGACCAGAATACATCTTGAGTCTGGGCGCATTTTTATGTCCCCCAACACAAAGGGACATGAGGGTCATCAAATTGCTCGGTGCGCCAGAAGCCACCACTTGTCACGATCTGAGCGAACGAGGGAATGAGCTTGGCAAGCACCTGGGAGCTGAACTGGCGGTTTGAGAGGTCATATGGGTGACCAAAGGCCTCATAGGGGCTTGGCGCATTTTTCTGTCCCTTTTCTTGAGGGACGAAATGAACATGAAATTGCGCCAGGCTCCTGGAGCTAACACGTGTCCTCATCAAATTTTGACTAACTCCCAAACTCGCTCCTAGAGGGAAACTTCAAACTGCGATATCTTAAGCTCCCGATGGACTTTTTTGATGAAATTTTATATGATCTTGACTGCAAATGGCCTTTTGAATCCAATGGTGGGGGTCTCGGATCTTGATTCATTCATTTAAGCCCTGAAAAAGTGGATTTTTGATCTGGTCCCTTACCTGTGCATGAGAAAAACTGTCTGCAAACCTATTGCGCCAAGGTGTTGTGAAGAATATGATTTCACCATCTTGTAGGGTTTGGAATTCCCTTTCTGACGATGTTTCGTTTGGATCCTAACTCCATCCGGAGCTCCCGGAATCACCTCCCGAAGCTCAGCAGCTCTTTTGATCCTGTGCACTACCTAGGCCTGTGAACCCTAATTTTGGTGAAACTACCCCAACTTCTCCAAATCCTTCCTGAATCTTTATAAATCACTTCCATGATGTTCCTAGGCCTTCGATTCACCTCCGTGTCCGGTTTGGCTTCTCAGTTCCGCTCCATGGGGTTGTTGTGATCTCTGTATTAAAAATCGCGATTAATCGCTCGATTATCATGGTTTATCGTTTAGGGTTAGTGAAACAATTTATCTTTCTGAAAATCACGATTTTTCAGAAGTGCCGATAAATTGGCGATTTTTGGCATTAAAATTCTTAAAAAATCATGGAAACTCACAAGTAAAATCGTTGAAAATCGCATGGAATAGGTTTAAACGCAAAAAATGACCAAATCGAACCATTTTTGTCCTCCACGATTTGTATTTTCTCCTGCGACCTGGTTTCGTGTCTGGTGAATAGCATTCAAGGTGGTTTCGTGGGATTTCATGGTGGTTCTGTGGGGTTTCGTGGCTAGTTCGTAGCAACCAGCTTGTGGCCCTAGGTTCGTAGCAAACAGTATAAATAAATTCGTATATAGTTATACTATACACTATTGACTATACAGTATAAATAAATTTGTATATACTAAACTAGTATACAGTATAAATTCGTATAAAATATATTTAATATTTATTTTTTTGTTTTTTTAAAGATTTTCAATAGTATAACTGTACAGTATACACTGTACAATACACTAATTCGTATATTGTATAAAATCTATCAATATTTATTTTTCTGTTTTATACCAATATTTATTTTTTGTTTTTTTTTAAGATTTTCAATAGTATACAGGCAAAAGTATACACTGTACAGTACACTAATTTCAAATTTGTATACAGATTAATTCGTTTTGTATACACTAGAATTTATAATAGTAATAAATTTATACATTTAACAATGATATGTATTAATGTTATAAATAGATCATAATTTATAACATTTAACAATGATATATAACAGGAACAGTAATATAATTTGTAATTTATTTTATGAATTTAAATGTTTTTAAAAGTAGTGATAAAGTTGCCGATTAATGCCGATAAATTGCCAATAAATTGTCGATTCCCGATTTCTGATTCAAAATTTGGCTTGTCGATTAATCGCTGATAACGATTTTTTGAACTATGGTTGTGATAGCCCTTCCCACAACTGCTCGAAGTTTGCATTTTTCAATGAACTCCTAAAACACCTAGGGGTTTTGAATTGACTTTCCTAAATCACCTAGGGGACTGAGTTAACATCATCTGGCAGGTCATGCGACTGACTGGGTAGACTTGGGGTGCCCTGGAAGAGTGAATTTTGAAAGTTTCGACACCGAGGTATAGCTGTCATGCTCGAAAATAGTCAATTTTCTCGTTGCACATTTGCATAACAACACTTGGCATGGCAGGGGTTATAAATACTTTTGGAAATTATCTCTTCGAGTTGGAGCATGTTTGCTTTCTCTCTCTTCCATTGAGGTATTTGGTGCCACATCTAGCTATAAAAAGGAATCGCTTGGTGTAATGTCCCCTTCTAGGACAAGTTTAGGAATTAACACAAATCTGATCACATGCTGCTAGAAAATAAATAATTTTCAAATGCCAACTGCTGCAATTTTCTAAAATTCATATCTTTGTCTAGAGAAGTCCAAATGAGCTGAAATTTTGGATATTGGACCACAAAAATATGAAGAATAATATGGAAAAACATATTTTGTACAGCCAACATGAAACCCTAATTTTGACCTGAAAAGTAGGTCGCCCAACACATTTAGGGCACCACATCTACTCCAAAAATTATGAAATCACCTTCTCCTTATTTCTCCTAATTTCTACAATCACATGTAATATTAAATTGACCCCAAACTGCAGATCTGAATTTTATAACAGCAGTTAATCAATAACAATGCTCCTAGGACAGCTGGAACTTGGAAAATTCATAACTCCTTCAATACTTAAAGTTTTTCTATGAAACAAGATGCAAAATAAACTAGAAATTTAGGGTTTTCTATTGCATTAAGGATTTGAATTTTCTGAGCAATAAAACCTAGCCAAAACAGCACCAGAAAACTGATTTCAAGTCGCTAGGGTTACAGGAAATTAATTAAATAATTTCGAGCTCTCTCCTAGCCTCCAAAAATACCAAAAATTAGCCCTTTGCTCTGAAATAATTAATGACATATAGCAGATTTGCATATCTAGCAATTATAGCTTCCAAACATGAACAAATCGTCACCAAACCAAGTCGCTATGGCTAAAATAATTCCAATAATAACAGCAGCAATAAAAGTACCATAAAACCCTTCACAATATTCAAGAACATGCAGATTTTTTATCCAAATAAATACGCCAACACCAACACAAGAGATCCCAATGGAGAGAACAATAAAATCTTCAATATCTTCAACAATGGTTTCCAAATGAGAGAGAGCAAAATGCAAGAACTAGGGCATACATCCCATGGGCATACATCCCAATACTCCAAGCATGGAGTGAAATCAAATGATCATTCAACATCCCCTCTAAGGAAATGCGACCTCCCTTTTATAGAACTAAGGGGTGCAATATCCAATAAAGACCGACCTTTCCCTTTTGGAGGGAAAACATAAACTCTCATTAAAATATTTAATACTAAGACTATGTGCACTTTATTTATTTTTTAATTAAATAAATAAAAGTAACTAACCTATGTGCACATTAAACTAACTAAAGAGACTCCCACTTGTAGCGCTAGGCATGCCAAGGGGTTACAATGCAAATGAAAAATAAATATTAATAATGTCCCGAAAAAGGGGACATTACATTTGGCCTGAGGGAGGTTATAAATGACCATGAGAATTATCCTCATCAGATTAAGCAATGTCCTTTCTCCCGTGGTGTTCCATTGAGGACTTAAATCTAACTACCAATCTTGATGAAAACTATTGAGAAAGAAACCTCTCAATAGTGGGTTAGGTTTGACGCAAATTACCCATTCGAAGCTTGCAACAAAGTGATCTCATAAGGAGTTGTATTCAATTTTGAAGGCATTTCCATCCCTCATCCTAGGGTGGCGACTTTCCCTAAGGTGGTGTATGGGGTCTTCTAATGACAACTTCAAATTCAACCATCATTGTTTTAGAACCTCTTATTGGTTAAATCTTTGTAAGGGTGTTCACTGATGTTATTGATTTCCCTTAAATAAATCTCCAATGGGGTTCTGAAGGCTCATTTTTGGTTTATAATTTGTTCTAAAATATTAATCTAAATCTCCCTACATCCTTTGAGATTGTGTAAAAGATGCATTTTTCTAATCGTAATCATCCCTTCTCAAATTCTACATTCAGATAAGCACATTTAGCCTGCATTTTTCTTTCAAAATGTAAAAGGTGTGGTGAGGGAAACCTAGCACCTTTAACAATTTTTGTCAAAAAGTAACCATCTTGTATTTGTAAAGACTTAAATTGGAATTGAAAAAGAACTTTAAGTTATTTATTGGAAAGCAACCCCCTTTTTATCGTTAAAGATGTGACTTTACAGCTGAGTAAAGCAAATGTCGCAACAAGCATAATAAAAGGTGAGATGTCCTCTTCCTTGGAAAGTGCTTTGATCGTGCATAGTTTGTTCGGTTCATAATGAGAAATACCTACAAGTCTATAAAAGCAGCATTGAGATAATCATTTTGAGAGTTTGCTTTTGACTGTTTGATTTTGAAGGTTTGAGCTATTGCTCCTAAGCTTTTGCATTTGATGACAAAAACTCATGAATTTTTGCTTGGAATGGATTCATAGCTAGAATCACACTGTTAGGTTATACCATATTCCAGAGCTTAGGATCAAATTTGAACATGCATATAGCGCTTAACTTTTCCGTAGCACATTCTCTAATAGTTATCCGGATCATATTTGCGACCCTCAAGCAAAGAAATTCAGGTGAGAGAGGCTATCTCCCAAGTCCTTCAAGCAGATGACAGCTATAGGCATGATTTGTCGTCATACCTAGGGTCTATCCTAAATCCTGATATCGGTAAGATTGTCATTCCTAAATTAGGGCACATGCATGACCAGATCCCTTGATATTCAGAAATTGCATCTTTAATCGATTTGGCTTAACTTTACAATGCCACCCAGGATAACATCCTTATGACAAAATTGTAATCTACATGGGCAATGTTTGTTGGTATCTATGGGTGCACACCTAACAACTGTATAACATTACTAGGATAAATTCATGAACCTTGCTACAAAATAAGATAGCTACAACATGAAAATTTGTTGAACACCTAGGCTCTCTTGGATGAGGAAAGCCTTTTGGGCTATTACTCTTAGCATTAAAATTCATTAGGTATAAATAGGAAATTGGTCTACAACATCTGCGTCTTCTTGTAAAGATGGTTTGAAATAAAAATCAGGTTTTGAATCTTATTCTTGGCCTTCAACAACTAATTGCTATCATAAATGCCATTGGGTTTGTTACAATTTAACCATAAAGAGACAAGCCTGTGGAAGATATGACGTACGTTTTAACAGGCACTAGGGTAATGGAGCAATTAAATTTTAAGATATTCATTCTTGATATCCAAAATTTATTGTTAAACTGAATTTGTATACAAGCTCATTATTTTATTTGAAATTAAAGTTGTCGGGTAAACCCATTTGAAACACGAAAATTGTACACCAAAATTATAGCATTAATTTTTTAGAGATATTCATATTTCAATGTTGCTGTTATAAAAAATCAAAGGACTGACGTACCTTACTGTGGTAAATTTCAAGTATGGTAATGTCAAGTAAGTTTCCGTCTAAGATCAAACAACTTGATTAGTTTTACACGGTAAAGATTCATATGTGGCAAAACTTGACCAATTCATAGAAGGTTTAAAAGACAATATTTACAAAGATGTTAACCGTTAGTGATTGTCACATGGCGCTATTGGGAGAGATTAGCAACCAAAGCATTGCCTCTTATCACAATGACACTTAGACATGTTCTACTATCAAATACTTCAATGTTTCATGAAGCATGAATAGTCAACTAGATCATTTTATTAGAACAACAAAATCCTTGGCAACATGAATCTATTCCATATAAAAAAGATCAATGACAGCTGTAGCATCATTTAAAATAGTTAAATAGGAAGCCATCTCAATTATGTTTGCAATAATTAATTAGACAAAATTTAGAGAATATATACTCCACAACGATTTTAATCCATGGAAATGTTATAGATCATTTAAACCAAGACATTCTAATGGACACCAAAGATAACAAGATGTAAAATACATTTTATGATTACAACCAATGTGATATGAAGCTAGGAAGAGCACATAACGTGTAAAAATTACAAGTGGCATGGATTGTGTAATAGCCATTTTATTCTGCTTATAAGCTTCAATTCCTGTACCATAATTAGGTGTTTATAATATTATTCCATGTTATTAAATATTCGGACACCAAATTAGATGTTTATTAAAAAACACCTATAGGCTACTTTCCTATGGAATACTAGGCATTATGCTCACCTTCAAACAGTTTACAACAATAGTTATTTTATAAGTCTGAATGCACAATGAAAAAGGCCACACATATTACTCAGATTGATCGGTAATTCAATGCAATAGTTTCAAAGTTTCTTGTGAGCTTATACTTCAAATTTTAAAGATCACCAGTGAAAAGAAGGTAAAAATACAATTAATATGGCACCTAAGAAAATACATGTTGTCCATGACATTGTGGAATGTCTCCACCTTGCTGACGGTATTATTCAGTAAATTGCCCACCCCAAGTATGCTTACTATTGTGATGCATATATAAAAATTAGATATGGGCTCCCATACCTTTCTATGTATTGACCAGCAATGGGAAGTGTCCAATAAATTCTTTTTGTTTGTATTACCACATCATTCCATTCTTGTTGTGTTAATTTTCTTTACATCCGCTATTATTATATGAGAGATTATAATTTGGCATTTGTACTATTGTAAATTTGGGACATGAATTAAAATGTTATAGATCATTAAATCTGGAACTGAGTAGATCATGCAGCAACTCTGGATCTTCAATTCAAAAAAGGTCCTTAGATTATGTTTGTTGTTCTATAAGGGTATTCACATTTCATGACATAAATTTCATTTCCGTTCATGAGTGCCCCAAAGATTAAGGGCATTTTGGCCCATTATTTACTTTCATGTGTCATGATACCTTTCTATTATTGTTTTGCAACTCTTTATTTTTATATTGACAAAAAAGGATATTTGAAGCACGTCAAAATGCTACGTATTAACAAAACGAGAGAATTTCATCAATTCAAATCTTTTTAACCATTACCCAAAGTAGTTCTGGGAGCACATTTCTAGAAACAATGCTGAGAAGAAAAAAATAAAGATTTTAAGAAATTATATTGATGTCCATGAATGAACAACCTCCAGGTCAATGGGATTCTTGAATACATCCAATTATAATAGAAAGCTTTTGCTAGGGTGAAAGGATGCCTGACATCAATAACTTCTTGTTAAAACTAAACTTGGTACAAAGTTGCTTGAAAAAACCAGGGCTGAGCTTGCTCAACAAGTCCCATTCCGAGCAGCCAACATTAGCCAAAGGAAAATCTTCCAAACCAATGAGGATGGAACGCCTGTACCAATACAAATAGAGGATGGACCTGCTTAAGAAGGTATCAAATCCAACAATTTGGTAGAGCATAAGCTACATGAAACCTTGAAGACCACTAGTTGGTAGTCCCTTCAACAGTGATCTCTGACCAAATGATCTATCACTATGAAAGGGTTTGAAGGATCTGATTTAATGCTCCTCCCCAAAGGAGTGTCTAGGATTGAGGGGGTCATAGGTTGGGTAATCCTTTGAGGGCAAAGCACTCCCCCTAAGTTGGCTCCTAAGATCCAAGAGCCGAAGAAACTCCTAAGGCAATAAAGATGGTTTTTAATGTTGCTTGTCCTTACAACTGTTGGAAGTTGTCACACTAGGAGTCACATCCTTGGCTGCCGAAGAGGTTTATCTATTGACATTGAGCATAGGTGGGTCCCCATTGATGCAGGCTATTGTGTTAAAAGTTTCTAAAATAGTAATAGTGTTGTATCCTATGTTGAGATGAGTCTTGCCTCACTTACCTGATTTTCATCTCCTTTGCTTAATAGGTACTGAAGCAACAAATTCCAAATCCTTTAAAAATTAATTCCGCAACCTTTGAGTTTGATGCTGAAAAAATTAGAGGTGATCAGCATAGAAAGGCTCTAGGAGAATCTAAGAGGAACTTGCATCAGGGTTCAGCCTCCATGCAAGAACACAAAGGGTTTCTAGGCTATCAGTTGGTCTAGGTAGACCGAAAGGAAGTGGATAGATAGTTGGCACCAAGATCCTAGTAAAAATTCCAATATCATTTCCCCCAAATCTCACATTAGCAGACTAATAGGGCTTATAAGCCTCTAATCCTTAGAGAGTGAATGAAGCCTGCTACTCTATCTCCAGCAAACCTTTTGTAATGTCCCTTTCTAGGGTTGAAACTGAAAAACAAGGAATTAGCACAAACCCCAATCTGATTTTTATCTGATTTTTGGACCAGCAAACTGAAAATTAAATCAATACAAAACAGCGAACTAATTTTTGTAACAGCAGTCCGAAAACACAATTTTTTCACCCAAATATAACCCTACAATTCATACACAATATTTGTAGACCCTTTTGGAATATTTTAGAACAATTTCCACCACAAAATCAAGCTAATACTCAGCTCGAAAATTATTTAATAACAGCAGAAGTGCAGCGAAGAGAAATAATCAAAATGAGGGTTTCAAAAACCCTAACAATGCCCAAATATGTGTGATTCCAGCCTTAGAAATTATATTAAATCTGAATATCAATAAATGAATGAGTGGTGTGCCCTAGAAGGCACTTAGAATGATCTCTACCCTAGTCGCTCCCCTAGGAGAGGGCTCCAAAAATATTGCAAAAGCTCTTGTAGGTCTTCTTCTTGATGCCCTAGATCCAAATTTGCAAGAGAGCCTTCAATGGAGATCTTCAATTCACCAACATGGTGAGTTTTCGTTCTCCACCAAACCACAAGGGTGGGTTTCGTCCTCATTGGATGCCACACAAGAGGATTTTCATCTTCAAGTGAAATGGTATTGAACAATCAACCCAACAAACCAAGTGTAAGTGTAAATGCGCCAAAAGATGATCTCCAAATGAGGTCATATAACCTCTTTTATACCCCATGCTTGGCGCCAAAGGCCAAACAGATGAAGACCAACCTCCAAGCTCACTTTATCTTTTAATTCTTTGTTGGGAAATTCATAGTCCCCCAGCCGACCTGCCTGGAGGAGATAAACACTAAAGAAAAACATTAAAAATAATAAAACAAAACAAAAACGAAGCTCACTTACTTCCCTTGTTCACTTATTCTTCTTGGCCACGGAAAGAGAATAGCAAGAAGTTATTCAATTGATGCTAGTTTGAAAAAGGGGACATTACAAGCTTAGGAAATTGTAAAGCTCCATTGTCCAAGGCGTCGAGTCTAGTTCTATAAAAGCTTTGCAAATCTTGCAAGCTAATCGCTAGGATAGGTCCTAGGATTGAAATTCTTTGGGAATTCCTACAAAAAAAATTGTAAGGTTGTGGCAAAGTGGGAATGTAATTTGTGCCTACGTTTGTAATCTTTTCCTCACCAACTAATAGAAGAAGCTTTTATTTTCTTACAAGTTGTGATGGGATCTTGCTTTAGTAGATCCAACTCTAAGAAATGTGGGCAGCACGGTCTAAGGCATCCTTTAATTAGGACCACTAACCATGACTGCAATAATATGGTATCAAAGCAAGGATTTTAAGCCATGTAGAGGGGTTGGATATCTAGTATAATCAGTTTGTTATAGGATCGGGATTTCAAATTCTTATGTGTGTGATTTTTTGTTTGCTGCTTTCAGGTAAGTGTGGTTATAAAGTACCACCATTTGGGTTGTTTGGTAGGTGTAGATTACAATATTTTGTTAATCACGAGTGTTATGAGGAAATTGTGCTGACATATAGAGGAAATTTCACTGCTAGAGCACCGAGACTTATAGACTTAGCAAAGATGATGAAAGAATTACAAGCTCTTTTGGAGGCCATGGAGACTACTCAACAAAGTGGAAAGATGGTGAATGATGATGCAAGCGGTGATGAAGTCATTGAAGGAGCACGTGACTACCAAGATGTTGACACAGAGTATGTTGATGTGCAGGAAGATCAAGTGACCATAGTAGCAAGGGGATGCTTAAGAAGGCTTAGTAGTGTTGGCTAAATTTTCTGCATAGCACAAAACCTAGGCAATCATGAGATAAATCTCCCTCATTTAACCGGTGAGGCTCCCGTGTCAAATTTGTCAATAAAAATGTGTTATTATCTATCAGGGGTTTTACTTTAACCACTTAGTTCATGAATCATAACTAAGAAGTTCTGCAGCAAGTAAGCAGTTGTTTAAGAAAGGAAAATTATAGAAGAAGGAAGTAAAGGAAATACAGAGAAGAAATGGGGAAGATGTGCATCCCAATTAGTAGATAGCAGAGTTAATTGCATGCACATAGAAGAAACTCAATAAATATGAACACACAGAATTATAAAACAAAGGTTGCTCTAGATCTAGATCTATAATAACACAAAGTTAATTAAGAGATCTAAGATTAAAAGCAAGAAACAAAGTACACCGTGACACAAAGTTCCCCGGAAACATGCTCCTTTGTATTCCTTTGCTCCAAGTTGCTCTCAGGGGTTCAGCACAAAGTCTAGAACACAAGATTGCTGCTTACAAATTTTGATCGATCCTTGACCCGAAGATTCTTCCTCTACTTATAGAATGTAGAGGGGCAATTACAAGTTGGAAGTTTTAGTTGAACTGGCACATGTGGAAGTCGGAAAGAAACAACTAGCAATCTTCCTCCTGGAATTCCTCTTTGCGTGACATGTATGATTTGCAACTGAAAATAGAAGCTTCTATCTTGCACGTCCGCCACCTATCTCCAAGTAGTTGACTTCTTCAAGTAAAGGCTTTTAAACCAATCACTTAAGTTGTATAATTGAATTGATCGCTCAATTACTTTGTCGGAGGAAAGAAGAAGGAAAGCTGACTTTGTCGGAGGAAAGAAGGAAGAGGAAAGATGACTTTGTCCTTTTTCATGTCTGCATGCAGCTGATTCAAACTGGGTCTAGAAGCAGCTGGATCTGGAAACAAGCTGGAATTGCAAGCAGTTGGAATTGGAAGCAAGTTGGAATTTTGCCTTCGCATTGTCTTCTCTTTCATCCTTGAAGATTTTGCAGTTCTTCTTTTGTACATGCATCAATGCCAGGTTGGCCGTAGATAACTCATCATCCTTATTTTTAATTGCATATGAGCAATTAAAAATTCTGGAAAGCACTCAGGGTGAATGAAAATTCAGTGAAGGCTTCAACTGGAAGATGAGAGCACATGCACAGGATCTTGGAAGGAATTTTCAACACACTGACTTCTTCGCGGGCTGCATTTGAAACAAGAGGATGAAGCCTTTGTGCTGGAAGCTTTTGCAACTATGAGATCTAGATCTGGATCTGCATATGGATCTGCATCTGCATCTACATCTGCATCTACATCTGCATCTGGATATGGATTTGCACCTGCATAACAAACTTTGGCAACTAGGCTATGGATGGAAAAGCTGCAACTCAAATAATTCCACTGCTTTTAATCTGCACGCATGAGTGAAGTCTTTCCTGCTCTAGATTTGTCTATCAATTCAGCAAGAGGTTTCGAGCCTAGATCTGTGTCTCCAATATCTGTAAATTTAGAAGTGATGCATGACTCCATTGTGCTTTATTTTTCATCTTTCTTCGCCATAGCTTTGTCTATCTTCATCTAAATAATTCTTTTTCTTCTTACTTGGCCGGATTTCTTTAATACTGATGCAAATCTGGACAATTCTTTAGATTCGAAGGATATATGCAATGTATTGGACATTGATAAAAGCTCCTTTTCCTTTGTAAAGCACCTGTAATGAATTCCTGCAATTTATTCAGACAAAAATGGCCACCGGAGCATGAATAGTGAATTTTAATTGTAAAAATCTGCACTTTTCAAGCCTGCTGCCCCAAAAAATGGTGTTTAATTTGCACATAAAGAGAGCATGAATCATTTCAACAACACCTGAGCTCCTGTAACACCTGTGTAAACAATTATGCAGACAAAGATCAACCTCCTTCAAAGCATGCACCAAATTTGGAAGCTTTTAGCCTTGTTTCCACCTTGCCTTAGCAAAATCCTTCTTCAAATGGGGGCGCACTTTTCCTCTTGGCTGCAATTCTTTACCTGTGAACTAAATAATTCACCCATATAACTGCCCATGCTTATATAACCTTCACAATTCTATAATTAATAATTGCCCTAACAATTAAAGGCAATTAATTAATTAAAAATCAAGCTCTTCTCTTTTAAATATAGCATGTTTAAGAACAGCCACCCAATCAATTAAATTAATTCAATTTAATCATCCACACTTCACTTCACTTGAGCTTCACAGTGTGCTTTGACCATAGCCACTGAAAATAGGAATTAATATAATCATTTAATACTTTAAAAAGTATTAATTCCTTCTCAAAAGGGGCTGCATTAAATAAATTAAATTTATTTAATTTTGGAATTTTATTTCCAATTGATTTATTCCCCTTTGCTTTTGTTGACTTTTCCACAAGCCTGGGTGCCAAAATTGGGTGAATAAATATTAACAAATATTTATTTAATACATTATTATTCACCCAAGGTGGGTCACACTTTTTTGCATAATAGAATTCTATTTTTAAGAATTTCTGACAATGGGATTTTTTACCCTGCAAGGCAGCCCCGGAAATCCCATGATCCACTTAAGTGACTTGACTTTGACAATGGGATTATTTACCCTGCAAGGCAAGCAATAAAATCCCATGATTTCACTTAAGTCACTTTTCTTTTATTTCACCATGGGAATTTTTACCCTACAAAGCAGGCAATAAATTCCCGCCTGCCTACAGCTTCTAACTTTCCCACTGCAGCTTAAGTGAATTTTCTATCACGAGAAAAAGTACCCTGCAAGGCAGGCAATAAAATCCCACATGCCTGCTGCTTCTATTTTTCCCACTGCAGCTTAAATCCTTTGTTTTCCAAAAATGCGTCCATCCCCGCAGGGGCTTTTCCGTGCACGACTTCGTTTTTTCCCAGTGATCCAGACCTCCGATGGTGACTTCCTCCGGGCATAATATGCGTATATGTTTTCCAGCTGCTCCAGGCCAAAAATTGGGCTTACCCGGCAAAGGAATTGTTCTAGAGAAATTTCACAGAAAACGAAATGGGACAACACAAAAACACGAAAAAATTGCCAAAAGTCACAAATAAAGCCCAAAACTCATTCCTTGTTAAAATCCTTCTGGTACAAGGGAATAATGATATGTTCGATCATAACAGAGTTAAAACGGAGCGCAAATAGCCTCATATGGGGCTAATAATAATTAAATACAAATTTCCCGCAGACAAATCCCCACGACAGAATATAACACTTTTGGGCATCTGGGTATTTGGCGAAAAAGGTTAATATGGCTCTTTGAGAATATCTTGACGCAATACAAGAACTTTCAGGCAATAAAAACACAAAACGACCCATTATTTTAAAAGTACGAATTGTTTTGAATAGGGTAGTCACATATTTCAGGATGAAATCTGGGTGACACCAAGTAGCAAGGGGCATCAAGGTGAGCCAAAGAAAGAATTGAAAGCAAGTGTGTGCCTGTAGAACTGAATTGTGTGTAGCTAAGGAAATTGTAAAGCTCCATCGTTGAGGGAGTTGAGTCTAGTTCTGTAGCAGCTTTGCAGAGCCTGCAAGTTTATTTTTTCTGCAAATTCTGTCATAGGCCTCACAAAGTGGGAATCTAATTTGTGCCTGAGTCTGTAATCTTTTCCTCATCAATTAACAAGAATATTTTATTCTTTCTTACAAGCTATGTTGAAAGCTTGCTTCGGTGAGATACAACTCTAAGAATTCTGGGCTGCAAGGTCTAAGGCATCCTTTAATTAGGACCCCTAACCATGACTGCATTAAACAGGGAGTGATAAAATGGATGAATTATTTTCTGGGAAAGGAAATAGTGATCCATGAATATCACTAACAATTATGGTACTTGCACATTCAAAGTACATGGCAGTAGTCCTGTTATTTGAAATGTATGGGTTTCCAGCAGCAAGTCTATTTGTTCATAAGTATAATAAGGGGACAACCAATAAATTTCCTCATGTATTCTCTATATGACACTTGAATCACAGTTGAATCATTCTATTATTCATCTTGACCCTTTCTATCATAAGGTCCAAAAGCGTCAACATGCAGAGGATCTGGAGCTTGTGTCTAGAACAAGGAGATGTCAAAAACTCTGAACAATTGTTAAGTACTCTCTCAATGTACAGAATGTGCAAGATATGCTTACTGCAGGGAGATGGTAGAATCTAGTTCATGAGAGAATCCCTCCCTGCAAATGTAGTCGAACATATTGGAGGTTGAAAGATTGTAGCCAATGCAAAGAGGTGCATTTTCCCAAAATGCAAGCAAATGTAGCAGGATTCATTCAAGGATGTGCATTCTCCAGTGCAAGCAAACCAGGTAACTGGAAGTTGGCACTGTACACATTAATAACGATACCAAACACATCTTGGAATGGCATACCCATGGACTTTATAGGTCATTTACCAATACTAAGCAAGAAAATGACTATTTGGAGATTGCGAATAATTGTAGACCGTTTCAGTAAAGCAGTGTCTATTGATTCCCCGTAGGAAGAGCATATTGACTGTTGTTTCCGACAAATGAAAAGGATCTTCATGAGCTTGGACTGTCCATATGACCAAGGTGGATATTTTATATCAATGTCAAAAAGAAGGTTCTAATTGCTTAAGAAAACAAAGGATTACAAATCATGTTTATGTTTTCAAGAAAAGGCAATCAAATAAATATTCTTGGGTTGCCAAGGTGAGGTTTATGGCTGAAAATTTAAAGCATAATAAGCTTATGCTAATCCACCAATTTAATCATTCTGAGAATGATTTCAAATATCCATTTTATTGCACCAAGTCTCCTTGTTGGTATAACTTAGCACGCCATTTGCAACGCCATTTGCAAGACATCCATCGCCAACTCATGTTTTTATGCAATATGTAAAATTATTAACCAAACCAAGGCTCCTGCACCATGTTAGGGAATTAGATCAACTGGTAATCATCATAATATAGGAATAAATATTAATGGAAAAAACTTCCTATTTACAATGGCCTTTGTACACAACTATATATACCAAAAATGCATGTTGTTGTTATGTGATCATACACTTGTATATTCATCTCCGACATTTGCCCTGTTTAGGGATTTCCCCTTAATAGGGAGGGTTGGTGTGGAATCACGAACCCTCGCCTATTTCTATTTTGTAGTTATATTGATCTAACTATATGTTAATTAGATATTATAAAGTTTCCTTTATAAGTGCCCTGAGGATTACTATAACCTAGCTATATTACTTTATTATAGGATTACATCTTATAATAGGAGCCTCATAAATATTTAGGGGCCGCTATCCTTAAGTGTAGATCCCCATAAATATTGTGCTCCAACACAACCAACACCCCAAAAAAACTGAGGATGAGATAGTGCCTACCAAATTACCGGCCAGAGGATTGTATCGGTTGCTAGGAAATCCTTCCACAATGTGGGGATGG
The DNA here is from genome assembly GCA_019776745.2 of Taxus chinensis. Taxonomy (NCBI): domain Eukaryota; kingdom Viridiplantae; phylum Streptophyta; class Pinopsida; order Cupressales; family Taxaceae; genus Taxus; species Taxus chinensis. The sequence continues at coordinate 262,686,601 of CM034150.1, forward strand.
CTCGAAGCCAAGCAGGGAAGGCCATGGAGGGCCAAACACAATCCAATATAATAATGAAAAGACTGGAACAAAAAGAGGAGGAATATGCCATAAAGAGTACCCATACAAGCAAAGCACATAGGTCATTGAGGGCCAAGACCTAATTTGGAACAACCTAATTTGGAAAAAAGGACAGCGAATTTTAATCAACGACGAAAAATAAAGCTTCGTGACATCATGACATCATATTTCTCAACAATTCGTACTACCAACACTTAACAACTAACATAAATGAATCCAACCATAATAACTTGCTGCTCTGAATGCTAAGTACAATTTTAGGGGCCTCATCTACAACCCTAACTAAGACAATGTCCTCCTTGAGGACTTGTCCCAAACTTCAGCGTTGAATCAGTGATGTGGTAGTCGCACTAGGCACTTATGCTACTTGTGAGGAAAAGGGTGAAGTGCCCTTCCCTTCAAACTGGTTTAACATAATTGCTTCATTCTTGGCCTTCTTTTCTAGTTTAGGTGACATCATTTCTTTCAAAAAAATCATCCTTAAAAAAGAGGGATTAAGTTTAGAAACAATGAACGTACAAATTATTTGTTTCTTTTACCCTTCTTACCGTTTGCATACTTACCACATACGATGGATATTAGTGACAAAAGAAAATGTGCAATCCAAACTTCCAAAAATAATGGCACACAACGAACCAAAAGTTATCTTTCCTCTTATTTTGTTGCTTCAGGCTACTATTATTTCCCATTTTTGTTTTCTTGGCCCCAAGAGTTTTTTTGGCATTTTCTTGCAATTTTGTAAAGAAATCGGAAGAAAAGAAGGGGAAATGATTATCAGGCGAGCAGCCATGAAGGATTAAGTTAATTTTTCAAAATTTGAATTCTCTTATGAAACTTTTTTTTTCTCATTTTCCCTATTCCAGGTGGGTGGGGTATACCATATATACACTCTTTAAGATGTAACCATGTCATGAGCATGCATGGTCTTAGCACATCACTAGCTCTATTATCTGTACTTTGATCTCATCACAAAATGAAAATCATATGTACAAGAATTGGTGAAGTTTCATGAAGTTATTCTTCTTTTCCATCTTAACGAATTTGACTTTTGTTTTCTGGAACCCTTTGGGGGCATCGGCAAATATTTTGCATGGGAATGTTTGGGAAGCTAAAGCAGTGCAATCTATACTTGGTTGCATTCACTTTCTATATAGAGCTGAAACTCCTAAAAAGAATAAAAAAAATATCTAAGTAATGTGACTATGGAAGCAATTATAACTTTAAAATAAAAACCATAAGATCTGATCTACTTTAAAGTTTATTAATTGGATAGCAATTGAAGTCATTACGATCATTATATACTAATTGGGATCATTTATGATATCTCATGATTCATGCCATCATCTATCTTTATAGAATTATTCTCCAAATTTGGATTTAGAATAATTACGCCGAAGGCGTTACCAAATGGGAATCAACCCAACTATTGACATGCAGCAGATAATCAAACGACCGAAATCAAGTTTCAAGGGACATTGACACAAATTAATCCATGTGTCTCTAACCAACCGAAAACCCAAATCACTCAAAAAAGCTAATAAAAGGTATGGTGGTATTGATTATTTGTGTTGCAACAACATGATCATGGCAACTCTGACTACATAGTGATGCAAAAAAACAGAACACCGAATGGAAATGGGGTGCCGACATGGAGACCATTGTGGAAGTAAACAAGAAAACACAACCACCACCACCAAACTATGGTTGTATGGGTTGGGTAGAGTAGAACATACAACGTATTTTTACTTATTGATGTTTAGACCTAGACAAACACACATTTTTCTTAAATTTCTCCGCACAATTATACCTTGTGGTGTTCGTCTATTTCGTGCCTGTGATTGTGCACTATCTTTCCCTTTGATTTATTCAACTATTTATTCCTATGTGGATTTGGCGTCCAATGTGCAAGTCCAGTTGGGCCAATATTTTATCTACCCACTATTTTTCTAGTCTCTGTTTGTTTCCATAAGGAAATCAGTAACCCATAGTTTTGGCATAACAGGCGCGTCGTGCATCAGGAAAAAGGATAAGGCAGACAAAAATATGAAGGAAACTTTCATGTTTTCCCACTCCAATTTATTACTATGATAAAAGTTTAACGATACTACTAACGGCAAAGTAAATGTTGTTGATTAGGCGACCCTTTCATAGGGCTTAAAATAAATGCAATATAAAATTATTCTTAGGCTCAATACAATTTTGGATTAACGCAACTCATGTTATTAAATGCTTGTGTCATCATATTTGCACATCACACCAGAAAGACTCTCCTTTGCTTTTTCTTTGATAAACAACATATTTTAACCGGACCTTCTAGATATATTTCAAAATATCTTTCCAATTTTTTCACCTCTCAAAAATTATAAAATATATATAAATAGACCATATCAAAGTTAGTATATCTCGTGGATATCTCATGTGCCAAAAGGAACACCTGAAATTCCTATTTATAACAGCAATCTGTATGAAGAGAGTTTATGATAATAATGCGATTTATCCACAAAAAAACAGATCTGAAATACCCTAGATATGGCAAGTTGCTATAGAGACCAAAAACCCTTAAATATGATCTCAAATTACTCAAATCTCATGCCAAAACATTTATAGTAATTTAGGAATGCAAGAACACTAAAATCCTGAATTTACAGGACCCAAAACAAGAGTTGAAATTTTATTATAGATCTGCAGAAATACAGCTTACAAAGGTGGCAAAAAAGAAGTAATCCCAAGCCCAAATCCACTAAAACGAAGTTGAATATGGCCTCCAAAATTATGGCAAAGTTGTTGGTGATGAGATCTGGGACAACCATGCCCTAGAATGTGTCAAACTCCACCCAAAATGGTGTAGATAACCCTAGATATGGCTGCAAATCATGCCCTAGCTGTCCCCTGCTTGAAGCCTTGGCAGATGTCTCTTCACTGGCTGAATTTCTTCGCTTGAAATGCATATTTGAAGTGGGGAATGTAGAAAACATTCCCGGAAAGTGTGCCCTAGCTCTGAAAATCTGATCTTTTCCTTTGAGAATCTGATATAAGCTCAAGTTTGATCTCCCTATGAAACCACCAAGGAGAAATTGAGAGTTTTCGTCCCCAAAATTTGAATACACCGAAGGGTTTTCGTCCTCATATTGTAGCTTGTAAAGGAGGGTTTCGTCCTCAAATGCAAAAGTAGGAGCAGCAGCTCAAACCTTTAATGTCAAAATAGATGAGAGTCAAAAGATATGCCCAAATGACCCCTCAACACTATTATAACTTTACTTTTGCTTTTCCCAAGGAAAAGCCTCCAAAAGCAACTTTCCATTTCTATTCCTTCATTATGACTTGCTTTTTCGAAGGTAACTTTTTATAATAATAAAACATAAGTATCTTTTATAAAGTTACTTTTTCGACACTTAAGTTATAATATGATAGATTACCCTTTTCAAATAAAGTATGATAGATTAATAATATAACTTAAGTTTCGAAAAAATATATCTTGTGATATATATGATATAGTTAAAATAAATGATAAATTACTCTTTTCAAATAAAGTATGATAAATTAATAATATAACTTAAGTCTCAAAAAAGTAATTTTATAAAAGACACTTATGTTTTATTATGATAAATTACCCTTTTCAAATAAAGTATGATAGATTAATAATATAAGTTAAGTTTCGAAAAAGTATATCTTGTGATAAATATGATATAGTTAAAATAAAAGATAAATTACTCTATTCAAATAAAGTATGATAAATTAATAATATAACTTAAGTTTCAAAAAAGTAATTTTATAAAAGACGCTTATTTTATTATTATAAAAATAACTTTTTAATAAAGTTTTATTATTATAAAAAGTTACTTTTGAAAAAGCAAGTCATAACAAAGGAAAAGAAATGGAAAGTTGTTTTTGGAGGTTTTTCCTTGGGAAAAAGCGAAAGTAAAGTTCTAAAAGAGTGTTGAGGGGTCATTTGGACATATCTTTTGACTCTCATCTATTTTGACATTAAAGGTTTGAGTTGTTGCTCCTACTTTTGCATTTGAGAACGAAACCCTCCTTTACAAGCTACATCTGAGGACGAAAACCCTTCGATGTATTCAGATTTCAGGGACAAAAACCCTCAGTTTCTCCTTGGTAGTTTCATACGGAGATCACACTTGAGCTTATATTAGATTCTCAGAGAAAAAGATCATATTTTTCAGAGCCAGGGCACACTTTCCGGGCATGTTTTCTACATTCCATACTTCAGATCTACATTTCAAGCGAAGAAATTCAGCCAATGAAGAGACATCTAGCAAGGCTTCAAGCAGGGGGCAGCTAGGGCACGATTTACAGCCATATCTAGGGTTATCTACACCCTTTGGGATTTCAGACCAGCATTTAAGGCATCATCTGTGGGCATATTTCTTCGATTCCAGGTTGCATATCCATCATTTGGCTTCTTCATGCCACTTGGGGTGTCATTTATCAAAAAAAATGTTGTAATCATACGCGGGTATTTTCTTGGTTTTTGGGTGTAAAAAAATAAATAAATAAAAATCAGATCTTCATTGAAAAATTTATTTTCTTCCATATTTCTATTCCTAGAGGATTTCTAAATGCTTTGAGCCTTCTGGGTATTTTTACTTTGTTAATATTTGTTCAATAAAGGAAAAATTCCATTCTGCCCAAAAGGGTTATTACAGTCATAAGGGTTGGGTATAAATTCAGATCTCAGGAATTTATATTCTTTCTTGAAGGGTTTTTAAAGGAAGATTTCAGTTTGCAATTGATTTATTGAAAATGGTTTGCTAGAAAAATCCAAATTAATCTTATTTGTCCAGGAAAGGGACATTTCAGTGGTATCAGAGTTGATGATCTCGCGAGCTATGGGACGAATTAAATTTGTTGCAGATACTATTTGATGCATAGTATTTGAATCATGGAGTTAATGAGTAAAGATGACTTGAGAACAAAGCTTTGCATCCACCTTATTCAAAAATTGTTCTTCTCAATATTTTGGAGGAAGTGGCACAGTGTTTGTCCATGTTAAGACAATCAAATTCTCAATCGATGTTTTGGGAAATGAATCCATTAGTCATTCATTTGGCTAGGCCCAACCTTCTGAGACACTCAGATCCAGATGTGAGTATTCGAGAAATTGAGGACTAAGTTGGCAAAGCATTTGAAAGACCTTTCTTTCTTACAAAGATTACAAGATAATATCATCCTTCCCCGATGTGCAAGAATTTATCACCCCCTTAGATGTGATAGCTCAGACCACATTTGTAGAAATTTAGAGGAAATGTTGCTTAAAAATGAAAGACACACCATATTTTTAAGCGTTGCTTCAGACATATCAACTCCATAAGAAACAAACTTAAGATTCCAAAGGACCCCATCATTTCTAAACTAAGAAAGGGTTTTTACTCTATCCTGTGCTCTTGCAATAAATCCTAAATTGGTGAAACTGGTCACTCGTTTCAAACCAGAAATAAAGGGCGTAGTAAATATTTAGAGCATGCTAGGATCAAAAGGTTGGCCTTGGCAAACCATAAAAGACCATACAAAGCACTCCATATGCATAAACAATTCCAAAATGATAGCCGTAGAGAGTTGCTACACCAACAGGAAGATCCATGATGCAATAGATATTCAAAAGCATTGGAACAATTTGAATCAAGATGATGGTAGGGTGTTAAGTGACACTAGGAAACCATTGTTGCACAAATTGGGTAAACCATGGTTCTTTCCTAGCTTCCCCCCTCCCCCCTTGTTTCCATTTGCTTTCTTTGAACATTTTTTCTTCTCCGTTTCCAAGCATCTTAATTAATGAGTTAATTAATTACTATGTTTGTTCTTACCTTAGGTGGTCTCATGGATTTGTTTATTTTCTATAGTTATTCATAAACAAAAAAATTTAGTATGGTACATAATCATAAAGTGACCATTCTCTCTTCCTTTTTTCCTTCATCCGACATCCTCCGCCTTTTCCTCTCCTCTTCTTGGCATATTTAAGTTGAATTTGGTTCTCTAATCGTCCCCAAGAATAGGCTTCTTCTTCCTAATGATGGGTCCAGTATAGGATTTGAAAAGTTGAAAATCAAAACATTTACGTTATCATATACGAGCACCTTTTAGACAATGAACCCTTGCTGCGAAAAAACCTCGAAACTCTAAAATCTAAAAATAATGATCATGGAGGCTTTGATTACTATAAATAACCAAGAAACACAACACTTATTAGGCATTCCATACACTCAAAAAAAAATTCCAATCCAGAAGCAAACATTGGGATGAAAGTCCCTAGGTTGATGTATTGACATCCTCCTCTTGGATAATAACATTGCTTTAAAGTGCATATGTGCTTTGTAAGTTTGTTGGAGATTAATATTTATTTGGATATTTTAATATCCCATAGTTATGTTATTCTCGTGTGAATTTTTAATTCACATAATCCGAAGAATATGAGGTGACATGTAGCCATCGTCTTTTTTGCCTCACTAGAGATATTCTTCATTATGAGGAATATTGGAGTTACATCTTATATGTAACCCCATTACCACTTTGCACCCACTTCCCCTCAATTCATGGGAAATAGGGACACTAGGCACGTACTTGGAATGTTGGCTAAGATAATGATTATAGTTACTTTGTAACTAATTTTCTTCTCTACTCTGTTTAAAGAGTGTCTGGATCTCTTCTTCTACATCCTTCTTTTGGAGTTTTTCTCAGGATTCTAGTATTTCTACAAAAAACAAAAATTATCTTCTCTTATCCTCTTTTGAAAGAAATTTTAAGTAAATTGTGTCTTCTAAGTTATTTGGGCCATCTTTCATTACCACATGGGGTTTTCTTCTAGTGTACCAATTTCCACATTGACAAATCTTGTGTCTCAACACCTTTACAATATATTTTTAAGGTGAATATTAATTATATTGCATACATTTTACTTATGATTCATTGTTTTACTAGTTGTTGGAATTATTTCTTTCAAAGTTCCCTTGCCTTGTGATAATTTCCTACAAGGTATCATAAATTTCTCTTCCTTTTTCCATACCAACACATTAAAAAGTTGCCCCCTGATAACAAGAAAGGTTACAAGGAAAATAGTAGAAAAAGGAGTCCAATGAACAGCACCCCAAAGGAAATGATGTAAAGCTAAACTGTGATAACACCACCTACAAAAACTCGGGCCCTATGGGAGCAAGAGCCATTCTAAAATAATCATCGCGAAATAGTATACACACTCTTCTCTAAAAGTTAGCATTCACAATAACAATAAAGTTAAGGCAAGTGTTCCTCTGGAACGTTTGCAACTCGCGTGCACCTTGGGCATTTTGTGTTTTGTTGTTGAAGGAGATTCATAAATTGTTATTGGTGCTATGTTTAAGGGACAATGTGCATGTCCCCTTAGGGCATAATATAAAGAAATCTGAATTTCCTAGAGAACCCTTATAAAAAATGACAGCAGTTTCATTTTTATTTAAAACCCTTACCAAAAAAAATACAACAATCTGAAATTTCACTTTATTTATCAAAATACCCACAACCCACAATACCTAGAAGGCTTAGAACATTTAGAAGACCTCTAGTAACATCAAAATGGAAGAAAATAATATTTCTAACAAGGATATGAATTTATTTTAAATTATTTCAGGCTTGGAAATAACTGAAACTTCAAAATTTCATATCTCCTGGAATACTTGGAGTGGCAATGCAAAGGATAGCTCAAAATGATCACAAAAATAGCATCTATCGATTAAAGCAAACCTTAGATTTTTCCACCCACGGGAAAACACCCAAAAATGATCCCAAAATCTCCACATTTGTAGATCAAATTGGAAATGGATGTGAAGGCCGTGAAAATGGTTGCCAAATACAGCCCAAAACTATCACAAGTGAATCTCAACTGATTGTTGGTTGACCCAACACAAAAAACCCTGAAAATCAAACCTGCATATGATGCCCTAAATGTAATAAATCTAAAAACAACCCCAAAACGTGCCCTATATCTGAAAAACAACCTTCCAATAGCTGAAATTTTGAACCGTAGCACAATAGTGAATCTTAGGTGGATCCACCTCACAGAGTTGAGAAGTTTTCGTTCCACAACCTTCAAACCTAGAGGATTCCGTCCCCAAAGCTCCTTCTCCTTAAGGGTTTTCGTCCTTAAGAGATTTGATGCAAGAAAATAGCTTAACATGTAATGATAGAAACTAGATTGGCAAAAGATGTTCTCAAATGAATACTCAAACCTCCTTTTATAACCTTTCCTTGCCTTTTTCCAAGTTGGGTGCTCCATGTGGGACTAAAGGTCATTTTTTATTTATATAGTGACTTCCTTGTTTCTATTTTATCTTTATGAATACACTTTATCATAAAGTCACTTTAATAATAGAAAGTCCCCCTTTTAATTAATCGTTATAACTTAAAGTTGTTTTTTCTATAAATATTACAAGGCTTAATAAAGAAACTTAAAAAATATAACGATAAACTACTTCCCTTGTATTTCCCTTTAATCCTCTGAGAAATCATCTAAGGCAAAAAGGGTCTCATGGTGAGCTCGTGTTAAAGAGGGGACATTACACAATGTTGTGACTGGATCATCAATGCTATCCTGGAAGAAGGCAAGGCCTTAGCTTTCTGGTCCAAATACATTACCTAGACAACTCTTTCGAGAAGAAAACAAAATAGCGGATCTATTAGAAAAATTAAAAAAACATATGAAAAAAAAAATAGTATAGGCAAAGTGAATACAATTACCATAATATGACTCAATTAAGAACCACATGAACAAATCATCATCTTGCTCTGCATTAGATCAACAATTGGTTCATTAGAACCAGATGCAGTAGGACTAAAAACAGTTTAATTAGCCTTGTATTTTTTAAATATTTTTATTATTTTTAAGTTATTTTTTATCTTTTTTTTAATTATGACTGTCACTAATACCCAGATCAGCACTATTTTTTAATTATGTTTTTTGATAAGAGTGTCATGTACCCAAGATAATAGAAGAACCCACAAGGTACTCGGTAAGTGCCTAGATCAGTACCAATACCAGAACCCTACAGGTACAACCATACAGGTATGGGGACTTCTAGGGAAGTACTTAGTAACACAAGAAATAAGGATAAGCAATTCCCTTCCTAGATATGAGAAGCTATTTAACACATTCCTAGACTAGTATGGAAATTCTTTTGAAGAGTTGCACAAGGTACCTAAAACACAACCAAGCCAATACTTGGATCGGCTTAGTTCCAAGATATGCATTACCCAATGGCCCATTATACTACAAGTGCTCTTGGGATAATAGTAAATCCATGTGCCGAATCAAAGAAACTAATACATAAAGAAGTGAAAACTACTTTCCTTGCACAATCCAATTTTATTAGTGTTGCAAGATGGAGAATTATTGCCATAAAAACTTGTTTAAAGAGGATTAAATTTTTAAAATGGCTTGTTATAATAAAAAGTTTTAAGTGAAACTATTTAACTTTATTATGGTAATAAAAAACCAATAGCATGGCTCCTCCTTTCCACCACACATTGCAAAAACCAGTCAAACGTCACATCACGAAGGGCTTATGCATTTATATAATACTTGAGAGACTTGCATTCAATCATTGCAACAACACTTCTAACCATTTCACTAATCCAAAATACAAATTTGATGCTTACTTGTGTAATTTCGTGTCCTCTTTGAGGGTGACGGGGAACAATAATTGTAAGAACACTAGGGTGGGTCATTTTTAGTTGTTTATGGATCCAGGACATTACTGCAATAGATTGATCAATTACAATGTCAATGCTCAGTTAATCGCCTGGATATGTGATAGAAAAGATAGATGAAATACATCATTCCTATTTAAATTTAAGCATTAATATAGACCTAATTACTTATAAAATTCATTCAGTGAATATGTCAAAACAGGATATAATTCTTGTTTTCCTCAAATACCCTATCCAAAGAAAATTACATTGAAAGATATTATACTGTTTGATTTAAAAGTACTATTCGATTAACCATAGTCCAAAACAAAAAGTTGCAATGATATAGATGAAAAAGAAGCCCTTAATGTAGAAGAGTGCAATGGGTTTTTTATTTTCACCTTCACATGTAATCATAGTGACCCAGAAATGTGAGCATGGGTAGAGGGACACCATTTTAAAAATCACGATACATGGGTACATGAATAAGGGTGTGTTTATATATATAGTCAACAACAGGTGCGGGTAGGGGTAAAAGTTCCCTATCCATATAGCTAAGCTTTCCAGCAAATAAGGCATTTAACTTTTATCAGAGTAAATGGCATTATCTTAATAACGCTTTTGTCTTGTTTTATCATTACATAAGGCATTCAATTAGTGGTTTGTAACCACCACATAAGCCTATGGTGGAGAGATTCCACCTATAAATATACAAATGATGGTAATACAAACCTTAAGGAAAATTTCTCAACATAGAATCAGATCTCTCTTGGTAATAATAAACAAAATTCATGTTATCTCATAATTCATTAATTTATTGTTAAGGGGAGAAAAGGTATACTTGTCTTCTGTAATTCAATTATAATGAGGAAGACAACATTATTTCCTCTTTCTACAGTAGCTACAACACCAACAATCATTTGTTTTTTTTGTGGGAATAAGAATACCAAAGGACATCTGTAACTATTTATTGAAGTTAACGAGAGAGAAATTCATCTTATGTTTTTACATCTCTCACAAATTCCCTACGTTTCGTTTCTGCTCCTTTTAGTTTTAACTAGCACTGTTTTCAAAGCCACCATCATACTACCATGGAGTACATCCAGAGTTTTTAGACCAGAGTTTTGTAGCTTAAGTTCGTGACAGGAGAGCTCTAAGGTCATTTGCCATCATTTTGTGGAAGGCATCAAAATTTGCAAATTGTGCTAAGAATATTGCTCGTACATCTGAGGTATTTTTTTTCTGCTTTTGCTTTTCATGAAGAGAATTCAAGAATTCGGACTGTCTCAGAAAAGCTGCCTGGGCAGAATAATGTGGTTTGGTGCCATTTGTCAACTTGTGAATAAAAAAAAATGATCAAATTGTTATAAGAAAACATAAAAGGGCCGGTATTAATTTTGAAGAGCTATGTAAATAACATAGGGAGGATTTTTTACTCCTAAATTTTTCTATTAATGGTGATTTTAATCCAGAGTTTAGGAATGTTGATTCAGCCTCAGTTCTCTGGAATAGTCTGAAATAAAAGGTATTTCAGAGAAAAATAGGACATTGTTTTTGAAGAGTTTGTTGTTCAGGGTGAATGAAATTAGTCATCAGTTGAATGGCATTGGCAAAACAGTCCAGGAAGCCACAGCATGATTTGGCATGAAATGCATAGCCACCTCAATTTTCAGTATTTGTCAACTCTACGTTGGAAAAATATGGTTCTTGGTTTGCCATCCATTCAAGAGAAACAAGGTGTATGTGCAGAGCATGAAATTGGAAAACTGAGCAAACAGACATTTTCAGTAAGCAAGGCTTGAAGGGCAAGTGGGGCACTGGATATAAGAAAGTAAGAAAGATGAACGAAATTATATTAATGTGCACGAATGACCAAAATTTTGTCAATGGGACTCAAGAATACATCCAAATACAATAGAAAGTGCTAGGACATAAGGACCCTAGGATCAAAGACTAACTAAGACACTGAAAATAAATGAGGGGTAAAACCAAAGCAGTCACACAGATCTTTATGGGCAAATGAACACACCAATAGTTTCAGGACCCAAGTACTTTTGCTTATTTATTGATGAATTTTCCAGAAATATTTGAGTATATTTTTGAAGAAAATATCAGATTGCTTTTCTCGGTTTGTGAATTGCAAACAAACCACAGACACATAAAAACCTTATTAGATAATGGGGGGGAATTTATTTTAAAAGACCTTTAAGAATTTTCGTAAAAAGGAGGAAATAAGTAGGGAATTCACACCACCGTAAATCCCACACCAAAATGGGCTGGTTCAAAGAATGATTATAGCTATTGTGGAGATAAGTCAGGTTTCTGCTTCACAGTATGATAATGTCATACAATTATTGGGCGGAAGCTGTGCATAGAACAGTATATCTTTCTAACCATAGTCTCACCAAGGCTTTGGGCTACACAATATACCTTGTAATGATACAACTGTCAATGTAGCCTGGGCAAAGGGGTGCAAAATTGATCAATTTATTTTCCAGTTATTCCAGCAAAGCCAATCAAGGCATCTTGAAGGGTTTGGCAGGCACATAATAGAAGACAAGATTCAATTGCAGCAGAAGACTTTGAGAAAGTAGATGCAACAGGTGTAGTAGACGCAAGTGTTGTCTATGCATCTGAGTGTGATATAAAATCATTTAGTATCATACAAGGAACATTAAATGACAAATCATTTCGCATGGGGTGAGAAGGCTCCTCGGAAGGTGACTGGTTCTCTTCGACCTTCATCCCTTTGAACAATGATTTGTTGCAGCTTTGGATAATATGACCAATATGCATTCGACTCCTCACTATATTCCACAAAATTGGATTTGTGCCTTTTCGTCACTTGCTTCTTTTGCTTCTCATCTGGAGCATGAACCAACATCTATAATGTCCCCCTTTTTGGAATAATTCATTGAAGGCTTCTTGCCCATTCTACTTCTCGTGGGCAAGAAGTAGATGAACAAGGGAAGCCCTTGGTTTATATTTTAGTCTTTCTTTTATTATATTTACATTTTTCTTTACTATTTTCCTTATGAAGCAGGTCGGTTGGGTTGTAGAGCTTTAAGACAAGCTACAGGATCAAATAAAGCTTCTTATTGAGGTCGGTCATGGGGGATTCTCCCTCCATGAGACTTTTGGCACCACCATATGGATATAAAAGGGGTCACATTTAGGCTCATTTTGAGCATGTTTTTTCCTAGTTATAATTTTATCTACTTGTTTTAGGGTTGGTTTCTCTATTCAATTCCACTACGGGGCAAAAAACCTTTGGTGTGGCAAGCAAGGAAGACGAAACCCTTCCTAGTTGAAGGTTGGAGAACGAAAAACTCTCCAATTTGATGGTTGCTTTCAAGAAGACTATTTTTGCGTTTGGGAAGCTAGGGCATTGAAGGAGAAAGAGGATATCAAGTCTTTTACATCAATTTGGCACCCTCTCCTAAGGTGGCGACTTGGTGGAGAAGGGGTTTAAGTGCCTTATAGGGCACCATTAAGGCATTTCAAGTGCTGACTATTAAGATTCCTCCAAGTTTATGAGGTTGATCTATCACTTCATTGGTATTTATTGGGATTTGGAAACCTCATTTTCAGCCTTTTTGTCAGTTGTACTTTCTGGAATGGTTATTTAATTAATTTACAGTTGTGTAGTTAGCACTTGTTTCTCCTTTATTTTATGTGAAGTATATTGGCTGGAATAATTTCTACATGATGTGGTTAAAATATTTGGAAGATCATTCTCTATCATTTTGGCTAGACTTGTTTTGCATGAGAATGGTTGCCCCTTAAGGTAACTGATTACAGTTCTGCTGCCCTAGAGGGTAATATTTACTAATTTCTAATTGTTTTTGATGCCCTAAAGGTGTGATTTTAGTTCGCTGAAGCTAGGGTTTGATCACTGTTGTTTCAAAAATCATGAATTCTTGCATTTGGGTTTGTGGCAAAACCCTTATTTTCAGAATCAGCCCTAGAAAGGGACATTACAGCGGCATCAGAGCTTCGATCTTCCCAGCATGAGGGTTTTCATGCAAGAGGGTGATAAGAGCTACATTTGTTATCAAAAAGGAAAAGATAAAATGGCAAACAGAATTTTTGGTAATGCTAGACTTCAAAGGCTTGCCCTAGGCCAAGAAAGACAAGCCAATAAAATGGCTCACCTGATCCATATCATTCAAGATCCGAATGGTGGAAGGAGCTCTTCAAAGGAAGTCAATAATACTCATCCATCCAAAGTGGACAACATTGTTACATGGTAAAAGGAGTACAGCAGAATCTGATTCCTAGAAGATTCAAATGCCATGTCCTTTTCTAAGGTCAAGGGAGTAAGCAAGGGAAGATCAAGGCCAGAGCCTAGGTCACAAGCTACATAACAAGAAAAATTAGGGCTGCAAGTAATGGAGAAGAGACAGCCCATTAAGGAATCCACGTGCAAGTTGAAGAGGGAGAAATCGTGGAGCTTGAGCCAAAGAAGGAAGAAAATTCAAATTTCCAAGTTGGTAAAGAGAAATTGGGGGTTGAAGCTCAATTGTCAAATGTTATGTTCCACGGCGACGCATCCCCTATGTTTTTTAGCTCGTCCCTGTATCGGGGACATTTTGGTGGACGGGTAGGAAATGTCCCCTTCCCGTCCCCAAACTTTGCAAATTTTAGGAAACGTCTCGGGGACGTCAAAAAAAAAACAGGGGATGGTTGGACGTCCCCGGTACGTTTAGGGGACTTCTAGAAGTCCCCTAAACGTACCGAGGACATCTTGTCATCCCCTGCTGTCCCCTACCCAAACAGGCTTTAAAAAACACATTTTTAAAAAAAAAACACACTTTTAATTAAAAGTAAAGCAATGTGGGGGCCCACAAGGACCCCCACTTTCATTTCTAAGTGCCTTAAACCTAAAACAAACTCAAAACAAAAAAGAAGCTCATTTCTAAATAACAAATTTATTGCATAAGGTAGTGTTCAAACTTCAATACAATCACTTGGTACAGGGAGGGAACTGTCACATCAGTGCCCTTCCCCTGAAATGAATCATTCTGTTTATATGACAAAAGAATCAAAGATCCAATGGTTTTCGGTTAAAACACAACTGTCAACTACAACTAAACATAACAAAAGAGTCGATAAGACACTACTAAAATCCAACAAGAGATTAACAATAACAGAAAATAGTTGGTTACCAAAACAATGTTTATATTTAAATCAATGGTCTGCATTTGATTAGATAATTGAGGAGATTGAAGATGAAATGGGCTGGTATATTCCGCTATTATAATTGAGAGAAATACTTTATATGTTATTAAATGTCACCCCTTTGTTTTGGATATCTTCAATCAAAGTTGCATGTTGGCTTCGTTCAAATGGTCAACAACAGACCTTTAAGAAGTCATGTGTGGTTTAGTCTTAGTTATCATCCATTGGTATAACTATAAGTTGTGAGAGAAATGAATAAAATAGTTCTATTATAAAGTATGGAGCTTATACTTGTAGTCTCTTTAGATTACATGACATTGATAGGATTCTTATCGTGTGATTTCAATTTTGAATTTTGAAGCCTGCATGTTAGTTTATCATCCATCCTTAATAAATTTATATGCCACCACACAATTTAAACAGTTCTATCAACATTTACTTTATGGATGTCTACAAGAAAATATATTGTAGCGCTTTTCTTTCCATAGAAATATGCCACAAAATGCCAGACTTTTTGGTCTTTGATCTTGGTATATCATATTCTTGTTACAAACCAATTTTTTCCTACACGAATGGGGAGTTTTCATGCAAGAAGACAGTGAGGAATGCTTTAAGTTTAAGTTTATCAATGTGTTATACTTATCATATGAATATTTGAAATTTCCTATATTTTTAAGGTTAAATGATAAATCTTATGTGAAATCTCAATTCAACTCTAATTTTATGTATTAAGGTTTGCTTTAGCAATGTTATCATATGAATATTTGAAATTTCCTATATTTTTTAAATTTTTCCTTATTTTTTAATAGTCGTCCCCTAAAAAAAGGCCTAAAAAAAATCCGTCCCGGAAACACGTCTCCCCGTCCCTTGCCGTCCCCGACCCAGAAACTTGGTGGAACATAGGTCAAATGTGAATGTTGAAGTACAACTTGTTGGAAATTTTTGAACATCCATCTACATGAAGGAAGTAGATGATGTCTATGGCCTTGGAGAGAACCATGAAAAGGTTCCATGCATGCATCAACAAAATTTGGATGAATTTGAAGCAAAAGAGACATCACTTGTGGTATAGGAAGGGCTCAAATTAGAAGAACTTGCACCATCCTTTGAGCTTTCCATTGACTAATTTTCAGAACAGCAGTATGAAGGGTCAAGGGTTTGATGAAATCTTGAAGCACGAGCCTAGGGAAGAGAAAAAAATCATGAAGCATGAGTTAGACAGGTAAAAATTCTTTGATATTCAATAATGATGCATTGATTTCTAATGATGGCATGTGGCAGAAAAATGATGAAGAAGAATCAGATTTGAATGAATTATATGAGGATGACATTATGGAAGGGTATGTCCATGAAGGAAGGGAGGGCACTTCTAGTTCTTCGTGATTGCCTTCAACCTGCTGAGAATTTTCCAAACAGGAGCGATTAGTGGGCAAAGCGAAGGACACTTTGGAATGGTGGACAACCAAGGGAGCAATTGGGACAGCCAAAGACCAGAAGGTTTGGACCAGCCAAAGAGGCTCATTTCAGCGAACACTCATCACTCACAAAGAGCTGCTCCAAAACTAGCAAAGAAGGAGAAACAAGGAATGAGCTATTACGAAAGAATTTGTGTTTTTTTTTGCAAAGAGCCTTGGTCTCCTAGTCACCGTTGCCTAGGGAAAAGTAATGTGCACAATCTTGAGGTATTGATAGATGGGGAAGCTACCCACAAGCTTGTCATTGATGAGAGATTGGTTACAAAGATGGATTCGAAGGTGTAAGACCTCAAAGGCTTCACGGTCAAAATAGCGGATGGCTATTTCATGCCATGCACAAGGAGTAGTCCCCAACTCCTTTTCACATTGGAAGAGTATGAGGCATGTAATGATTTTTATATGATTGGCATAGCTGATACAAATTTTGTGCTTAGGATCCAATGGTTACATTCATTGGGAGAAGCTCACTCTCAACTACCAAAGTATGGAGTTGAGTTTCATGGATAATAGAAAGAAGGTAATACTTCAAGGTATGATTCCGGAATCCACTCAAATCAAGTATTTGGTTGAAGATGTTTTGTCCAAAGAATCATATCTTTGCTATTATCCCAAGATAACGGCAGATTGGAAGTCTTTTATTACAGCCGAGTATGACAAGACTAAGTTTGCTAATGTTGTTTTTGATGGAGAAATTGAGGATGAAAGGTATAAGATGATGGATGGGATCATTCTCTATAATAACCGGGTCTATTTGGTTTCCGAAATCAAAGGTGAAGAACATGATATTGAAGGTTGTTCATGATGCTTCATTGGCTGGTCATCCGGACTATCTCGAGACATACAAAAAGGTGAGAGGTTCTTTTGGAAAGGTCTTAAAGAGGAGGTGCTTCAATACATACAAGAATATTTGGCTTGCCAACAAAACAAAACATGAATTTCCAGCTGAGCTATTGCAGCCCCTTCCTATTCCCGTTCAAAAATGGGAAAGTATCTCCATGGACTTCATTACAGGTATTCCCATGGTTCAAGGTAAGAGTTGTTTATATGTTGTGGTTGATAGACTCACAAAATATGCCCAGTTTTGTCCACTTCCAGCCAAGTATAATGTCAGAGTAGCACAACATAAGCATGGTGGAGCTACTTCATGGTTGAGTATTCATGCAAGAGATCACCAACAAAATATGTGGGTGGTTAGTAGTGATAGGAGGAATGTACCTTGGAGAACAATCGCTCTAAATTTCAGACTTGGTGTTGTTGTCAAAATTCATATCAGCCACCACATGATCTCATTTGCATACATGCAAGTGGGTAGGCAAGCATTTTCAGTCAAGGGATGGAGCATTTTTTGATTGGTAGTTGTTGGTTGAAAAATTTCAGCCTTTACAAAAGTGTTTTTAGTCATTGCAATGCTCACATTTCCTAATTTTGCAAGGAGGTTTCAGTTTTGTAGCTGTTGTTCCATTTGTAAGTTGTTGATTTTGATAAAATCAGATTATAAGTTGTTATTTTCTGACTTGAACAGCTGCAAGATTGATTATCTTGAGATCACTAAATCATTGGGAAATATTGGCAAATGGTTTCAGCTAAAGAAAACAACTTACTTCAGCCAACATAGCTCCGATTTGGATGGAAAATAACGTGATTCATGACTGTCAATGTTTGTTTCCAGCCTGCAAACAAGATGATTTGTGTATTTTCTTGGGAGGAACGGGTTACAACATCATTAATGAACCTCATCTTGAGAAATGTGTTATGGATTATGCACATTTGATGATCAAATTATTTTCTGAGCTGCCAAGAGACATCGTTGTTAATAAGGTTGAAAACTACACTTGTCAGGCCAAATTGTTTCACCTGTCAAGCAAGAGAAGTGAACTTGAAGGTTGTATGGAAATTTTCAAACCTTGGAAAGAAAAACATTTGAAATGCTTGCTCATATTTTTGTTCCCAAGATGGGAAGCTTGTATCTGTGATATAGGGAGATATGCACATCTTTTTGCTTTCAGCCCATATGGAAACGAATTGTCTTTCAAAAAGGTATATAAAATAACGAGGTGGCAAATGCTTTGTCAAGGAAGCCACTTCCTTTCTCTTGGGGTGATGTTTCCATACAAAATGAGAAGATGAAGTATACAAAGGTTTCAGATCAGCCAAGCTTGAAATTACTTGAGGGAAAGCGATTTTGGGAAGGGAAGACTGTAATGTCCCCTTTTTCAAAATAGATCATTTGAAGGCTCCTTGCCCATTCTACTTCCTGTGGGAAAGAAGTAGATGAACAAGGGAAGCCCTTGGTTTATATTTTGGTCTTTCTTTTATTAATATTTACATTTTTCTATAGTATTTTCCTTATGAACCAGGTCGGTTGGGTTGGAGAACTTTAAGACAAGCCAAAAGATAAAATAAAGTTGCTCATTGAGGTCGGTCTTGGGGAATTCTTTCTTAAAGACTTTTGGCACACCATATGGATATATAAGGGGTCACATAGGCTCATTTTGGGCATGTTTTTGGCTATTATAATTTTATCCATTTGGTTTTAGGGATGGTTGCTTTATTCCGTTCCACTAAGGGGCGAAAATTCTTTGGTGTGGTAAGCAAGGAAGACGAAACTCTTCCTTGCTGAAGTTTGGAGAACGAAAACTCTCCAATTTGGTGGTTCCAAGGCTTTCAATAAGACTATTTTTGTTGTTTGGGAAGCTAGGGCATTGAAGGAGAAGGGATATCAAGGGTTCGTTATCATTTTGGCACCCTCTCCTAGGGTGGCAACCTGGGTAGAAGCTAGGGCACATTTTTGTATTTCAAGTTGATATTAAGATTACTCCAAGTTTATAAGGCTGATCTATCACTTTGGTATTTACTAGAGTTTGGAGACCTCATTTTCAGCTAATTTTGTGGACTGTACTTCTGCTGACTATTTTAATAATTACAGCTCTGTGTTGGCACTTATTTCTCCATAATATGTGAAGTATATTGGCTGGAATAATTTCTACATGGTTGATTAAATTATTTGGAATCATTCTATATCATTTTGGCTAGATTTTGCATGTGAATGGTTGCTCCTAAGTGCTGGTACAGTTCGCTGCCCTAGAGGAATATTTATTAATTTTCTAAGTTGATTTTGATACCCTAAGGGTGTGGTTTTTAATTGCCTGTTAGGGTTTGATCACTTCTATTCCAAAAATTTGAATTCTTGCACTTGGGTTTGTGGCAAACCCTTATTTTCAGAATCAGCCCTAGAAAGGGACATTACAACATCAAAACCAAAACTTCTGAAATGAGAAACTATAGGCTTTCACCCCACTCCAAGATTCTTTAGGAGTCGCATCTTAAACAGTCCACATGGGTGTGTGATTCAAAATATAAATAAACTGCACAGCTATATGCTGCAGCATATTCCCAAAATATTATTCAGCATATTAACTAATTTTTCTTGTTCTAGAATAAGCATATTTCCAATATTTTCTAGTGTATGTTTATAAGTTTCAATAGAAAAAGTATTGCACGTGAAAAAGTAACTAGAGACAAAAAACAGCATATACTCATGGGGTAAAACTTGCAAAATGAGACGAACGTACTCTTTGTCAGACTTGACATACTTTGAACTAGCTTCATTCAACTACAACATAAATTCCTTGAATTTTACAAGGTTGCCTTCAATATGTTCAAAATCTGTAGGTCACATATGGCTTATTTCAAGGTTAATCTGGACAATGCGAGCATCATTGGCTTTAGCTAAGATTGTGTTGATATGCTCCCATCCTCAAAAATGTCTTCCTTGTCGTGTCTATGATGAAGAAGATCATTTTCAATTGCCATTCTAAGAAGACTTGGATCCTCCATTGCTTTCTAATGAATTTTGGTTTTTCCTTAGCATCTGCAATTTTGGTTTTTCCATAGCATCTGCAGGCTCTAATTCGGTCTTCTTCACAATACTTAGTGGAATTTTACATCAAAATAAACCCTCCATTTTTTATTTCCAAAGATAGAAGTTGTGGTAATTCAACTTGAAATTAGGTGTAAGAGTTCTCATGATAAAAAGAAATGCTATTAACCAATTGAAATAGCAGAAATGAACCACCAAGGTACACCACTCGAGATTAAAATTTGGCCAGATACTTTCCAATAATTCATAACCCATAAGGAATCAGGAGTTGCAGCAAAAGAGAAAAGTACTTGAAAGCTCGAAATACACCTCTGCAAAATATCAGCCCCACCCAAGAAAAATATTTTTGGTCGGGGCAAATCCCAAGCTTACCAAAAATGTTGTATGGAGGACAAGTCAATGTCTGACATAGAAGGAATATTTAATGTTAACATCCCGATCTATCTTCTCTTAGATTTTTGGCCCAAAGAAGAATTTTGATTCTTGCACAATTCCTAAGCCAGCCCACAAAAGCCATACAGAAGAAAAATATATACTTACAAACAGAGGACAAAATAATGTACAGAACAAGACCATTTCCTTATAAAAATCATGGAAAAAAAATTATTTTAAATATAGACTGAACTTATCTTCAAGCACGCGCTAACTCTCTTTTGCAAAAAGAGAAAAGCTCTTTTCGACCACAACTAGTCCAACCTAGGAAGCCAAAACACTTATGACACCAGTAGCAAGAAAGAAAGCCTTTAATAACAAAAGTTAGGAGAAAATACCATGTAGAAATTAAGTACACTATTAAAAAATGAAGTAGCATAGACACAAGTAGGGGACACAAAATATAGTCGATACCAATAGCATACAAATACTCAAATAATCCACATTAGCGTAATGCTACAACAAATGAATCCAAGATAGCCATAATGAGAGGGAGAGCTCTCTTTATATAGACCAGCAAATAAAATATGGTGTTCTCCGACTAGGGACAACCCCTTCCCTAGCATAATGTGGAGTGCTCCCGCTTCAACTCTCCCATGGGTGGGGTTTCACCTTGCTACCCTCATTCCCATTAAATTTCATAAAAATCTTGGTTGTTGGCGCATGCTTGACGAAATGATTGCCAAGCTGAATTGCTGTAATGATGATCTTATATGTGTTGGGCTTCACACCCTAAAACCTCACAAAGCTCTTATTGTTTAAAATTATTGCATTTTTCCTTGGATATCTTCTTCTAGTTCAGCTCTGCTCTCTGGCATCGTAGCTCTCATGGGTTTTCTTCACATTCTTCCACACTCAACTTATGAGTAGGCGATTGAATTTTTGTTGGTTGGGGGCTTGGACAGAGGGATCTGACCGAGCAAAAGGGAGTTCAGAACAAAGTGTGGGATCATTTTCATGGTGCTTGGTGTCTGCAAGTTTTGTCCTTAGGTTGGTTTTGTTGCTTTCCTTTCTCTAATTCCCTTAATTTGTTTCGTTATGTGCTCTCATTCCTTTCTCCTCCCTCTTTCTTTCCTTAGGGGAGAGGACCACTATAATGGAATCACCATGACTAAAAGAAATCTTAATAATAAAACTGTTGGCCCTTCCTTCTCCAAAGGCGAAAGACAGACAATAGTGTTGTGAAATCCTAATGTTAGAAGATGTGAACACAAAAAGAATGAAGAGAAATGTGGAAGGCACACGGCACACACAGAGAGGTGTGTGGTGCTCGTATTTATTGTGTTGAAAGAGGTTACAATATAGTTGGGGAAGTTCACAACAAAACATTAGTTAATTGAAAACTAATAGTTCATTAAACATTAACTAATATATTGTAATACCCCCCTTGATGACCAAAGCGAAGACGACATGTTTGTCCCCAAATTTTACAAAAACAATAAAATCAAGGAGTTTAGTCGTTAAAACTATAGGCTGATCCTTAGATATTATTCTGAAATCTGCAGCAGTCATCCGATGTTTTTCTACCGACATCAACTGAAAAGGACAAAAAACAAAAAACCCATGATCCATTCATGTAGACATAAGATATGACAAGTGGTCCACCAGTTGTTTGTAGAATGATTCATTGACCAAGGATGAATCATCAATAGCTGATAATTTCAGCCTGACCTCGATAATTCTGAAATCATAATCTTGGAGATGTTGACCAAAGAGAATGTACCAAGCTCATGGAGCTTGCTCGAGTCCGCACAAGGACTCAATCAATCTACACCCAAATGAACAATTCATGGACCCGAAAATCTTCACCTGGCATTACATAGACATCCTCATCCAAATCTCCAAAGAAAAACAATTAGAATGTGACCATTTTTGCAGTATTTATAGTAAGAGTAAAAAGGAAATTCATAGGAGGAGAAATATCCATCTTTGCAATAGTGCGAGAAATAATCATCTCCTATTGCTCATCTATTCCCCTATTGTAAAAAGCCTTTGACAACAAAATGAGAAAAGTGTCCATGCTTTGGTAAGCTTCGAGCCAGTGCCTATGATTTAGTCACATATCCTGTGATCTCACCATGCACTGTCGGCACATCTTGGATAGTGGACTCTTTGTCTACAATTATTTATGCATCTAAGTGAGGAGTTTCGTCCTCCCAAGGCATTTTATCCTTCTACACATTCTGTATTGTAGATATTTCCTACACAATGAGTGCATGTAAGTTGATTAAAGTAGGATCAACAAGCCTATGAGGAATTTCATCCTCTAGCACATCCTAAATGGTAGAGTCTCGCTCCATGCATGTTTTTAAGTTGACTGTACCAAAGTTAACAAGCCTAGGAAAATTATCCCTTCCAAATGCCTAGGGAAATTAGTTGTTCCTATTTTATATCTGACACAACATAATTCTATTTAGAGAAATTTACTAACATATTGGAATTTTTTATTAACTGACAAGATTTTTTACACATGCTACGAACATACTAACATTCCTAACTTATAGTTTGTTAGCATTATTCATCACAATGCCCACATCTCCTATGCACTCTACTGCAAGTGACTCTCCATCTACTAATAGAACTAAAACAGAAATGGTTAAAAATGTTACATACCAATCCCTACGACATGAAAAATGTTTGAATGTGCTGGAGTCAAGATCCAATAATTGGTAGCACTATCATCCGAGTATGATTTCATGAGAGCATAGAGAGTGTACTCTTCTTCAGAATCCCATCCTTCAGCTGCTACCACATTTGCTTCATCCCATGACTTTTTGTTGTGTTGGGAAAAATCATATTGTCACTTCTGGCAATCCTTTTTTAGATGCCCAAACTTATGATAGTATTGACATTCACCTGGTGTTTGGAAAATTCACCAAAGTGACGTATCCACTTTCCCTTTTCCTGGGAAATCAATACACTCTAATTGTCCAGAACTGGACTCAATTGCTTGTGTCTTCCTGGTTTCCTTTTACAACAAATAGGATCCACCATCAAATGTAGAGCCTCCCCAAATGTTTCATAGAAGAGCGGCAGACTATTCTAAACAAGCGCCACCAAGTGGTCGTCATCCACCTTTTTATTGATGGAATGAAATATCCCTTGTGGGATACCACTTAAAAATGCACCAAAAAAATATAAAATTGCAGCAAACACAAATTCTGATTTTTGCAGATTTTTAACAGCTAGGGCATCGAACTGAAGAAAATTAATCTCTCAAAATACCCACTCAAATCACTTGAAATTTTTAGGAGAGCTTGCTAATATTATAAAGAACATAAGAAAACTATTTTTGGAATTTTTGGAATAATATAATGCAGCCAGAAAATTACAGAAAGCCCTAAACAAAGATAAAACTTCAAAAAAAATCATAACTTCTCCAATAAGCAATATAAAATTATGAAATTCTGGAAATTACATATACTAATATGGAGAATGAAACTCCAACCTTCAGATTTGAAAATGGCAACCCAGAAACCCTCCAAATAAGGGCTACAATCTCCAAAACAAGTCGCCACCTTTGGAAGATGGTCAAAACCCTTTCGAAATCCTCTAGAAATGATGTCAAACCCTATTCTTATCGCTGTCGTAAATCTGATCTGAAAACCCTTTGATTTCCTCCACAAAATGTCTCCAAAACCCTCAAAACCCTTCCTCTGAAACCTCTGAAAATATCCATATGAATCAACCTTGAAAACAGTCCCAAAATAACAAGCTAGGGTAGATCTCTCACTACCAAAGAATGCCCTGCTAGCTAGGGATGGATCTCTCACCACCGAAGCTAGGGTTCCTATGGGATTTCACTCCACAAGCTCTAAATTTGAAAGCAACAGTTGCACATGAAGGAAAATAATTATGTATGCAAGAATGAGCTCTATTACTCCCCCAACCCTCCTTTTATAACCTTTCATTACCTTTTTCCAAGTTGGGAGCTCCATGTGGGACTAAAAGTGACTTAAGTGACCCCAACGAAAAAATAGAATAATAAAGTACCATAAGTCACCCCAACGAAGAAATAGAATAAAAAGTACTATGAGTCCCCCCCAATGACAAAATATAACAATTATTACCACCAAGTCGCCCAACTTAATGTCAACGACAAAATATAACAGAAAAAACAATGTGGTAATTAGTCATCTATACCCAATAGCCTCTAGAGTCTTTAGCCCCTTGGGTATGACCAAGGCTAAGACTAAAATTTGGCCCTTAGGCCTTTGGCGTAGGAAAGGGGACATTACATGGAACTGAGTTGGTCTCGAAGATCTTTCATCTAAAAAAAAAGTTCTGATAAGGATCTGTCCTCCATTATCCTTGTTGAAAACTACAAATTTTTCAAATATAAAACCCAACTCTTCTCTAAAATCATGTACTTGTTCTTTAGACGTGCCCATAGCACACTTGCCTCAATGGCATTGTAGAACTCAAGTATCAAATCATCTGGCACCGATAGCTTCAACAATAGCAAGGCCTCCTTAAGATGTTTTTCATAATCCACAAACACAGTAATAGGCCTTCCTTGATCACCAAGAATGATTTTATCGCAGTACCGATACTCTACAATCATCAGAATTTTGTGCCTCCAAACATTGCAATTTTGGCCAGTACATTTATGTGCCTCTGGCAGAACAAGATTCTGAATAGTGGCTATTTTTCATATAATACTTGGTTTTTTGAACCGTAAACCAATGCAACAGAAGATAGTAATCTAAAATATGAATACATGAATTTTGACCCCCAAATTGATGCAATAAATGAAAGTACAGTCTATATTTGGAAACTGACTTTTGACCCACAAATCAATGGAAGCAGAAATACATTATTATAGCACAAATTTCAAGAAAAAACTTATGGAATTCTTGTTTGAGACTGTTTTTCTCAGATCCTTGTTGGAAGTCCAAGAAGAGAAAAACATGCCTAGGCAGCAGATACCAGACGATCAAATGACTGAAAAACGCGCCTGTAACATCATTTCTTCTACTCGTGACTGTTTTGAAAATCGTGACTGGTCTGAGATCACATTTTACCCTCAAAAATAGGATTCCATTGACTGAAATTTGAGCCCTTGCCCTCAAAAACACACTGCTTCCGCTGATTGTGCCCTTGTGTGCTGACTGTGCCCTCGGGTTTTGCACAAAATTATCAAAATACCAAACCACGACTGAAAAACAACCAAAACACATGCGATTTTCAGTGTCCCGTGCCCTAGAAAATGTCTGACAATTTGTTTTTCAGATGCATCTTCTTTACCCTCGAAATCAGACAGAACCAATGGTGTTTTTCAATCAGAAAAAAAAATCGAAATGTCAAATCTGTGTTTGTACTTTGGATTCTGCCCTAGCAGTTCTCCTCGCTCTCCTTTACTCCATAAAACCGTCCCTGTAAATTCATGCATCCGTGTTTTTCCTCGAAAATGACTGTCTTCAACATCAGAAAACCCTCAACTGTATTTCATCTGTATTTTGACCTATTTCCGTGCCTAGCAGCAAGTGGTCTGAACTGCAACCTCTCGCTTCTTGGACCTCTTCTTCTTCTCCTAGTCATCCATACCCCCAATCGCTTCCCCGGACTTTGAACTTCTTTGCCTTCTTTCCCACAGTCCGTACCTTCTTTCAGGCTTCCTCAAACTCTGCGCATCTCAAGCACGAATGGCTCGGATACCAATGTTTGAAGATGTGAACACAAAAGGAATGAGAAGAAATGTGAATGGCACATGGCACATGGCACACGTAGAGGTGTGGGGGTGCTCGTATTTATTATGCTAAAAGAGTTTCCAATATAGTTGGGGAGTTCATAACCAAACATTAGTTAGTTGATAGTTAATAGATCATTAAATATTAACTAATATACTCTAATACTTCTTTTTCTAAAGGAAAAAAGACAGACTTAGTTTTGTGAAATCCTATGCGGAGTGGCATAGCTACCATTTCTCCTCCCCATGATCACTTGATGCAAGCTTATTAAGGACATGAAAAATTTGGGTTTGCAAAATGATGCC
Organism: Taxus chinensis; assembly: GCA_019776745.2. Classification (NCBI taxonomy): domain Eukaryota; kingdom Viridiplantae; phylum Streptophyta; class Pinopsida; order Cupressales; family Taxaceae; genus Taxus; species Taxus chinensis. The sequence goes on from CM034150.1 coordinate 262,713,296, forward strand.
CAACACCCCTTTCTAGGCAACACTCCTACAGCCATTATCCCATACCCCACTGATTCTAAACACAGCAGGGCGGCCAATTTATTTAAAATATTTATATTGCCATCAATGACTTTCTTAAAACCTGGCTTACAGAGGATTTGAGATCCAATCTTTTCACAGTGATGGATACTATCAGAGTTAAATTAAAACATGTGGCTGGGAAAGTTTCCCATATCAAGGCCTGCCTTCCATCTGCTGCTAAACCTCAGGCTGAGGACAGTGCATCTTCCCCTGCACCTCCCATTCCTACCCATCTTGCCAATAACCAGATGATTTTTATTGAAGCAAAACAATGGGAGAGGCTTCAGAAGAATGTGAATGATTTGATGGAGGTGATGACTGAACAGCAACAGCAGATCCACTGTCTCATGCTTGCTTTTGCATAGAACACACCTGCTGCAGGTAAGACTATGAATCTCAAAGGTACTAGCTGACTCCTGAGTATTTCTATCAGAACCCATAAGAATATGTTTCCACCTCAGTTGCCCAGATTTTTTTGCAGCCAGTACGATGTTTGCAGCCAAGGCCCCCATGCTAAAGAGATTATTGAACTTGAGGAACTGGTTGGTGGTAGATTCCTTTAAGTAGGAGGTCTATCAGGAAACTGGTCCTTGGATAATGGCGGAATTTAGTGAGCAGCCTTCTGTGGCTATGTACATAGACCAGGAAAAGCACCCTCAGGTGGCAAGGCGCCTGTAACCTTTCCAAGCCTGATGTTTTTGTTTTTTGTTTTCTATGGTTCATTTTGTGGACATGGTTGACTTGAATAAGGTATATCTCTATGGACTCCTAGTATTACGATGGTAATTTTGCTTGTAACATTCACAAATACAGTCAGTTTTAGTTTTGCTAATGTTTGCAATGCAATACTTAGTACTTGATTAATCCTGATCGCTTGATTTATGCTAATGTTGGAAAGCAACAAGATTTTGGCTGTAACTCTGTTTCCACTTTTTAAGGATGAGCAGGATAGGGATGGAGTAATGTTGGCTATAATGACAAAAATCTGTGTTCCCCCATTAATTTATTGCAACTATTAGAAAAGTATTGTCATTTGTAAGTCAGTTGCAATAGGGAAGAAAAAAAATCTTTCATCTTTCTATACAATTTACAACACCAATTGTCATTTGTTTCTTTGTAGGAATTAGAATACCAGAGGACATTCGTAACTATTTATTGTAATTCATGAGGCTGAGGGAATCATCTTATGAGTTCCCACCTCTTATAATTCATCCAAGTCTTCTTCTCTGATTCTTTTAATTTCAGCTAACACCCTAGAGTAAATACAAAGACAGATTTATATTGAAACCACAAGTTGTCTTCTAAAAATTACATCACACCATCACCCCCACCCCCCACACAACAATATTATCTTCGCAACAAGATCCAAAGGAAGATTTCCTCATACAAGCATTTCCTATTAACGAGTCCCTTAAGCCTTAACATATCTCTGAAATTCACAAAGTTTGCACTCGTGAGAGTTACAATTTTGGTTTTTCTTGTCAAGTCTATTGACTTCCAAAATTCACAGCCTAAAGAAAACAGCAAAGAGCTATTTATAGTCCACTGTAATCATCATCACAATGTATGCGAGAAAAACAATAGAGAACTATCTATAATCAATCATACTAAGATCAAAAATGTGAGACAATAAAAAAAACATAAACAAAACAACAAACAACTATCTATGGTCTATTATAGCATCATGACACCATATGAGAAGAAATGTAATGACCCTTTCAAGGGTTTCAACCAAACATACCAAATGCAGATCTAAAAATTAAATTGCAGCAGACTGAAGGTATAAAATCGGCAACTTGAACTATCACCAAATATGCCAAAAATCACCACAAAACACCACAAATCAACTCGCCACAATTAAGTATATATTTTATGGAATATTAAGAGCCAAAAACACAAAGAAATGTTGAATATCTCACTACTGGAAATTAATTATAAACTGGAAATTGCAGCCACAAGAAAAATATGAAATATGGGTCTAGAAACCCTCTAAATTCACCAAACTTCAGATTCCGGCCTTTAAAAATATTACAAATCAGATTATGAAACTAGTTTTCTCAAATACTTCATCAAAAGCTCCAAACCCTACCCAAGGTAGGTCGCTCCACCCTAAATAAATCAAATATCAGCTGCAAATTACAAATATCTCTTCAAATCAGCGCTTACTTCCAAACCAAACAATGATGAAGGATTTTTGTCCTTCACCCAAGCCACTAGAAGGGTTTTCGTCCTTCTATGAAGCCCCACAAGAAGGTTTTCGTCCTCAACTGAATGAACAAGGAGAAACAAGCTCACAATGCCCAAGTAGAATAAAATGCGACAACTCTAAATGCAAATGATGCCTCTAATCTTCTTTTATATCCTCATTTTGGAGCCAAGGCTTGGAATAGCAAGACCGACATCTTAAAGATGTTCTTTTCTTTCATTAGCTTCCATTAATTAATTAAAACTCAGCCGACCTGTTATGAGAAAGAAAACACTAAAAGAACATATTAAAAATTAGTAAAAACATATCAAATGGAAGCTCAATGTTCTCCTCCATCTTCTTCTCTTCTTTGCCACGGAGAAAGAATGACAAGAAGACCAAATAATAGCTCTCAAGTGGGAAAAAAGGACATTATATTCCTTCCTTCCCAAAATTGTTTGTCCCCAAGCAATTGCAAACCCAATGTATTTGTTGATTTGAACTCTTCATCCCCCTCACTTTGAAGTTCCACATCCTCTAATGAAGTAGGAAGTGGCATCCTTGATAAAGCATCTGCAACCGCACTAGGTTTTCCGTTAATTTCAATAGTGTTTCCCCCATAAGAGTTGTAATCATGCATTGCTCCTTCAAAAATCAGAATGTTCAAATCTGAAAATAGCATACCATGATCTGATTTTATTCCTCCATTCAACTAAAATCTTCCTTCCTAATAATGTCATGAGGGAATGCACTCAAAAAATGAAAAAACACCGTTGTTCATGACTGTTTGTGGCAGCCCCAAATTTGATTCTTGCAAATTCAATCCTGTAATCATGGTATAATAACTACCAAACTGAATTTTCACAAGAAAAGGAAACTCCATAAATAAGGCAAGGACTGAAATTGGATTTACATACGCTGAAAACTTAGGAACAGCAGACCTACAAATAAAATCAGTAATCATCTTGGCCTTGAATTTGAGAAAATCAGCCTCCCTAGCAATACCCATAAGTTTTGATTTTATCATTTTTCAAGTGGAGCTCATACTCCATATGACTTTTAAGAGCAAGCTCCTCCAAAGTTTGGATCTCCAAATACTCCCAAACATTTTGTGACTCAGCTGAAATGAAAACAAGGTAGTCTAAGAAAAATCCATACCTAATCATGGGATCATGAAATTGAAAGAACCATCATTCTCCTCTTTGGTGACCATGTAATCAGCTGCAAGTTTATCATAATTGTTTCCCTTTTCCCTTACTTCCATTGGTTCTCTCATGGAACCATGGGTTAAGAATCCATAGAGGGAAAATTCAAAATTCCCTCAAACTTATGCTTCCTTAAACATGTCATATTAGCATCCTCTTTCATCAAATTCCATAAGCAAGGGGAAAAACTGAAATTTTTACCTTCACTCACGTTATGTCCCCTGAGGTGGCCCGGATGATCAGCCCACGGAGTATCATGAACAGCCCTTCAAACTTTACTCTTTACAATAGATTTAGGCACCCAGTAGACCCGGTTTTTGTATAGGATAAGCCCATCCACCACCTTGTACCTATCATCACTTACTTTTCCTTCGAAGGCATCATTAATAAACTTATTTTTTGCATACTCGGCTGAAAGTAATGATGTCCAATCCGATGTAATTTTGGATAAAGAACAGAAATATGATTCACATGAAATGTCTTCTCCCACCAAATAATTAATTTGGAGTGTTTCTGAAAGCATACCTTGCAAAGTCATCTTTTTGTCTTGGTCTATGAAACTTATCTCCGTGCTTTGACGGTTGAAAGTGAGCTTTCCCAATAGATGCAACCATAGTACCCCAAATATGCTATCCATATCAGCTATGTTAATGAAATGGAAATCAGCACATACCTCATAATTTTCCAATGTATCATGGAGTTGGAAATACTCCTTTGAGCATGGCATAGAGCAACCATCCATTATCTCCACCGTGTATCCAATCAATTCCAAGCACTCACTAATGGAATCATGAGTGACTCCACCATTAATCAAACTCATGACTCCTTGTTCTTGGAGGGTAGAATCCTTCATAAACTTGTTTGCATACATAATGATTTCAAAATTATCCTTCATCAAAATTTCCTCTAACCATGTGCATGGGGTAAGAATGTCAAAGACTTCCTTTCTACCATGCAAGAAGTCAACCCGAACCATGTATCCTTGTGAGGAAATATCTACATGACATGTGTCAACCTACAAGCTCTTCACATCACCAAAACATCTTTAACAACTTTCCCGTGATGACATAAGTACGGTAGCGATATAAAAGAAGAAGAAATGTGATTTCCATCATACCTTGGGTTGTCCACTACATATCGACCTTCCTATGCTGGCTGAGAAGTGATCGAAACATCCTCTATTCTCCCAAATTTTTGCCTCATAATTTATGAGTTGGAATCAGCCTTCTTTTTCACCTCAAATTCAACAAATGAAGCTCTTTCCGCTTTGTCTTCAACACTATTTTGCTGATACTGGAATGGAACACCACCATGGTGCTTGCTGGAGTCATGTACACCAATAAATGGCCCTTTGTTGACTGCTATTCTAAAAATTCCGGCAAGCTCTTCATTACCATAATTATGCAAATAAAATTCTTCCTTCCTTGATCCCAACTTTGGAATGTCCTGAAGATGGACGGGGGCTTCTTGGAAAAGATTATTTTTCCCTTTAGTACCCTTCATCCTCTCATCTTTGTAAGAATAATGCTTATGATGATCAAACCTTGCAAACACATATTGGGATGGTGATGCAATAAATTAAATTGCTCACCCTTTGCTACTGATTTGTAAATTCCAGCAAACTAAAAAAACCCTCATAAGTATCAGGTGAGACCTCCTTTTGAAGGGCATGCCTCTCAACCGAAACATCTTGATTCTTAGCCTCATGAACCTCTTGTAGATCTGATTTTCCTTCACCAAGTTGCCGCCACATGCGATCATTAGAAACCACAAAAACATCATTTATTTTCAAAGAATCTTTACCTTCATGCTTAATATCGGTTTTTCCTTGTTCTTGTTCTTGGATTTCTTCTTCTTGCTCCGCCATTGCAATTTGGAAGCTCTTCTCCTCTTCCTCTATCTCGGCATGCTAAAAGTCCATTTGAGGTGTTTGAGATCTAGTTCCATGCCTAGCTCTTCCTTTGCTCACTCCTATGAACTCGGCAAGAGAAATAGCCTCCCGAATCTCTCTTGGTAAAACCATGTATTCCTCATAACTTGCTGCAATATTCCTTCCACCCATAGGTCTTGCTTCTTCCGGAATGGCCTCCTCTCTAGGAACAAAAGTGGGCTTCAAACTGATCCTCGAGCCGATCCAATGGGTCGCTTGGCCTTATTGGCTCTATTCAAGCTACCTTCAACATTTTGAACCCTAGGTTCAATCATCCGCTAGAGAGATAGGGCAAGAAAATCCATGGAGTCCGCAAGTCTCTTTTAGCCGGCAATTAATTTGTCAACTTTGGCTCTTTGAGAGTTTGACCCGCCATATTGTCTTCTTTCACCGAAACCCTAGGCCTTTGAAGATCTGAGCTTTGATACCACTGTAATGACCCTTTCAAGGATTTCAACCAAACACACCAAATGCAGATCTAAAAATTAAATTGCAGCAAACTGAAAGTATAAAATCGGCAACTTGAACTATCACCAAATATGCCAAAAATCACCACAAAACACCACAAATCAACTCGCCATAATTAAGTATATATTTTATGGAATATTAAGAGCCAAAAACTCAAAAAAAATGCTGAAGATCTCACTACTGGAAATTAATTATAAACTGGAAATTGTAGCCACAAGAAAAATATGAAATATGGGTCTAGAAACCCTCTAAATTCACCAAACTTCAAAATCCGGCCTTTAAAAATATTATAAATCAGATTATGAAACCAGTTTTCTCAAATACTTCACCAAAAGCTCCAAACTCTACCCAAAGTAGGTCGCTCCACCCTAAATAAATCAAATACCAACTGGAAATTACAAATATCTCTTCAAATCAACCCTTACTTCCAAACCAAACAATGATGAAGGGTTTTCGTTCTATGAAGCCTCACAAGAAGGTTTTCATCCTTCTATGAAGCCTCACAAGAAGGTTTTCAATAAGGAGCAACAAGCTCACAATGCCCAAGTAGAATAAAATGCACCTACTCTAGATGCAAATGATGCCTCTAATCTTCTTTTATATCCTCATTTTGGAGCCAAGGCTTGGAATAGCAAAACCGACATCTTAAAAATGTTCTTTTCTTTCATTAGCTCCCATTAATTAATTAAAACCCAGCCGACCTATTATGAGAAAGAAAACACTAAAAGAACATATTAAAAATTAGTAAAAACATATCAAATGGAAGCTCAATCTTCTCCTCCATATTCTTCTCTTCTTTGCCACGGAGAAGGAATGACAAGAAAACCAAAGAATAGCTCTCAAGTGGGAAAAGGGGACATTACAAAGAAACAAGCAGAATGTCTACTTTATACTGTAAACATTGTGTACATGGTCTTTGATGCAGGCCTAACTCGCATAGTAGTATCCGAAAATAGACAAGTTGTACATCCCTCATCATCTCATGACAACACAGGAATAGGAAAGAGGTTGGATTTGATCAACCCCAATGGTCACAACATCCAACACCCTCAACCAAAAATTATTAAAAGGAATTGAACATGTAGTTTAAAAGTAAATCATACACCTTTTATTCGTGTGTATGTTTTTATAATAGTGTATACAATGATGACAAAACATGCTCAACAGCGCCGCCACTGGATGACTATGTTAGGTAAAACCTATAGTGTATACGTAATTATGCATTGTAGATTTGATTTACTTTACCTTAGGTAATTATTAGTTACTTAGCTAACTCGCATGGGTAATTAGTTGTTATATGGTTTTATTGTTTAAACCATATTATTTGTTTTATTCCATTCACGTGAGTTTTTTTAGCAATACGTAGGTTGTTGTGTGGTTTATTCAACCTCTGCAACCACTTGGTTGTTTGTGTTCAACTATACAATGCATATAAGCATTGCAGCTTCATAGCCCTGTAACTTGATTGCATATTAATAAGATTAACAAGGCTTTCATCCATGTTCCTCAATTACATTTGGTATTAGAGTGGGTAAAGGAGCATGTACATTCAAGCCAAGAAGAGTGTAGGTAGATTGCAGAAGAGCTTAAGGAGCATGGATAAGATTTTGTCAAGATTAGAGAGCCAAATTTGCCTCTTACAGATTCCAAGCCCCATCCCTGCATCTCCACACCCTAGTAAGCTCTACAGGAGCTTATGCAATCAATTTACAAGCAAAAACAAGTTTTCTTATGCACTGGGCAAGGAGGAGTCACCCAGGAACTACCTCTTGCACCAAGCAGCAATCTGGAACTCCTTGCAATTTTAGACAATCAGGAAAGAAATAAATTAAATTAGGAATTTTTTTCCCCAATCTGGGATTTTATCATCATCAGGAGACAAAAATAGTCCTTGCAAGATTACATTTTCACTCAAAAACCAAATCCTAAAGTTGATTTGGAGAGATTTGCAAAGTTGTGCACCGAGTTGTCTAGCGAGCTAATGGATTGAGCCATTTGGGTGAGTTGGGGTGTTGCATGATAACTTGGCGAGCCAAGTTCAAACTGAGTTGCAAGGTTTCAAGGCGAGTTGGGGTGTTTAAGGCAGGTCGAGCTGATTTTCTAAGCGGTTGATCCGCATTGATCTTCCACGAGATGGAGCTATGGACTGAGCCGTCCAAAGGGTCGAGCTTTCACCTCACGGGCGAGACACCATTGAACCCACATCTGCCAAATCCGCTCCTCACAAGCCCTTGACACCAATCGAGCTCACACCAACCCCAATCAAGGCGAGCCAAGCCCTGCACCAATACAGGGCCGTTCTAAGCGAACGACATACAAACTTGGGAGAAACCGCATTCCATCGCCGCGGCCAAGCTCCAAAATTCCCAAACCGAGCTCTGCAATAAGTCGGACTGTGTGAGGAGCAAGTTTGGTTCAAGAGAGAGAGCAAGTCCAGAGTTAATCGACGAGTTACAAGGCGACCGAGCTCACCAAGTTGTCCACGACCTGAACGAGTTGAGCTCAACAAAACCGAGCCGCAGTCGACCCCTGCATTGAGCTCCCTCCTCTGCCAAGCACTCCATCTGAAGCCAATCCACCTACAACTCTGACTCCTGCACAATGCAAAAAATAGAGCGGCGGTGGGAAAAACATTAAAACACGACACGAAGGAAAGAAAAAAAAAACTTACGAAGCGACACCCTAAAACCCATGGTAGATAGAGCCACATCGCCGAATTGGGCGGCGAGCCCGGCAAGGTAAGAAAGTATTCATTTTGATTAAATACATATTACTTCATTATATATGCCAAGCACTTGGAGCGCTCACTTGGCTAGGCCGAGTTGATTAAGTCGTTGGGTGAGCTAAGGTCAAGGGGTCGAGCATCCTCCCAACCCCCTCTTTTTATTTTTTGGTGGAAAATTTAGAGACAAATGCCAAACTTAGCACAAAACCTCCTCCAAATTCGCTAGCTACAACTAAACGCCCCTCCAAATTTAGTAGAGAAAACCCTATCTTGGGGCTAAAAAGAAATCTCCCTATTATTCCAAAAAATGCTATCGGGCAACATTTGTAAAGGAGAATTGCCTAAAAAGGTTTTTTTTATTGTTTTTTTACGGGATTTGCCAATTTTGAGTCGAATAGAGATCAAGAGACCACCAGAGCCCAAACACAAAAAAATTGCCTCCTAGTCAAGTTTTTCCGCACAAGAGGCTAAATTCATTTTTTCAATGTATTATATTGTACTAACGAGCCATTTAGTTGCGAAATTGTAACAACCCACTATGGCCAACAATGCTCCAAAATTCTTCTTGCATAGCTCACAGCTGCTCTTTGGTGATAACTATGCCACATGGAAGACCAAAATTCAAACTCAAGTTGAGTTTGAAGAACTATGACTTATTGTGAATAGCTTCGTAACCAGATCGCCAGATGATGCAGCACAACGTCATTTTGACAAGGCCACTCAAAAGGCCAAATTGATCATCTTGTTCGCAGTGTCTGATGAAGTGCAACCACACATTCGAGATGCCAAAATGGCCAAAGAAGCGTGGGATAAGTTGAGCATAGTGTATGAGGCCAAAAACAAGAACACTGTATTGAATTTGCAGAGTCAAGTACATACATTGAAATTCAATCCTAATGAGAAAGTTGAGGCTTTCTTGATAAGAGTTGCAACATTGAGGGCTTTACTTCTAACCCTGGGAGAAGAAATATCAGATGACGCTCTCATTTCCATTGTTTTGAGAGCATTCCTCCCTCATACAAGATTTTTGTGATGACAATCAATTTGTCAGATCAGACCATCAGTTTTGAAAAGTTGGTGAACTTGTTGCAACAAGAAGAATCAATGTACAACAAGGATGAAGAAGAAGAGTAGGCATTTTCTTCTCATCAGAAAGGGAAGAACAAATCTCATTCTTCCAATAAGTCCCAAAAACAGCATCAGCAAGGGGACAGGCAAAAAAAAGTGTCATATTTGCAGCAAAGGACATGATTTGAAAGATTGTTGGTACAACACGTAAAAGAAGGGTTCATCTAGCGATTCGAGGCCTAACAATCAGCAATCTCAAAAGGGAAAATCTAGAAACAAGCAAGGGTAGAACAAGGGGAACTGGAGGAAGCAATCCCATTAGCAAGCCAATGTTGCTAAACAAGAGGACCACTCGAATGATGAGGACTTCTTGTACACTGCCCATTCCAGTGAAGCAATCACATCTTCTAGTCCTATCTGGTACATTGACTCGGGAGCCACTCGACACATGACCGGACGCAGAGACTAGTTCTCCGCAATGAGAGACACCCTCCAAAAATCATGTCTTGTTGGGTGATGGCTCTTCCTACACTGTCTAAGGTATTGAGAACATTTCTTTACCTCTTGGTACATGCAATTGTAGGTTATTTGATGTATTGTATGTCCCTGGTTTGACGAAGAACTTGCTATCAGTCATTAAACTTCTAGATCACAATCAGAAGATTGATTTGGATTGCAAAGTCAGTAAGAAAGTTTGTTTGATTCAAGATGAATCCAGAAGCTCGAAAATTGTTGCAAGAGCTTCAAATGAAGGATGGATGTTCCAACTCGATTTTGTCCAGAGAGATGATCAGATACTTGTGGCTAAAGACACTTCCTCCGCACAATTGTGGCATCAGAGACTTGTTCACATCAGTTTTGGATATCTCGACACACTTTGTCGGTATGGTATGGTGAGAAGTTCGCCATCTCTTAAAAAGGATACTAACAAGTGTTCTAACTGCCTCACAGGAAAACAACACAGAGCTTCATTCCAGAAGAATACATATCGAGCTCCAGGTAAGCTTGATTTGGTGCACACTGATCTTTGTGGTCCAATGGAACCTAGTCATTCTGGATTTCAATATTTCATGCTTTGTTGATGATTATTCTAGAAAAATGTGGATTTATTGTCTTCATACTAAAAATGAAGCTTTCAAGAATTTCAAAAAGTTCAAAGTGGTTGTTGAGAATGAGACTGGTCGCAAAATCAGATCTCTCTGCTCAGATCGAGGGGGGAATTCACCAGTAATGAGTTCAAATCCTTTCTAGAAGCCCATAGGATTCATTGACAAATGCCTCCACATACATCGCAGCATGATGGTGTTATTGAGAGAAGGAATCGTACTATCATGGAGATGGTGCATTACATGATTGATGATTTAGAACTTGCAAAGACATTCTGGGCAGAAGCAACGAAGACTGCAATGTACCTATTGAACAAAGTGCCCACAGTTGCTCTTGATGGAGTAACGCCACATGAAGCATGGTCAGAACGAAAGCCATCCATTGCACACCTCAAAGTATTTGGGTGCAAAGCTAGATGCACATTCCCAAGAAGAAGAGAAAGAAGTTGGATATGAAAGCGGAGAAATACATCTTCATTGGATACAGTGAAGAAGCTCTTGGGTACAAACTGATGGATTTGAAGACCAGGAAAGTATACACCAAAGGGATGTAGAGTTTTTGAGAAGAAAGAAGTTGAGGCTCCTTATACAAACTCACCAGATGTTCAAAGCACCCCTATTGTGAAAACAGAAGCTGATGATGACAGTAATGATGGGGATGATGGTGATGATTTGCAAAGACCACAACCCACGAGAACAGTTCAACGTATGCCTAAGTGGTATACAAATATGATTCGAGATGCAAAATCAGATGGTCCTTCGAACACATCCACTCCTAGACCATAGACTTGCAGCAAAGCTCATAAAGAGGTAAATTTTGCCTTAATGAGTAAAGTTGTTGAATCTATTGAGCCATCTACAATTCAGGAAGCCCTATAGTTTAAAGCTTGGAAAGATGTCATGGATGTTGAGTATTAGTCACTGATGAAGAACAACACATGGCAGCTTGTCGATCTTCCACCGGGAAAGAAACCCATTGGATGCAGATGGATTTTCAAAACCAAGTACAAAGCAGATGGGACAATTGACAAGTACAAAGCGAGACTTGTATCAATGGGGTGTGCTCAGAAGGAAGGCATATACGACGAGGAAACATTTTCTCCCACAACTAAGAACAAAATGATCAGGATGATATTTTCTCTAGATGCACAATTTGGATGGAAAGTTCACCAGATGGGTGTGAAAAGTGCCTTTCTCAATGGAGACTTACAGAAAGAAGTCTACATGACTCAGCTAGAGGGTTTTGTCATACGTGAAAAAGAAGCAAAGGTATGTAGACTCATCAAATCACTATATGGTCTTAAACAAGCTCCTCCGGAATGGTACATCAAGTTTGATGAGCATCTCATTCGGCGTTGAATCGAGAAGAATCCATATGATCCCAATCTCTACCTTAAGAAGCAAGGAGAGGAGATTGTCATAGTTGTTGTCTATGTCGATGATCTGGTCATCACTTGCAGCACAGTGAAGATGATCGATGCAATGAAGAAAGATTTGAATCGATCGTTTGACATGACAGATCTCGGGATAACGCACTATTGTCTTGGATTAGAAGTATGGCAGAAGGAGAATCATATCTTTGTTTCTCAGTTGAAATATGCCAAGACTATGCTCAAGAAATTCAGGATGATAGACCGCACACCTATTGCCACACCTATTGAGACAAGACTTCGGTTGTCTCGTACAGATCCATCTCCACTAGTAAATGCAACTCTCTATCAACAGTTGATTGGGAGTCTCATTTACCTCACCTATACTAGACCAAATATCAGCTTTGCGGTCGGCTATCTTTCACGGTTCATGCAAGAACCCAGAGTTTGTCATTGGAAAGCAACAAGGCAGATCTTGAGATATCTCAAGGGCATTATGGATTTTGGTCTAGAATACAAGAAGAATGATCAGTTCTTCTTAACAAGATATTCAGATTCAGATGGTGCAAGTAACATTGATGACAGGAAATCCACTTTTGGATTTGTTTTCTTTTCGGGATCTGGTCAAATATCGTGGGGAATCAAGAAATCAAACTTTGTTTCTCAATCTTCCACAAAAGTTGAATATCGTGTTGTAGGTGGAGCTATCTGCGAAGCGATATAGCTATGTCGCATACTTGAGAGACTTGGACTACCACAAGAGAAATCTACCACCTTGTATATTGACAACGAAGGTGATCTGAAACTTATTAGCAATCTAGTGTTTTGCGAGAAAACGAAACACATAGAGGTACAGGTTCATTTCATTCGCGAGCATGTTTTGAAACACAACATTCAGCTTCAGTTTTGCCCAACATCTGAACAGAGAGCAGATATTTTCACAAAGTCACTTGCACGAGACAAATTTGAGATGTTCAGAGAGTTCATCTCCTCTTCTCTTGAGGTAATGCAAAATTAAGGGGGGGAATGTTTGGTAAAAACCTATAGTGTATAGGTAATTATGCATTGTAGATTTGATTTACTTTACCTTAGGTAATTACAGTGTTACACGGGGATGCGTCCCCTAGATTTTGGTGATGTCCCGAACATTTTAGGGACTTGGAGGGGACATCCCCAATTTTTTTTAAATCTTTCAAAAGTTTTATGATGTTTTTTACTTTTAAAAAGATGTTATTTTTACCAAGAACATCAAATTACAATCTTGAAAGTACCTAAAATACATTAAATACAGTTTAAATCCCTAAATGTCATTCGAAAAAGTTAAAATATTGAAATATTAATCTTTATGTATTATTTTAAAAGCTGTCCCCCTGCCGTCCCCAAAATTTGGAAAAAAAATTGCTGTCCCGGAAACCCCGTCCCTCCGTACCCCCATCCCCCCGTCCCCAAGACTTAGGTAACTATGGGTAATTATTAGTTACTTAGGTAACTTGTATGGGTAATATGGTTTTATTGTTTAAACCATATTATTATGTTTATTCCATTCACGTGAGTTTGTTTCAGCAGAACGTAGGTTGTTGTCTGGTTTGTTCAACCTGTGCGACCACTTGGTTGTTTGTATTCAGCTGCACAATGCATATAAACATTGCAGCTCCATAGCCTTGTAACTTGATTGCATATCAATAAGAATAACCAGGCTTCCATCCCTGTTCCTCAATTACATTGCACACCTGATAAAACAAACTAGAGGTGAAATCTGTTGAACACTCAAACAGCACCGCCACGGGATGAGTATACAACTAACTAGAGGTGAAATCTGTCAAACACTCAAACATTGGAGGATTAATTATTGCTGCTGTCCAATGCTGATAATTATTGATGCCTCTGCAAATGTTTTTTATTTTGAGACTTTTAGCTTCGTGAACCCTACACTTTTCTGTTTTTGTTACATTCACATATTTGCAAGCTCTTTGTGATCTTCTTGCTGACTGTTGGAGCCTTCTGTAGCTTGGTGGAACATTTTTATCACGTGCTAGTGATTGCTGGAGCAAAAACTATTTGCAAGTCGCTCGCAGCATGCAATTTCCTACTTTTTTAACAACAATATGGGTCGTAGGATGATTTAGTGTTTCCCAACAGCTGCTAGAAAATTGCAGCTCCAATACCTGAATTTCATTTTCATCTATCTCAAAGTCAGAATGGTCCAGATCCCAGGAGTATAGAGGGGCTAACATTCTAGAATGAGCATGTTACTTAGATGTGTTACAAGAAGATGTAGACTACGGGAAAACCTTGACTTCATTCAGGTCTAAATGATACCACATGTCAACAACAAAAGGGCCCCAATTCAAAGTTTATACACAAGCTAAGATGGAATCATCCCATTTAGTTTGTAGAATATTTCGAAGAATTTCAACCAAGGGTACGAAAAGACAAGCAATAGTGATGCTATATAACAGTTGCAAACCTACAATTTAAAAGTCCAGGTAGAAAATAACAGTAATAAATAAGTTTATGAATGTAATGCTTTGACCACAGAATATCCAATGTAGCACACAAATGAGGCATTCAGAAGATGAAATGGCCTCCAGGAATTGAAGTAACATTTCATTTTACTCCAAGCCACCTACGAGATTAGGAGGAAGAATTGAATCAACAGAAAAAAAGATTAAAAATTTAAATACCATCATTCTGAAGGAATGGTGATCATTTCTCTTTTGGTCACCTTCAAGGAGTACAGAAATATTAAAGCTGTCGAAGAAGACCAGAAGTACAAAAGATCCAAGTTGTGTGAGAAAGAAAGAGAATTTATATGAATGTCCACAGATAACCAAAAGTAGGTCAATGGGACTCGAGGATACAACAGTTAACAATAGAAAGTTCTCGGAAGAGAAATCCTAGAAGAAAAATAACAGAAGTACATAAGACAAATAAAGCAGTGTGCCAATAACACGTGTGGTAATGAAATCAATACAAATAGCAATGAAGGGTGAACAAGAGCCCCCAAGCATGTGTTGATGAAGACTGGAAGGAAATCTCATCGATTATCTTTGTTTGTGCCTAAAGTGGATTTGTTTGGGCCATCATCGATAGCTATGGAAGATCTGAAACTGTTGGTTGGGCAGTATCCAAGGTCAGAGGAGCTAGGTTGGGAGATCCTAGGAGGAAGCAACATACTTCCTCTAGAATCTCCCCTAAGATCCAAGGCTGGTGTAGCTCCTATAGTAGAAAAGAAACTCATAATATGAGTATGTCCCTGTGTAGGACACGTGAAAAACAGGTTGGAGAAATTTTCTGGTGTACCAACAAACGTCTCAACAAAGAAGAATAGAATCAGCTCACACAATCATTATTCTAAACAATACATCAATTTATTTGGCTTGATCATTAACCACTCTTAGTGGGAGCTCGCTACTTGATGTGCAGCTACTCTGCTGCTTGGCAGTTCAAGATTCTCGATAGAGTGAGGTCTGACCAAGCTCTCTCTTAGTTTTAAGAATACATAATTTCTTTCCTCATCTCAGCCTACTTCCACGTTGGCAGCCGTCAGCTCTCTGTCAGTCTCTAAAACCCTTTGCCAATGATGCATCTAGCCCTTAGGTCCCTCATAGGATTAGATCAATCCAACATAACTGATAAGATAGATAGTAGCCTTCCACAATTCAGGGATACAGTTCTATCTAACTAGGGTTATTCAATCATAAAATATAGTCCAGGTTATATACAGGAGCTTCTATTTCTAATTCAAAACAGTCAAACTCCAGTTACCATTCAAAACAAGCATACTAGAACTTGTAAACATCAGTTCATAAAATAATCCATCAGCTGAATTTACCTCCAACAGTGCCGCATATGAGTGTCTGATATCTGCAATCAGGATTGTGGTCAAAATACAGTCCCAATACAATTATAAGGCTGGCATACAGTTCTGATTATAAGAAAGGGTAAATATCTAATTATAGTCCAAGTGACTGTTATAGTAAATCAAGAGGTCAATCCAGAGTATAGTCTAAGTATTTTGTAAATCAAGAAGCCAATCCAGAGTATACCAGAGTATAGTCTAAGTATTTTGTAAGTAAAAACATTGGAAGAAGCAAGGTATAATTTCACTCAAGAACGTGTCCAGATAAATCCAAGGGGCTGAGATAAGAAATTCATGTTCCAATACGCTATGGTTCGGTCCAGAAGATACAAGGATATCCTTTTACTCACCAATTCGCATTGGGTAAATTATAATCCATAGTTCAATGTTCACCTACAATCTTCATGATCGAGAAAGGAGAAGAAGGGACAAAAGCTCACTATCACTTTCAACTCTCGAGGTGACGGCTCGAATACAGATCTTATGTTCAACTTCAGATATATCACAATCATCAACCTAGTTCCCTAGGGTCACAGTATACAATCTAGTAATCTACATGCTGTCTACATCCACTCTCTTTAAGATTTCAAGTGCTATGCAAGGGGTCCTAATAAGCTTTATGTTAGGAGTCAATGGTCAATAGTAGACAACTCTCATGGATAAAAGTTATCTATCTCAAACACACATAACTTTGAAAAATCTGGTATGTGCACTTCATTGCCAAACAGTACATGGGCACAAGAATATACAAACATCTAGGAAAAGGGACCTTACAAAATGACCAGGTATGAAAAAGGTCTATCTAGAGATGCCCTTCACTTTCTCCAAACTTCACCTCTTATGATTACTAAGCTCTATCATAGATGTGCGTGAGTGCGCACGCGCGCGTGTGCGTGTGTGTGTGTTGCTTATCACAGTCTGTAGTAGATCAACAGAGAATACAAATATTGTTATCATCCAATTTAGACATGAGTTCCAGATAGGCATGTCAGGCCTAAGAGATTATAAATGTTAGCTCTTATATTTTATATTCTCTTCTCGAAACCCATTGTAGGTCTGGGAGTTATAATTTTATTGAGGTCATCACTCTGCAGGCAGGTATAATTGTAATGATTCCGTCCATGTTTTCAAACCCCTCAGGCAATGCCTTTGAGTTATGGCCCTATGAACTCTTTTTACATATGTAGGCTTAAAATGGCTTTCACGCAGCTGACAAAAAGGATCCAATATTACTAAGTGAGTTCCTCAGACCCATGACAACTATGAGAAAGACTACCAAGTAGTTGGGATGGTGACAACATGTATGGTCCAGTGCAACTCTGTTTCCATCAAACAAGCGCTTAGGAAGCCAACATAGTTTCCATGGTGACATTTCCAACAACCAACCATACAGAAAATACTACAACACAGATTTCGCCATATCAAAGTTACAGATGAATACAGCTCAGATATGCATACAATATGTAGAGTCTCAATTAGATCAATCAGAGTTATCATCCCAATCCTGTATCAAACAAGTAAAGGGTGTTTTAATACCTGAAACGTGCCCCACTTGGATATTACTCAAAACCTTGCATACAATTAGTCCAAGGACCTGATCAAATCTACTTGGGATAGACCACTAAACCTTTCCAAACTCAAGACATGTCGTATCAAGGATGTTCAGGCAACCGAAATTCAGATTAAGATGCAAAGCACCATTTCATACAATCAATACACGCTAGATTATTTTAGTCTCAATGATAGATTGAATAACAATGCACATTTCCAATGCTTTAGTATTATTTTTTAGTAATTTCAACAAACATACAGATCAGTATCCAACAAGCCTCATGGCCTTACAAGTTTTGACCTATAAATTCCCCACATTCCTAAGAATTATTATCATACAGTTACCATTATAGTGCTTAGGATTAACACCTCTGCCTCATAGAGTTTGTACCTGTTCAGATGTCTTAAGGCATGGTCACTAATGGTAACAGGAACAGGTCGTTGCATGGTCTAGAAGGGTTCGATTCAAGTACTTTCTTCTTCATTTCTCCCCGAGTAGAAACAAAGTCAAGTGATGATATAAATTCCTCACCAATGTCAGATCTATCACTTATATGGGGTCAAGACATCCTATTCCATTGTAATCTTAAACAGGTAAATGCTACTCTATATGTAGGTTTCTAATTTGACTGAAGCAATTGCTTGGGTACGTAAAGAGCAGTAGTTTCCGTTTAACAATATCTTGTAAAGCTGTTTTTGATTCTTCCACAAGTTACCTGCTTCCACCTCAGGACTATTCCAATGCCAAGTTTATAACTCAAAAAGGTATTGTCACAAGAAAATATTCAGACCAGCTATCATGGTTGGGGTTTCTTTAAGAAGAAAACAAAAATTATAGGCATGAGTGTTTCAGTCCTCATAATAGGGACAGTCCATAGGATGTCAAACACTTTTGGGCTTTCAAAATATATGGGTACACTCCCATACGTCTCAACAAGAGGCACATGTTCCTTCTTAATGGGAGAGCACGACCCCAGACAAGAAGCTATTGATAGATCCCATATAGTGCTTCATTTTATCATTTAAATATATCAGAACACAACAATTACTATCCAGTTCACCAAAATCAGCATTGGTGCAACCCCAGACAAGAAGCTTTGAAGAGTGGTCCAGATTGATACTGCATGATCCCAACCGTGCTTATAGTGCTAAGCATTCATGCAAGCATGCTTGCTTTCAAATCAGCTTTAACTGGATATCAACCACATATCAGACTTTCAACAATATCAACTATCCTTTTCTCAAAGCATTGGTCAATATTGAGACTCTATATCATAACAACCAACTTGCAATATTTTAGTGAACATCTGCCAAAATCAGCAGTGGATATCAATTACTATGCTTGCATAACTAAATTACAGGCGAAAAACACTGCGTGCTTTTACATTTTTCATGATACATTGAAATAGCGACAAAAGTTAAAGGCGATTGATAATTCATTGTTCGAACTTATAACCAGTACATTGTTCAAATCAAAATGTTACAATGTACTTATCACTTATCTAACATTGATAAACACAATAAATGAAGATACATCATAAAACAGACTAAGATTAGGTAATAGTCATTCTTTCCAATGTCTTCAACGAGGAGCATCACTATCATCACGTGTTCATTAGAACCAAAGCACCAGGAGTACAACCGAGTTACAACTTTCACTTTCCAGATTTATATTCTCTCATAAAACAGACTAAGAATAGGTAAAGCATTGTTAATGCAACACCTTAGTAATTGTCTCTACTTCCTAACTTTTGTTTTAAACTTATCATTATAAAAGTAAAAAAGAAAGAGTTAAGAAATTAAAAAAATTAAAATCTTACTTGTGATAAAACTTTTATTGCAAGTGGCATGACGTAGGGGTATGCTTGTCCATGGAGGTATCACCACGAATAAGCATCCATCATGTATTTGTCACGAAGAGCGCTAAGGAATGCAAAACAGGACTTTCAACACATCCTCCTTTTCTCAAAGGGTCAATAGAGAATCTAATATAATCAAGATTTATCATTCCAACTTGCTTCCTTATGCCTGCATCAAGAATGCCAACCCAGTAGTCAGCATGGTTAGTAGTCCACGGCATGTCTTCCTCCAAAAATAAGCTTTCATAAAGATCAGGCTTGCCTCATTGTTTCATAAAACCTTACCAGAACAATGTTCATAAAGGTTACAAACTTATAAAAATTAATTTAATGAATTTTAAAAACTAATAATTATTTTAAAAAATAAAAAAGAATGTTAAAACCCATTCAAATATGGCTTGGGACATGTGGTGGTTGCTGTGAATCTCACTTGCCTCCTCATATACTTGTTTAATCCAAGCAATTTTTGTGCCCAATTTTTGTAACATTATGTTGAGGGAATGAACAAAAGGTGTCCAAAATATGTGTCCATACCGTGAACCATTTATTTTTTGCAACTCGCCATTTTGAGGCCCCACCGCCTCAATATTTATCAAAGATGCAATCATTTAGTCCATTTACCACTTGCCATAAATATTTATCTTAGATACAATCATTTTCCTCTTATGATTCAACATTCAATAGCAGTAAACACCACATGCAGTAAATACACAGCGGTTGCATTCACCTTCAGATGCCCTTTCCAATCACCTTAGTTCAACAGAAGGAGAAACAGGGAAGTGTAATAACCCAGATATAAGTATTGCCAAGGAGTGGGGACAAGGTCCCAAATGCAAAATGTAATCAAGTACGTCCATAGCGCAGATCCATTTACATAGCAACTAGTAAAACAATCATATTTGGCATATCCGCACCAAAGGCAGCAAAGATACCAAATCTGATATATATACATAGCAACTAGTAAAAAATTTAAAAAAAAATTAAAAACGCGTGTTTTTACATTACATACAAATATATTATTAAATACACACATATATATACATATTTATGTATATATGTGTGTGTGTGTGTGTGTGTGTGTGTGTCTATTTACATATATATGTATATATATGTATATGTATTTACATAGCAATATACATATTTATGTATATATGTGTGTGTGTGTGTGTGTGTGTGTGTGTCTATTTACATATATATGTATATATATGTATATGTGTATATGTATACATATACATATGCGTATAGGTATAGATGTATATGTGTGTATATATACATATACATATATAAATATATACACACATATATATGTATATGTACATATGTGTGTGTGTATAAAAGTATCAGATTTGGTATCTTTGCGGCCTCTAGTGTGGATATGTCAAATATGATTGTTGTACTAGTTGCTATGTAAATGGATCTATGCTATGTCAAATATGACACACACACACATGTATACGTATGTACATATACATACATCCATATGTGTGTGTGTGTGTGTGTATGTGTAATCATTATTATAAATTTCCAGCCTGCAGCATATACGTGGAGATACCCATATGCCTTTTGTCTGTGTGTGTTCATTAGGGTATAGTCACATATATACGCATAAGATCATTCCAATTTCCTCTAAAGCATATACGGCCAGTCGAATTCATTCACAAATCCCATATCTTAATAAGGGTTCCAAGGAAGAAAATGCAACATAGTATCTAATTTCCATTAGCGTCTTAGCTTAAAAGGAGAGAGACATGCCTATGCTAGCCGTGCCCTTCAAGCTCTGCAATAGTCTTTAATGACCCTTCTTTGCCCATCCGCATGACAAGATCTCCAGCAAGTTTCCCCATCGTGCTCCAGCTTAAATGGGCTCCTCTCAACTTTATCCCCATTCCCTTACACCTAACCACTTCCAAACTCAGTCCCAAAAACAAGGATGCCTAAGACCAGGGCAGAGGAACAAGAAATACCACAAAACAAGCATGCCCATGACCCAGGCTTCCTGAAAATGCTACAATGCCTACTTAAAACCATTGCCATGAGATGATGATCAACACAATACCACCTATGAAGAGGGTAAGTTTTTGAGCTCCAAAACCATAGTTTTACCAAGTTGGGAAGAAGGCTCAAACCGCCTTTGAAAGCATGCCATTATTTCATTCTTTCAATCAAGAAAAAAAAAAGAAACAATGTGGAATGATTAGGGTTTCTAACTTGTTTTCACAAGTGATTAACATTTTGTTAATCATAACTCAAGTCAACAACAATAAAGGTGAACTCCTCTATCTAGTAATTAACATTTGGTGATGCTAAGGCCCCCAAGAAATTTATAATATAATAAGAGATGGCAAACCCACCACTCCATATTAGTGGCGTTTTGTTCCCTCAATTCAAAAGGATGGAACCAAACAATAGTGATAATCCTGGAATAAGATATGCCTGTTTTCGATGTTGCTAAGGGAGGTCAAGATAGCAAGAACATGTTCATTATTATGCTAGCCATAGTCAAAATCCTCATTTGAACTATAATGCCAAAATACTATTCAAGAATAATTATGCTTGCAAAGTCTCGTTAGCACAAAATGCCACTTAATCGTGCCATGAGGGTCCAACACCAAGAATATGACATGCTCAATACAGTGGAGTCTATGAAGGATACAAATAAATCCAGAGTCAACATTCCTCATGTTCTCAAGGAGTAACTCAAGTCATCAAAAGTCACTGTAAAGAAACTACGTGTAACAATAATTGCGTTAGTACAATAGCCTTTGGCTATCCAAGGTAATGCCCAGATCATTATAACAACGCAAACTATTAATTTGTATCATGCATTAAGACATTGACCAATCATTCAATCCTTAACAAACACAAAGCAATAAAATGTAAGTTTCACCTTCTCTACGAAGGTCAAAATGGCTCGTTGACTGTTATCTAGCCGTCAAATTATGGGAGCCCAAGGTGGGATGCAATACCCTGAGGTCTAGGGGGTGACTGGTAAGTAGTAGATCCATGTCGCTAAGAAGGGGCAGAGCCACGCCGACAGGAGGAATCAAAGCCACGAGGCTGAGGGAAGGTAAGATGGGTTATCTAAGTAATCCAAATAGTAATGGTGAGCGGACAGAAGCATCGTCTGACTGATCTATCAGCTTTGATGTGTGAAGTACCAGTGTTCAAAGCGTACTTAGTGCTGCCTATCACCTGGGTGGGCTAGAAAAAAGAGGTGACCAGCATAGGGGCTCGAGAGAGAAAAAGAAAGAAAGAAAGAATGAAACTATATTAATGTCCACAAATGACCAAAAGTAGATTGACAGGTTACAACATTGGTAAGCATTGTACAGAACATTTCAGAAAACATAAAACATGGCCTCTTCTAGCTGGAGTTTTTATACCCCACAAGGATTTCCTCCTAGGTGAATTGAGCATTTTTCATATGGCCATTGTTTGTGATGTATTCGCATTTCACCATTTTCATTACTGCACATTTAGGGAATATGTTCATTGGGACATTCTAACATAGTAATCATATGTATGCATGTTGTTTACAGTAGCAAAGAATCTTGTTTCAGCATGCCTGTGTATAGTCACAAGAATTCAGCTTTGTACAATCTTGATTTCAGCATAGAGCTGTAGGCATATCTGATATTCCATAGCATAGTTATGGACACAATCAATCATGAGGATGTAAAAGGAAGCATATACTTGTGGCTAGAATATATCTGTAGCTGGAAGGTAGCATATGCGTCTTGCGTAGTCAATACATATGTTCAATTCTAATGGTTCATTTATTCGCTATGAAGCATAATCATAACAGCAAGTGTGTAAAGATTTGCAACAGCTATTAGTTGGTCAATTACAGAGCAGATCCAAGTGAATTTGAATTCAAAACTTCATTTGTGCAAATGTGATGCAAGATGTCCTTTAAAAGCTTGAATATAATTTAGAGTTTTGTCCTTCAATACAAAAAGCTACATCTATGATAGATTTTAATTTAATTTTGCTTTGAAGAGTGATCCTATATTGTGAAGTCTAAACTGTATATGGTTTTTACATGGTTATTAATGTATGTAGTCAAATTGTCACCTCTCTAGGTATTTTTACTAAGGTATAGCAGGGATACATATGACAGTTGCTATTTTTATTAGTCGCTTAATAGGGCATATTAGTTAATTTTTAACATCAATATATAACAATAACTGGTAGTGGATCAACTAGCTTTGGTCTTGTCAAAACAGTGGAAAAACGTAAACTCTCAGGAATGTCGGCATGAATTAAGATAAATTACCAGATGCACACATTAAAAGAATTCAGCAATCTAGTAAGGAAATTATCACTACATTGAGCAATTTTGATAATTTCACAATCTGAAACACACTCGTACTTCATCTGGCTATAAAATAAGACAAGAGAGAACTCATTACAGGAAAGCATAAAAATTAAAATACATATAAAAACCATTATGAAAATTAGAAAATATGATGAGTTTATAACCTAAAATTTAAAATGAGCTTTCACATTATTCTCCTGTTTAGTTAATCTCCAACAACCTCCCTCTATCCTCGTCAATTTATTGTAATGATCCCAACATTAGGTTACTTGCCCAAGAAAGAACAGATTTTTGAATTATATGCAGGACGAGATGAAAGAAAAAGGTAATTTTAAGAAAATACCAACCATTTTCTTCTCCTTTGTGGGTTGAAGAAGCCATCCACACTTCTCTGTCTGAAAGTTCAACTGCCAATTCTTCCATTGCCAAATTTATGTCAATGCTCTTGTTCACAGTACCCGAGGCTGAAATTTAAGACAAATGGGTACAAATTATCAGCTAAATATATCAAGAAGAAAAACTAATAAATCACTGATGAGATAATAGGAATATATTTTTTTCAAATGCATTTTGGGTAGATGTTCTTGTCCATATATGTTTCATCTAGAACCCACTAGCTTTCATTTCTAGTACAAGCCATAGATGATGTGTGTGTTTTCCAGATTATTCCATTCTATGTTGTGTGCAAAACAGAACAGAACGTAATCAATTATAAAACAGAACAGTGCATCTATTTTGCCAGTGTCTAGCACCCTGATGAAAGTCTTATAATATGGGAACTTATATCAAACCCTGGCTTCCTATTCGTTTATATTAACCATTATTCACAATAGCTAATCCAGGAATTACCACAGATAAGATGTAATGATTAATCATAATGTATGTTTACTGTTCAGCCAAATCAAGGATTTTCGCAAATAGTTAATGCCCTTTTAATTCCATTGAGAATCACCTCAAAAAAACTTTCTTGACCATATTAATGGGTTTTCTATAAGCCCAATATATGTACAGAAAGAAGAAAAGAAGAGTTCAGATGTGAACAATACTTGTAACAGCCAACAACAAAGGTTGTAAACATCCTTTGCTTTTCAGTTCGAAAATATGATATATCATTGGCAATCACTACACTGCAGTTTTATTTAGAAGATGTCTCAGTGTATACTCACTTATATTGTCAAGAAGCTAAACACAGTGTTGTACAATGGATCACATCAATTATCAATGCTAGCTAGAAAAGAGATAACATTATACATTTCTACCTTTTATATACCCCTGAAATACAACAAAATAAAAAGAACCATTCGTTCAAGGACCTTAAGAGACATAAAGAAGAGTAACAATGCATGTTCCTTCTCTATCTTGCAGATGGCACCAAATTAGTCTCAAGAAAACTAGTAGTTACAAGTTACAACTAGGGAGTGCATCATTTTGACTAAACAAGATATTAGAATCCAATAGAGATCAATGCCTACACCATGACAAGAAAGAATAATGTTGACCTAGAAATGAGGAATGCAATATGCTTCAGAAAGAGATATTTTGAACAAAAAAACATCTTCTGGAAAAACTATGTGCCAATATTTTGAGATATGTTTCAGAAAAAAGATATTTTAATATAGATAAACAAATGTGAACAATACAAAACACTAGAAACAGTTTAAAATAGAAACCTTTCATTCATGTTTTCATCCATGATTGCAGACCATTCAATCACTGTATATAACTTAAGTTATAATTTTTCAAGTAAACAAATTTCATAATCAATGGACTAACACAAACAAAAAATATTTGAAAATGTAATAAAATCTATAAAGAACTCCTTAAAATGCATCAAAAACAAATTTCACTCAAAAAAGAGAAACTGTATCACATATGATAAGCAAGCACAAGACTCTTATGAGTCATAAATATAGAAAAATTTGTCTTTTTAAGACATGATCAGACAGCTGTGAATGCAGATAACAGCATTAGATAGCAAGTGAATGATATATAGCTTGATGATTTCATGGTTTGGAATGATTTTACATAAATATGAGTATCATCAAAGGTGCAGCCTTTGATGATACCTTTCCAAGATTATAATTAACTTAATTAGAATATGTTAAGGAACTTAATCAACCTTAGTCTACTTGGTGCTCAAATATATCCTAAGTGCACCCAAGTACCCCTTAAGCTGCCTACATATGGCAAGAAAGCACGAGACTTTGAAGAGTCACGCATAGACACCCTTTGTCCTTTTTAAAGAACACAAGTTTCAGCCCATCCCTATCAGGGAAAGCACAATATGTGCACATTGCAATCTAGATTCTTAATTGCTTATCCATCATAATTTTTGTAATTTTGACTTAATTGCGTGGCCTAGATTTTTTTATCTAGACTATCCACAATAAAAACTAATACAGATTCGTCTTCATCATAGTTTGACAAGACATCTTGAGATTCTTGACATAAAAGTAAAAGAACCAGACACAAAAGTAACTCCCAGGGTAAGGGGGGGAGGTCATGGCCCTTGTCATGTCTTGTCTAAGGCTCTTTGGGGTTCGCGTCGCATGAGTTCATGAAGCGGCGAGTCCTGCTTTTGAAAGCAGCCCAAATATATATATATATATATATATATAGAGCGAGAGAGAGAGGCTGCCCCTAGATATGGTATATAGGCTCCCAACAACGACTACTGCCACTGTGCTGCCCGCCTAACTACTTTACTATCCCCTACACTTTCGAGCTTTCCCGCTAACCTTACTTTGGTTAGGCCCGGACCCTTATAAAAACCAAATGATTTAGGCAAGAGAAACCCAATCCATAAGTTTGTTTTGTTAACCTATATTTCTCTGATATATGCCACTCCAACCCAATCAATTAGCAACCCTCGACTCCGCCCCCATAGGGGCACTTGTTCGCCCCCCCCTCCCCCTCCCCGCTTGTCCCTTCCGGCTAAAGGAAAAAAGGGAGGGGGAGCACTCACCTCACTTTGGGCGGTGGGGTCTTTGTTCCAATTTTCCCTTGGGGCCTATTATACATGTATATTAAAATACAATAGGGGTTCTCACCTGCAAAATCGATCGATCGAATCTATTTGTCAATTCTTTCCATTCAAAACAGTATTTTCTTACTATTTTTTTCCATTCCAAATAGTACTTTTGGTACATTTTTATAAAAGCATACTTATCCAATGTATAATCCGATACTAAAGAGTATTCATTAGATCCGTATAATGATGTATATTTCATCAATACGATCTTCACCAAATAGAATCTCTTGAATCTTTTTTGAATATAATTGTCAATTTTTACCTTATATTGATTCAATATTAGTCTTACTGAAGTTTCAGTTCTATCATTGTTTGTTGTTATTTTATCTACATATTCATTCATGCGCTCTAATATCCACTGAGGGCACCATCCACTTTATCCATTCCCCAATTTCCTAAATCGTCCTACACCATCCATTCCATCCCTTCATCCATAACATCCTAAACATCTTAAACATATCATCCTACCCTACATCTGGGGGCAGATTGACTTCCTATCTCTTGCATACCATCCCTATCCTCAACTATCCTTGTCAGCCATCATACACATCCTTATCATCACCATCATACCTCTCATGTCCAATCAACTTCCCATTTTGGCCTTGCTAAAGATGTTGAGGCAATCTTGGGACCTATTTTGGGAAACATCTTGGTATATCCTCTTTAACATGCCATCAAAATAAAACCTGGATGATGGGGCATGTGGTCGTATGCAACATGGTCTTTAGAAAATCCCTCCTACATCCTTCCTCCATTGCTATCCATCCCATCCTATCATGCATCCCTCAAATCCATCATATCTTATTCTATCATGACTCGTATTATCTCAATCCCTTTCAACTATCCCATCCTTTCAACCACCATATCTTGAATTTTTTCAACCATCCCATCCCAAATCTTATCTATTCCCCCTTCATCCACTATCATTGACGTCCCTAACACTAGAATGGGATTTCTCCCTTCGTAGTTTCCCCTTTGCCCGCCAATCCAAAAATATCCTACAAAAATCAAAATAAATCTCACATCCAATACCATTTATCTTGTCATTATCCTCAAATAATCCAATCAATGCAAAATTTCTAGGGATACATCACCACTCCCCTTGCATGCATCCTTGCTTGGGGCAAATCAATCAATTAATCTCATCATCAATCGCCAAACATGGATCTTTAACTGAACAAGGGACATCACATTTGCTTTTGTGTGTGCTTTTGTTTTGCTAGTTCATCTGCTTGCTTGTTTATCTTGGTATTTTTATTTTTTGTTGCGTCAGTATTTGTCCAATGATGTGAGGACCGTTGTGCATATTTCCCTTTTTGAGTCTGTCCAATGACATGAGGGAAGTTGTGCATATTTTCAATTTTGAGTCAGCCTGGGGCATATGGTGATAATGTCATCATGGTTTTTCCATATCATGGTGCATCTTGCTCTATGCCACAGCAATAAGGTTGCTAATGATGACAATAGTGGGCAATTTGTGCAACATGGCGGCCACATTCCCCCCATCATAATCATCCTCTCCCATCATCTAAGCTAACCACCTTTCTCTATCGCAAATCGTTCAACTAACCTAACTACATATCTACCCGAACTACCCATCACTAACCATCTCTCTCCTCACCACCTACGAGGAGCATCCTATCACACCATCATCTCTCATTCTTTTTGTCCCTCGATCATTGATATTTCAATCGCATCCTCATCACACCAATCATTCTTTGGCACCATTTCACTCCTGCATCATGCTTGCATCCTTTTCAACAATGATGAAGTTAATCAACTCCAATCCAAATCAATTATCCAAATATTCTATCCAATATTCTACCAATATTCTACCAATATCAATCAATCCATCCACAGTTTATGACTTCCCACTTTCATGTATCATTGACTGGGGCACATCCGGGGTCATAACTTTATCAATCTTGCTCCCTCGCATACATCATTTCCTAGGGCATCATCAATCTATCAATTAATCCATCAATCAATCTATAGATCACTCTAAGCCAATCATTGCATGCAAGCATAGAATCCAAAGGGCTAATCTCCTCCATTCATCACATCTATCACCATCTCCTCATCCACCCATCAAATCTTGATCTCTATGTTACCCAACTATTCTTCCTTCAATGCATTATCCCTTCTACAAAATTCATCACGTATCCTTCATCTACTAAACACCCATTCATACAGAAATATTCCATAACCTATCAAACATCTAAACAACATCATTTCAAACCTATCCATTGTCTTTGAGAGCTGGTTAACTATTGAAATTTTGCTTGCATCCTATAATCTAACAATCGATTACATCCATCCTCAAATCATTATTAATCGAACAGACTATCTCCAATAAACCAATCAATCATCTATCAAGTAATCAATCAATCAATTAAACCTTTATGACTTCTCCCTCTCATATATCATTGAGTAGGGCACATCTAAGGTTGTAACATCATCAAACTTGCTCCCTCGCATATTTCATTTCCTAGGGTATTATCAATCTATCAATTTCTCAATCACTAAATCGATCATTTACTAATTAATGCAAGCAAGCCTACAAAATCATATCATTAACTACATCCTATCCCAATCTCATCACGCTTCGTTTTGTCGACCAACCTGTTATCCTCTTTTTGAGCGGTCATCCGTCTCGTTCTTCCCCACATGACCCCTCGAGGGGGCATCACCCTTACTAACCCAACTTTGTCTTCTATCTTCTTTGAAAAGCCATTGTTTCCTCTAGTCGCAATAACCTTTCAAAGAGGGGCAAAATGTATACACCTAAAATTGATCACTCCCTCATCACCACTACTAACATTAATCTTATCTCCCTTACATTCATCCTACATAAACTAACCTCACCCCTCATTTTCCTATCATCCCAATTAATCACCTAATTATCTCTTGCTTAATACTAACTACATGCTTTCACATTTTTAGGAATTTTATATTTATGGCTACCTATCCTCACCTACCATCCTAGCCTCTCCTACAAATCCTTCAACTAATCTGTCTTCTAATCATCATTAACCTAATCTAATCATTTTCTAGAGTTCTCCATCTCTAGAACCTTCATCTTCTACCACCTTCCCTGAATTTAAAATTGCTAAAATCCCTCCCATCTCGAGAACCTTCCTCATCCAAATCAATCCTAACCATTGATCTAAATCCATCATGGCTTCATCATAGCCATCCATTCCTTCGTGTGGCCTCTATAAATTGAGCCCCGCCTTCTATGCAAACCATTGGAGAAGCACACCAAGCTCTTGCCACCTTGATCATCAATCAAGCCATCATCCTTCATCAATCAATCATCAAGCTTCTAAGGGGAGGTGTTGCCAAAATCCATGCGCAAAATCCATTTTAAGGTAACCAATATGAATCGATTATCTTGAGAAAATCCAACACTTCACAAGGGAGGTGTCTTTGGTAAGTAAAGGTATTTTTTCTATCCCTTGTCCGCTCAATCGAAGGTATGCATTTGAGTTAAAGTAGAGATATTTGGTATTGCATCCATGGTTTTATAATCTATGCTCTAATTTTCTTGCACACACAGCAAGAGAAAAAACCAAGTCTGAAGTGTAAGTAGACATTGGAGCCAAAGCCAAAGCTGAAACCAAGAAAAGGTTCAGCCAAAACCGACGGACCAATACCACTCATGAGTTAGGAGTGGGAAGATACTACCAAACAATTCCCTTTTCAAAGGAAGTGCAAATCTTCCTAACCAAGCAGGGTTGGGGGGTGCTGCAGAAGTATCAAGTGATGCTTTGATATAGACCCCTCCTTTGGGGGGAGACGAACTCCATTATACCTAGGCAACCCAAACTACAAGTCGGAGTGAGCAACACAAAAAAGAGACCTAAGGGTAAGCAAGATAGTGTACAGATCGCTTCCTAAGGAAGGGTCGAGTATAAGGACATGTCCAACGATGGTGAGAGAACAAGGAACATTCGACACAAAACTTCCTAAGGAGAATAACCATATTCAAATATCCATGTCAAAAGCACCCCGTGTCCACAACCATGGTCACCCCATCAACTCTAGAAATGCATAAGATTCCAAGATTCACTAAAGACGGTTATGAAGACCTAATATGGCATTGCAAGACATGCAACCCAATTTAGATTGTTAATAGGTAGACAAAGGTGTGTCACTGGTTGCAGTGTTTTTCGGCCACACTTCAAGGAGAGGCTAATGAATCATCATGGGATAGACTACGGAAAGAATTTGAGAAGGAACTCAAGCTCCTTGGATACAATAATGAAATTGTCACTCAAATCTATAATAGCCGGAAATGTAAACACAACAATGTGTGAGCCAATAACCCCCAGGAGATCATTATCAGGTCTACCCTCCCTTCTAAAGGTTCTCTCGTCTTGACGTTTATCACAATGGGAAAAGATATGATAAAAAAGAGCTCTTTTGGATTGTTAACAATGGTCAAATGGTTAATTTTTGGATTGATTCTTGAGACAGTAAGCCACCTCTCATTCTCCAAGTCTCTCACCTTAAACCCATGATGGAACACATGAAGGGCATTGGTTGGATTAAGGTTGCCCATTATGGGCGAACTGTTGCCCTTCCTTGGGAGAATGGAAAAGATTGGAATCCTGTTTCAGAATAGCCCATTGCAATACGTCATAAGGATCTCACTCTGCTTCATAAATTCCTACAGGCTAAACCTTTGTCTTCTTCACTACTACCAGATAAATTGGGATGCGAACAGGATGCTTCTAGTACATATTCAGTATCTACTGGCTATTCTTCATTGTTGGTTGATAATCCTCATCCTCTTTGGTTTCTTTTCAAACATTTATGACTGCCAAAAATGTGGCCCAAAGTCAATTTCTTTGTTTGGCTTGTTATTGATAGAAGAGTTCTCACAGGAGATCGTCTTTTGAAGAGAGGTATGTATGGCTCTTTCAGATGCATTTTGTGTTTGCAGGACAAAGAATCTTCATCACATTCCTATCTGGCATCA
This sequence comes from Taxus chinensis, assembly GCA_019776745.2. NCBI lineage: Eukaryota > Viridiplantae > Streptophyta > Pinopsida > Cupressales > Taxaceae > Taxus > Taxus chinensis. The sequence continues at coordinate 262,745,018 of CM034150.1, forward strand.
ATTCTCTTCCTTGTTTCAATTACACTAGAATAACTTTGCATCCATCGAAGAGACTTTCAAAGCATGGCAGAGAAGTCTTCCAAAAGGCAAACATTTCCTTTTGATTCTGTGGACTAGGATCTTGTTGGCTAGATTTTTTGCATAGCTGAAAACCTAGGCAGTCATGAGATAAATCTCCCTCATTTACCAGTGAGGCTCCCGTGTCAGATTTGTCAATAAAATATGCTAGTATCTATATGGGGGTTTTGCTTTAACTATTCAGCTCATGAACCATAGTTGTATAACTTTGCAGCAAGTAAGCAGTTGTTTAAAGAAAGGAAATATTTATAGAAGTGAATAATAAAACACGGGGAAGAAATAGGGAAGATGTGCAACCCAATCAATAGATAACAAAGTTGATTGCATGCACATAGAAGAAACCAATAGATATCAACACACAAAATTATAAGCAAAGGCAACTCCAGATCTAGATCTAAAATAACACAGTTTATTAGAAGATCTAAGATAAAAAGCTAGAAACAAAATGCACCGTGACACAAAGTTCTCCGGAAATCTGCTCCTTTATATTCTTTTGCTTCAAGTGGCTCTCAGGGGTTTTCAGCACAAAGTCTGGAACACAAGAATGCTGCTTACAAATTCTGATCCTTTAACCCGTAGGTTCTTCCTCTACTTATAGCATGTAGAGGGAAAAATACAAATAGGAAGCTTTTAGTTGAACTGGCACATGTTGAAGTCGGAAAGGAAACAATTGGCAATCTCCCTCCTGGAATTCCTCTTTGTATGACATGCATGATTTGCAACTAAAGATAGAACCTTCTATTTTGCATGTCTGCCACCTATTTCCAAGTAGTTGACTTCTTCAAGTAATGGCTTTTAAACCAATCACTTAAGTTTTAAAATTTAATTGATCGCTCAATTACTTTGTTGGAGGAAATAAGAGAAAGAAGAAGAAAGAGGAAAGTTGCAGTCTTGTCATTTTTCATATTCTGCATGCAGCTGATTCTTCTGCATTTGATTCTCACCAAACTGAATCTGGAAGCAGCTGGATCTGGAAGCGGCTGGATCTGGAATTCCGCTTATGGGTGTTGCCTTTGCCTTGTCTTCCCTCTTATCCTTGAAGCTTTTGCAATTCTTTTCCAATACATGCATCAGTGTAATGTTTGCCATAAATAACTCATCATTTTTATTTTTAATTGCATATGAGCAATTAAAAATTCTGGAAAGCACTCCTATTGAATGCAACTTCAATGAAGGCTTCAACTGGAAGATTGGGAGCACATGCACAAGATCCTGGAAGGAATTTTCCACGAACTGACTTCTACACAAGCTGCGTCAGAAATAAGAGGATGAATTTGTGTCAGAAGCTTTTGCAATTATGAGATCTGATTTGGATCTGTGTCTCCGGTGTCAGCAAACTTAGAAATGATGCATGACTCTGTTGTGCTTTCTTTTTCATCCCGCTTTCCCATGGCTGAATCTGTCTTGGTCTGAGCAATTCTTTTTCTCTTTATTCAACGGGAATTCTTCACAACCGGTGCAGATTTGGAGATTTCTTCAGATTCGGAGGATATGTTCAATGTATTGGACATTGATTTAAGCTCCCTTTCTCTTATAAAAGCGCCTGTAATGAATTCCTGCAATTAATTCAGACAAAGATGGCAACCGGAACATGAACACTTGATTTTAATTATATGCATGCAAAGCAAGCATGAATTTTACCAACTTCACCTGAGCGCCTGTATCACTTATGCAGACAATTATTCAGACACAAATCAACCTCCTTCAAACCTAGGCACGAAATTTGGAAGCCTTCCAGCAGTAAAAACATCTTCTGTGCAAAATTCCTCCTTCTTTGGGCGCCAAAATTGTCTGGGCTCCACGTCTTTGCTATTGAATTAATTAATTCATCTTTATGGCAACCCCTGCTTATATAATCCTCATAATTCTATAATTAATTATTACCCCTCCTATTCCTGCCAATTAATTAATTAATTAATTAATAAGTTTTTCTCTTCAAATGGGGCGCCTATTTTGTGCATGCTCATGGCTGCCATTAAATAAATTAAATTTATTTAATTTTAGCTCTCTACTTCCAGTTCACTTAAGCCTCACAGTGTGCTTTGACCTCATCCACTAAAAATAGGAATTAAATTAAATCAATTAATACTTTAAAAAATATTATTCTTCTCCCAAATGGGCGCACTTTTTTGTCATAAAGGCGCTGCATTAAATACATAATATTTATTTAATTTTAGAACTTTTAATTCTGACTTCCTTTATCCACTTTCCCTTTGTTGACTTTTCCACATGCTTAGGCGCCAAATTTGGAGAAGAAATTAATTAATTTAATGCATTTAAAGCTGCCCTTCTTTCCCTAAAGGGGTCGCACTTTTTGGCATGAGCAATTTCTATTTTTAAAAGTCAGTTGACAATGAGATTATTTACCCTGCAAGGCAGCTCCGAAAATCCCATGATCCACTTAAGTTGTTTGACTTTCATAATGGGATTATTTACCCTGCAAGGCAGATAATAAAATCCCATCAATGCCTTAAGTGATTTTTCTTTTATTCCACAATGGGAATTTCTTGCTTGTTGCCTCTAATTTTCCCATTGTGACTTAAGTGGCATTGCTTTCATTAGAAAAAGTACCTTGCTAAGCAGGTACAAAATTCCCACCTACCCATTGCTTCCAAAAATCTCATGATCCACTTCAAACCCTCTTTTTCCAAAAATGCGGTTTGCCCAGAAGAAGTTTTTTTGTGCACGACTTCGTCTTTTCCGAGAGGACCAGACCTCCGATGGCAAATTCCTTCTGGCATAACGTGCATAGGTGATCTCCAAATACTCCAGGCAAAGAATCAGACCAAATCGGCAAAGGAATTGATTCAGAGAAATTTCACAGAAAACAAAACGGGAAAACACAAAAAACACAAAACGTTGCCAAAAGTCACAAATAAAGACTAAAATTCATTCCTAGTTAAAACCCTACTGGTATATGGGAAAATTGACATGTACGATCACAACAGGGTTAAACCGAAGCACAATTTGCCTCAAACGGGGCTCAAAATAATTAAATACAAATTTCCCACAGGTAAACCCCAACGACAAAATATAACAATTTTGGGCATCTGGGTATTTGGCGAAAATGGCTAATATGGCTCCTTGGGAATATCTTGACACATTATAGAAACCTTCTGGCAATTAACACACAAAACGACCCATTATTTTAAAAGAACGGAATTTTTTAATATGGGGTAGTCCCAGATTTCAAAGCGAAATCTGGGGACACCAGATCTCCCTCACCCTGTAGAATATTTGGAAAGAAAGGAATCGAAGAATTTTTCAGCAAGATAGTAAAGAGAAGTCTTTTATCTGGGAGAAAATTAAAATTAACACAGCAGAAAGTCTGAAACATAATATCTTTACCCCAGAGTCTATTCCCGGAGTGGTTACATCTCCTCAAACAGGTATATCTGGACCCTAGGAATGTTACGCTCCCCTGTAGGCAAATTAAATAGCGAGCCATAAGTGTAAGTCAATGGAAAAAACCTCCTTTGGGATATGGAAAGTTGAACACAGACAGTGCTTCTAGAGGGAATCCAAGAAGAGCTGATGTGGGAGGCATTGTGAGAGACAGCCAGGGTGAGGTTCAGTTCTTCTTTGCAGAGAATTTGGGTACTACTACTAACAATTTTGCGGAGGTTAAAGAAATCTATAGAGGCATGCAGGAGGCTTTAAAGATTGGATGGCAAAAGCTTCAAATTGAATCGGACTCTCAAATAATTTTAACATTGTTATTTGATAATCGAACAGATTCTTCCTCCAATTGACGAATAGCTAAAGAAGTATGGAGGATACAAAAATTGAAGCAGAAGTTTCAAGAAGTTCAGATGTACAACATTCCCATTGCAAGGAATAAAGTTGCCGATGGATTAGCGAATTGGGCCTTCGATAATAGAGATCTCCTTTGGTATGGCATGCCTCCTGCATGGTGGTCCAATAAGCTCCAACGGGATATCAAACATATTCTAAGTCTGGACTCCTCATAATGATTATGTTTTTAGTTTTTCTTTTATATCATGTTCAAGCCTGGGCAAATAGTTTTCAGGTTTGGCATAGTCATGTACGTACTTTTGATTTCTATCTAATATAAATTTTTGGTGGAAAAAAAATGGGGGAATGTACTCCTTACACCCATCTAGGAGAGTTTCCGGCCAATCTATGATGTGTTGTACCCAAATATTTCACATTTTCAAAACTCCCTAAAATTGTGTCCAATATGTTTAGAAAAGAAAAATACACATTTTTTCCTGAAGAACTTGTTGGTTAGATTTTCTGCATAGCAAAAAACATAGGCAGTCATGAGATAAATCTCCCTCATTTAACGATGAGGCTCCCGTGTAAGATGTTTATCAATCTGGTAAGTATGAATCCTAATAACTATTTGTGGGGGTTTTAATTTAATCACAAATCCCATGAACCATAGCTAAACAATTCTGCAGCAAGTAAGCAATTGTTTCTGAAGTATTTGCAGAAGGGGAAAAAATGAAATTTGGGAAAGAAGAAAGGAAGATATGCAATTCGACCAATAGTTTACAGAGTTGGTCTCATACATAAAGATTAAATAAACAAGTAGATCTCACAATATTCAGAAGTAAAGGAAAAGAAAAACTTCTAATCTAAATCTCAGATAACACAAAGTTTATCTAAAGATCCACATAGAAGTAAGAAGCAAATGCACCGTGGACACAAAGTTCTCCAGAAATCTTCCTTTATTCAATTCCTCAGCTTTCACAAAAATGACATCAAGGGTTGCAGCACAAATTCTAGAACTCAAGAATATTGATTAACAAATTTTGATCCATGTTTAACCCGTAGGTTCTTCCTCTATTTATAATTTATAAAGGGCAATGCAAATAGGAAGCTTTCAATGAATTGCCACGTGTGGAAGCTATGAAAAAGGGAAGCAACTGGCAATCTTCCTCCTAGAATTCCTCTTTGTATGACATGCATGATTTATAATTGAAAATAGAACCTTCTATTTTGTATGGCTGCTACCTATTTCCAAGTAATTGACTTCTTCCAGTAACTTGAAGTAATGGCTTTTATAGTCAATTACCTTAGTTTTACAATTTTAATTGATTGCTCAATTGCTTTGTCAGAGAAAATAAGAGAAAGAAAAAGAAAGAGGAGAAGAAATTAGAAGAAAGTTGCAATGCTCTCAGTCTTGTTCTTCTTCCATACTTTGCATGTTGATCCAACCTATATTGCACTTCTGCTTCATTCACTTTAGCAATGAATGATCTGAATGATATCTCTGCCTTGAATTTGGGATGTTTTTTTCTCCCATATGTGGTTGAATCCTTTTCTTCAATTCTCACCAAACTAGATCTGAAAGCAGCTGACTGAGATTTACTTGCGGGTGCTACCTCTGACCTGTCTTCCCTCTTATCCTTGAAGCTTTTGCAGTTCTTCTCCAGTATGTGCACCAGTGCAATGTTTGTCGTAAACAATGCAGACAAAACTCATCACCCTTCATCGTGCCTGAATCAACCTTTTTCTAAGATCTTTTTTTATTTCTGCCAAATGACCTTGCAAATATGAGAGCTAGATCTATTTGTGCAGAACCTGCAATTTCTCCTGATTCTGAAGATATATTCAATGTATCTGACATTGACTTTGTCTTCTTTACCAATATGGGCATAAATGAAGTATTACTGCAAATAATTCAAACAAGCATGTAGTCCATAGCATGAATATCTAATTTCTTCACTGAAATCTAATTATAAAGTTTGTTGCCCTCTATTTTTTGACTTTGTTTGCATGCCAAGCAATCTAAAAATATTATTTTATTCACATGTGCACTCACATCAACATGTAGATAGCCAGAATAATAAAAAGGAAGCCTTTTCAACCCTAGGCACGAAAATTAGATGCTTCCCGGCAATTAAAAAAAGTCAGCTTTTAGGCATTTAGCTATGTCAGAATGGGTCGCACTTTTTGGCTATAAGTCATGTTAAAAATAAGAAGGGAAGGAAGTGGGAATTTTTACCCTTCCAGGAAGCTCCAAAATTTTCATCTTTCACTTAAGTGATTTAACTTTAATGATGGGAAAAAACAACCTTCCAGGAAGGCTCCAAATTCCCACCTTCCTTCCACCACCAAAATTCTCATTGGCACTTAAAAACCCTCCTTCCAAAAAGTGTGACTTGCATAAAAGAGAGCTCTTTTCCAAAAGTGCGACTTGCATGGGTGAATAAAACTTCTTTGATGGGAATTCTTATCCTTCTTGGCAGCCCCAAAATTCCAATTTGTACTTTAAGTGATTTATCTTTCATAATGGAAAAAACAACCTTCCAGGAAGGCTCCAAATTTCCACCTTCCTTCCACCACCAAAATTCCCATTGGCACTTAAGTGAATTAACTTTAATGATGGGAAAAAACAACCTTCTAGGAAGGCTCCAAATTCCCACCTTCTTTCCACCACCAAAATTCTCATTGGCACTCAAGTGATTTAACTTAATGATGGGAGAAAACAACCTTCTAGGAAGGCTCCAAATTCCCACCTTCCTTCCACCACCAAAATTCCCTCCTTGCAAAAAATGCGACTTGCATGGAAGAAAGCTTCTTCCCAAAAAGTGTGACTTGCATGACTTCTACTTTTAAAGTTCCGTGAAAACTCATCAACAACATTTTATTTCCATTTTTGGATTTTCAGTGAAGAAAACACAAGCATAGAATAAAATTTTCCATTTTTGGAAAGGGTTCGGGAAGATGTAGCAGCAAAAACTTGGAAGTGCCATAACTTTCACTCTATGGCTCCGTTTTAGGTGTCATTTTTCTCTAAAAGTGCATATTTTCTCAAGCTCTACGCATTGATGGCAATATTTTTCTTATTTTCATAAAATCCGTTTTTGCACCTTTTTGGACCAAGCAACTTGCAATCTCCTGAAAGAATCATGAGCTCTGATCACCTTTAGACAGATTAGTAATTAAAAATACTAGATAATTTTTCAAAACCCTAGGCCTGGGGAAAGGTCTGGCAGGAAGAATGAATAGGCTACTGGAATTGCTGGAGAAAACAAACCAAAACACAGACAAAAAGAAATAAAACAAAACAAAAGAAGCTACAGGCAATTGCTCGAAAAATTTCTCCAATTACCTGATCTGTAAAAATTCTTCCCCCCAAGTGAATGTTTTGTGGTAATAATGATGGGGTGAAGTGCTTTATATAACCTAAATCCTCCAATTTTTGCTCAATCTATTTTTAAAAGAACTTTATTTATTTAATAAATACATAAATAAAATGCTTGCAGACAAGGTCTGGCGAAGGGATTGAGTGAGTTTTGGCATGTGGGTATTTGTTGAATTTGGTTTTTATGACTCTCTAGGGATACCTTAGAGCAATGCAAACAACTGCAGGCAAAACAAACACAAAATGACCCATTACTTTGAAAAGAACGAAAAATTTTAAAAGGGGTAGTCCCAAATTTCAAGGTGAAATCTCGGGGACACCAAGACTGTGCTAAAAAAGAGTATTTCGCCTCTAAAAGGGGAGGCACATTTTCGGACGCTAAGTGAAAGTGCAAAAGTTCCACCCAATAACTCAAAGTGATCCTGATGCAATTTTGAAATGGAGATGGAAGTGTGAAATCTCCGCTTGGGAAGTTAAGACGTGCTCGGTGCTCTCTACATAACTATGGTGTGTGAGGCACACCTTTGAGGCTCGCAAGGATGTTCCAACAAGGAAAAAAAGTGTGTTTGGTGTGGAATGCAAGAAGAGGTGCACAAAGTGCTTGAACATGGCAAAGGAGGACGTTCCGTCAAAACAAAGAATGTGTGGCCGATAGACTAAGGAGAGGCAAATAAGATAAAGCACTTAACGCATGCCTAGGGATTTTGTGCAAAAGCGCGAAGTGGAAACAAAAAATGTACCTAACGTGGCTAGGTAGGAGAGGCATGTGAAGCACTTTTGTGGCTTGGACGTAATTGTGGCAAAGAAACCAAAAGGAAGTATCAGATGGGAAACGAAAGCATATGCAACATGCCCAAATGAAAGGAAAAATCATGGTGTTTCGAGGACAGAGGAAAACTTAAATTGTCCCTAGCTTCTCTATGATTTAACCCCAAACCCCTGCTTTCGGATCCAAAATAACAAAAGATATATTGGTGGTAAACCACACCAACCAAAAAAGCAGTAAATACATAGATTTCTCATGAAAACAACGCGACTCCAGGGGAGAAGATTATCGAGAGTACTCTCACCAGGTTCCAAACATTGAAAATTGAAAAGGCAAAAGAAAAGAATCAATGTCGAAAACTTGATGGATTTTGCATTAAAACAAAGCGCACCTTTGTGGTGCCAGTAGCACCTCAAGAACACGCCACGCTCAAAAATGCGCCAGATTACAAAGGAACAATACCGTTTCCTATTTTGGTCATAACGTTTGCATTCGGACTCCATTTCAGCTCCCATATGAAACGTTGGAAAGCTATTTTGCCAATCTATCCAATGTTGTGAAATGGTCAATCCTCAAAAACTCCCCTAGATGGATTAGGAGAGGGACTATGAAAGGTCACTTTCGTAAAAAGTAAAATACAAAATGTAAATAGGTGAAAATAAGGTGAAGGGTCACAAAGGAGTTACATTCTTTTATTATAAATAAGATAAGTAACCATTGTAAGAGGACTTTTGGATGTCCAAAATTTTACTTAAGAAGAAGTACAAGAAACTTTGTGTTCATGTCCAATAAGAAATATAGAGAGATATACAACTTGGTGTCTTGCAATTTCTTTGGTGATAGCATTTATGTTGAATGTATGCCTTTCTTTCGTTCCTTTTTTGAATGCAAGATCCCAACATTAAATTGCCAATATTCTTATGGTTTACTTACCTGCACATAGGGACAAACTCCAAGTTTATTTACTTATATGTTCATCCCCTTCCATTCTCTCTCTCCATTCTCAGCTTTCCTAATTTTCATTACAGTTTCCTTTTTATGCTTTCCGAACAAAAGTATTCAAAAACCCAAAAAAAACATATCTTAGGAGGTAGCTGCACCTCTCGCATGCAAAGGAAAACCACCCACTTCAATGGTGAGTTCTCTGTTGTTGCAGAGTTATGATGTTGTCCATTGGGCGAATCAATGAAATAAGCAAAAAACAGCAGCGACATAGATTCCAGCCAACATGATGCAATGGCTAGAACGAGCCTATAATCACTATCTTTGTAGTTGAAGAAAAGGTCCTATCATAGTCTATACCCTCTTGTTGGGAAAACCCCTTTGTCACCAACCTTGCCTTCTGTTTTTCTAGGGATTCATCAACCTTGTATTTTTCGTATACACACAATGTTCTCCTTTCCTTACGTTAGTTCAATAAGAACCAAGGATTTTTTTTCATCGTGGCATCATACTCCACCTGCATACCCTTTTCCCATTCATATTTCCTCTTTGTATCATCACAAGAATTAGGCTCACATGAAGTGTTATCCATTTAAGAAAGTTACAAACGCTAAATTGTTATCAAATTCTGTGAATTGTAATCTTTCTCACTCCATTTCTTAGGCCTTCCACCTGAAGTATTGTGAGAATCTCACCTCTTTTGGCGGCTATGGTAGAATAGTGTCGCTTTAGTCTATAACTATTCTTTACCAGAACAATCTGGTGATCAGATCTGCCAGCAACATCAATCGAAGATAATTTACCCTCAAAATACTAAATCTAAGGCATTTATGCCCTATCATTATTATGTGGCACCTGTCAATCTTGCACATTAACCTAAGTCTCCTTGATTGTTGCTTTATTAGTATCAATCAAGAATGGATAATCTCACTTACATTTTTATCCACAACATTATTCCTACTAACTTTCATTTTATTGAGAGTGACATCAATCATCATATATGCCTTAAAAGGATCACTATAACCAGCAGACATCATTTTCATGCGCCAAGAATCTGACATTTTTTTTCTTGTAGGTGAAGGACACAATCATTTAAGCCAGAGATTGGGAAATCATTCACATTCAATTTTTCATTTGTCCATGCTCCTCAGGCGTAATGCCTGGAAGTGCCTTACAAGTATATTTGTTGAGCAAATAGACAAGAATATGAACTACTTCCAGCCATTAATTATTTGGAACATCATTTCCTTCATGAATCACAATCAGTCGATTTCACATCTTCATCCACCGCATTTTGTGGTGTATTTGCAATTGTGAATTTTATATGTGATAACCGTATTTGTCAAAACCAGAAAACTCCTATGAGAGGCAAATTCACCCCATTGACAGCCCAAAAATATGTTTACTCCTACTGGTTTCATTTTCAACAACCTTAAATTGTTTGAAGAACCCAAAAGCATCAAAATTCTTATTTTAGAAATATAACCACATTTTTTGCCATAATTATCAACAAATAGCACAGAATATGTGGCACCAGAAATAAAGCTTACCTTCACAGCTTCATAAATATCACCATGGACCAACTCCAAACAAAATATTTCACTTGTCAAGCCTTCCCTTCCTCAGAAGGCTAATGGCATAAACTTCTTGTTTTTTGTATGTGATGAAATCCTTCTGCAATACTCTGTTTCTCCAAAGTAGAAAGATAATGTAAATTCAAATGACCAAATTGTTGGTGCCAAAGCCTCTCAGTGTTGGCAACAAAAATGAAGGCATAAGTTTGTGAAGGGTAAACCTCCTGAAATTGGTGGATATTATGTTTTCTATCACTGGAGGCTTTAACCGTATGTCACCTCTCAACTTTCACAAGACATTGATTTGTACAAAATGTTACCTCCAAATGTCTTTGCCTAATGATTTGACTGACAAACTATACATTCCTACTCATGACAGATACAGAAAATTATGAAATGTGTTTCTCTTATCTCTGGCCTCTTTGATTTGAACATTTCCATGGCCTATACATTGTGTTATACCATCACTGAGAATCACACTTTCGGAGCAATTATTATCTGCAACAAAGGACACAGACAAATCCTTCCAAATATTCATGTGTTTGATAGCACCTAATTAAAATACCAAATAATATTATTCTAATGTTGGGAAACAACTAAGACAGATTTATCATCTTCACACTCGTATTCAAGAATATTGGCTTGATAATGACTTGACTTAAATTATTTCTTCTTATTTTCTATCCATACTCTGTTCCTACTGCCTTACTTTGGGCGACCCATCTTACCATAGAAGTACTGCCTTACAGTTTTGTAGGTAGAAGAGTGTGTCGTAAACACCTCAGCCAATTCTTTTCCTATTTGAGACTACAACTGTGTCTTCTCTTTCTCATTGACCTTGCCAACAAAGGCGCTTTTTGAAGCTCTATCACTCTTCCCAAACTGCTTCACTGTCTTTTGTTTTGTAGGAGCTTATTACACAGCTTGTCAAAGTAATACTAGCATCCTCAAAAATCTTATTAATGGTTTCAACAAAGTTTCCCAAGGAGGCAGGCTTCTAAGAGTGATCACAATCAAATCCTCTTCTTCTACATTCTAAACAATGGCAGCAAGTTGATCCCTCATATCTTTGATGTTCAACAAGCATTGTTGAAGTGAGTTTCCTCTTCCACACTATGAGAGAACAGGTTTTTCAGATAGAAGGTGCTCCTTCTATCAGAAATTATTAAGTCATTAGTAGTTATATATTAATTAATGTTCGGCTGTAACCTCCTCGACAATTTTGTAACTATCTTTCATAATAAAATGACAGACACAATCTATGGTGTGTGCATTCTGATTCATCTTCCTTATTTGTCTGTTGACATCTTCTAACATTGATCTCAGGTCAATTAACTTGTAAATGTAAGTCCACACCAAAACACCAAACCGGGGTGCTTGGTAAGGCACTTACAAATTTTCATGACATATGATAGCCTCTCTCAAGTGGAGGTTTTAGACTTGAGTGGCATAGACATGTCAGTTATGGGATGTGATCTCGGGTCAATTAACTTGTAAATGTAAGTCCACACCAAAACACCAAACATGGGTGCTTGGTATCAAAGCCATTCGTGCTCAGTAGGATTCACAGTGCAAGAAGACGATTGTGGAGGAGGAAGTCATGAAAAGATATTTCAAGGACAAAAGTTGTTCGTGAATTTCAAAGTAAATTCACTATCTCTTTTTTTTGGAGGTTGTCACAACATTTTTGAAGGGCATTCTCACCTGTTTCAATCATGGTTATCCTAAAAACACCAAAAACGTGAGTAAAATCACAAGAGTTGTCAAGGTGAAATCGTGAGTCAAAACACAATCACGAGGGAGGAATCTGACGGAAAATATAGTCGTTAGGGAAATAGAACATTTGCAAACGCGAGAATATAGTATTTGAAGTGCGTGAAGTGCATAGTCATGGAAAAATGTAATGTCCCTTTTTCCCACTTGAGAGCTGATATTTGGTCTTCTTGCCATTCTTTCTCCTTGGCAAAGAAGCAAAGATGGAGGAGAACATTGAGCATCTATATGATATGTTTTTACTACTATGTTTATATTTTCTTCAGTGTTTTCCTTCTTATACAGGTCGGCCTTTCCTTTTTGTACTTTGGCGCTAATTGAAGGATACAGAAAGAGATCTAAGGCATCATTTGCTATCGAGACTTTGGCACATTTTATCTTATTAGAGCATTGCAAGCTAGGAGCTCCTTGTTCTTGCATTTGAGGACGAAAACCCTCATATACGACTTGCCTAGAAGGATGAAAACCCTTCATCTTGACTTGGGGATTGGCGTATAAGGCTGATTTGAGAAAAGAGTTATCATTTTCAAATTGCTGTTGATTTATTTCTAGTGGAGCGACCTACATTGAGTAGGGTTTTGAAGATTTCGAGAAATTTATATGCAATTTTAATTGATAATCTGATTTACCATGATTTCTAAGGCCGGGATCTCAAGTTTCGTGATTTTTGGGTGTTTCTAGGACCTAGATCTACAATTTTCTTGTGGCTGCAACTAACTGGTCATAATTAATTTCCATCAGAGTGTTTCTTCAGTATTTTCATTGATTTTCGCTCTTGTGGTTGCATAAAATACATATAAAAATTGTGGCTAGTGAATTTGAAAATTGGGGCTAGTTTTGGCATATTTTATAAAGGATACAGTTCACTGATTTTGCATTTTAAGTCTACTCCAATTAAAAATCAGATCTGAATATTTTGGGTGTTTGGCTAAATTCCCTTGTTTGTGGTCTGAACCCTTGACAAGGTCATTATAGTAGTATCAGAGCACGGATTCTCAAAGACCTAGGGTTTCAATGGATAGATTGATGAAGGCTCAAGGAAGACTAACAGGTACCTTGGATTATTTTGCCTCCACAATGCAAAGCCTACAAGGAGGAAGGACTTTCAAACTATGTTGCCAGGATACGGATATGAGTATCGGTTTGGATACGAATACGATACGCGGATACGTCAATTTTAAAAAACCCTTGGATATGATACGTCCGTACATATATATTAAAAAATTAAAATATATATATATATTTAATTTTTTATGCACATCTACTCATTTTACTCATTTTTTACTTTTAGTTCATAAAAAACTGAAATAGTAATACAAAACTTGAATCAATGTTCAAAACATTCAATATACAGTGACTTAAGACTTTGCATTTTTATTGATCATGTGGCCGCCATACATATGATATACGAATATCATGTCAACATGAATACGAACAAAACTTGAAATTTGAAAAATATACTAGGATCCATGTTCAAATTTTTAAAACATACAATATACTTAAGATTTTACATTTCATATTTACTGCAGGATACGTATTTACTTAAAAATGAAATAAAACTTTAAAAAAATGAAATAAAACTTAAAAAAGACATATTTACTGCAGGATACATGTCTGATACGTACAGGATACATCACGAATACGTCTGTACATATCCGTGACGTATCCTAATGTATCCGGTACGTATCACGCACATATCTGTATCGTATCCGTATCCGATACGTATCAAAGGGGATACGAGGGGGTCTTGGGAGTATCCATGCTTCCTAGCTTTCAAAGAAGAGCCTAGGGTTTCAAGGGTCAACAAGGTGGTGACTAGCTTTGAAGAATATCAAGCCCTTTCGGAGAAGATTTGTGATGCCCTAACATTTTCAGAATTCGTAAATTTAGAGAAAGATAGAGTGGGCATTGGAACTTGGTCCCTTAGCCATGCACAAGGGTAATGGGAGATACATCCCAACCATTGAGGAAAAGAGCCCCATCTTGTTGGGAAAGCAAGGAGTGGCTATGGAGTTTGTTGAAGAAGGGGTCAAAACTCCAAGTTTGCTAGAGGAGGAGCATGTTTGTTCCCCTAAGGATGAGGAAGATAGTGTTTTGCCACAGCTGGTTATGGAGAGGGAGCAGCCCTTTGGAGGGTTAGAAACCTCCAATCCTCTTGCCACGGGTGATTCTTTGGATAATTTTCCTAACAACACCTTGGTGACAATAGGGTTTGATAAACTAATGAAGCATGAGCCAAGGAAGAATGAAGTTGCAGCCCTTACTCCCATTCCTATTTCGGATAGTCAACAAAATGAGGTAATTTTAGATCATGGTTTGGTTAATACTGATTTTCTTTTAGCTCATAATGAATTTAGGCTTGGGCAAGTGGGAAAAGAAGAAGGGAACCCTTGTTCGAATAGATATGAGGACAACAAGCTTGCTGGACTTTTTATAACAGCGGTCAAAAAGAGGCATAATGATAAATAATTGAGCCTTGGTAAAGGCCACAAAGGCAACCCAAGCTCAAGCAATCAAGATATGGAAATAGTTCAAAAAGAGGAAGATCGTTTGGTTGAAGAAACATGGTCTAAAGAGTGGGAACACCTTGATGGTAAATGGCGTATACTCTCTCATACAACATCCAAACTGGGTGAAGACCGTTATGTGTGCATGGGCCAAGATAGAATTGGGGAGAAGCTTTCCTCCTTCCAAAGACTATGGTATGTTTGTAGAGATAACCAATTCCTTTTTCCATTTGATTCATATATCAATTATGTATGTGCCTAGAAAGGAATTTTGGGATCACAGTGATGAATGCATTAAAGATAACTCACCCAAATTGATAAGGTCAAGGAGAGAGAAAGAATTTCTCCATGATAGACCGAGGATCACAATAGATGGAGTTGTTGGTCTGTACATAACAGCGGTAAAAAGAAGGTCATTTGAGGGAAATTTCAGCCCTATGAAAGCTCAAGGACATGGGAGAATTGTCAAGCAAGCATCAAGCAAAGAAGAAGGTAAAAGACTTTTGGTTGTTCCTAATATTCCTTTGTTTTTTAATGGTTGGATGTGGCAAGATACAAAAGGATTTCGGAGGCATAAGCGAAAAGATGAAAAGAAGCATGAAGAGCTAAAGAATGAAGGGGATGTTGAAAGGGTTCTATGCATAAATACCATTGCTAGCGTGAAGAGGCTAAAAGATATAGTGAAGGTAAGCAGCCCTGGACCTAGAAACAACTCAGATTTATTGTCTAGCATGTTGCTACACCAAAATGATGGACCTCGTGAACAAAGGGGAAGAAAGGACTATGTACTCTTTCTTATATGGCTGCAATGTTCTCACCTTCACCATCTACAAGGCCAATCTGTTTTGCAAAGGAGCCTCAAGAATGACACTCGGAAAGCAAAAATTCATGGAGGTAAGGTGTTTTTGAAATATTTTCTAAGTGCTGGTTCTAACTCAGAAGTTTTGAGTTTAAGGAAGGTTAAGGGCAGCTCATGGCTCAAGAGGGTTTCAAATTCGTTGTTCACCAACATGCCATAACAGTTCGCATTTTCAGAGAGGTATGCTGTTTATATCACATTGCTCTACTCCATGTTATTGCTGAGTTTTTTCTCTAATCATCAGTCTGTGCCAAGTAAAAGGAAGATAAGAAGTGAATGGTGTAGCCAAGGGTGCAAGGATACTTGGGAACAACACCTAAATTGTTTTAGCACATGTATGGTTGGTACTATGTTGAGCCTTAAAAGGGGAAGAAGTTCTGATTGCACGGTCATAATTAACCTTGGAAGCTTCAAGGTCACCAATATCATCTGCATGTTGTCAAATTTCATGGAAGGGCACAAGGTATGTAATGTTTTACTTGATATTAAGCCAGCTGAAGTTAACGTTGCTTGGGGAATGCAATGGCTCCAATTTTTGGGAAATTTTCATGATGATACTCTTCCTCACATATCAGCCCTTTGGAAAAATTTATTTATGATTGGGCATATGCAAGTTCAGCCATCTAGGAGAAAAATTAAGCTGCTGATTTGGGTTCAATCAGATTATGAGTTGTTTCCAATTATGAGCAGCTATAAGAATGTCCCTTTTGAAGCTACTAAATCATGGGGTGATGGTCTTGAGGTTGTTGGGATGGAGGAAGGTAGTAACACTGCCATATGTTTTGATTCCAAGAACGCTACCATAAGCTTTTGTATGAGCATTTCCAGCCCTTTCTCCAACTTTTTACCAGTTGTAACCTTGTAGCCAACTCACATAACATGGACAAAAGGGGGAACTTTGAAGGCATGTCATGATTACATCTATTGTACTCTCCTTTCTGCTCTGATCACAAATTTTCCAGCCATTTGTAATGTCCCTTTTTCCCACTTGAAAGTTGATATTCGGTTGTCTTGCCATTCCTTCTCCTTGGCAAAGAAGATGGACGAGAACATTGAGCATCTATATGATATGTTTTTACTAATATTTTTATATTTTCTTTAGTGTTTTCTTTCTTATACAGGTCGACCTTTCCTTTTTGTACTTTGGCGCCAATTGAAGGATATAAAAGGAGATCTAAGGCATCATTTGCTATCGAGACTTTGGCGCATTTTATCTTATTGGAGTATTGTGGACTAGGAGCTCCTTGTTCTTGCATTTGATAACGAAAACCCTAATATGCGACTTGCCTAGAAGGACGAAAACCCTTCTAGAGGTCGATTGAAGGACAAAAACCCTTCATCTTGACTTGGGGATTGGTGTATAAGGTTGATTTGAGGAAAAAATTATCATTTTCAAATTGTTGTTAATTTATTTCTAGTGGAGAGACCTACATTGAGTAGGGTTTTGAAGATTTCATGAAATTTATGCGCAATTTTAATTGATAATCTGATTTACCATGATTTCAAAGGCCGGAATCTCAAGTTTAGTGATTTTTGGGTGTTTCTAGGACCTAGATCTACAATTTTCTTGTGGCTGCAACTAACTGGTCATAATTAATTTCCATCAGAGTGGTTCTTCAGTATTTTAATTGATTTTCGCTCTTGTGGTTGCATAAAATGCATATAAAAATTGTGGCTAGTGAATTTGAAGTGTTTCATGGTGTTTTGGCATATTTTATAAAGGATACAATATGCTGATTTTGCTTTTTCAGTCTGCTACAATTAAAAATCAAATATGAATATTTCGGGTGTTTGGCTAAATTCCCTTGTTTGTGGTTTGAACTTGTTTGTGGTTTGAACCCTTGAAAGAGTCATTACAAAAAATGCGGAATTTAGGACAGAAAAATAAGAAGTCACATTTTTCGAAGTATTTTTTAAAATTTTGCATGTAATTAGTGCACAAAAATAAGGCATTTTAAGGACAAAACATGACAGGCAAATAATAGAAAGAAAAATGTGATGTAGGGCACCTTTTTACAAAAAAAACTATCCAAAATCACGAGGAAGAGAGAAAAGGCAATTTTCGAAGGTATCTAGGGAAAAACAAAGAAAATACAGTCTAGCAATTCCAAATTCATGATATTTTGAGGGTCTTTGTTGTAAGGGGACATATTTAGCAATTTTTTAGTCACAGCCAGTTGTCTAGGGCTCAGACTATACATGGAAAGAGCAAAATTTGACTTGGTATTTGATTTCTTTTGTAAGGCATTAAACTTCCAATAGAACTATCATTATTTACCTAGTTATTTCTGTATAAAATTGTTTGTCAGTTTGATTGTTGTCAAAACTGCATTGATTTTTGAGTCAAAATTGCTGCAAATATTTCTGAGGTTTTTTTTTTAGAATGAAAATTCCATTAGACAAATATTTTGGCCTCAATTTTCAACATGAGAATGCATTATACTCCAGAAACTACCATAGAAAATTAGATAGAAACAAATGTAAGGTTGAATGTTATTGTTGCAAGAAAAGAGGTCACACAGCATGGATGTAATATCCCCTTCCCAATCAAAGACCCTTTGCCTATTTTGTCTACCCAACAGCTAAGGGAAGAAAATAAGGGTGATAAGTTATAATATTTTATTATAAAGTGCAAAAGTGAAAATAAAATAAATGAAAAAATATCATATGCATTTATAATAAATTATTATTAACTTAAAAATAGAAAAAAACAACATAAGGCAAAAAGCATTTGGCATTAGTTATCCATCCTAGGAAAAAATGTGACTTGCCTAATGTGAAAAGGTTAGTGGGAAAAAAAGCAAAATAATGTAAAAAGCATATGGGCCAAAGTGATTTATCCTAAAAAATGTGACTTGCATTAGGAAAGCCAAAGTGAGTGGGAAAAATATTTAATGAGAGGAAAATTTGGTTGGTCACCCAAGGTGGCTATTTGGGGTCTTAAGTTCTATAAAGACAAGTCGATTTGCCTTTGGAGAGGCAAACTTGAATATTTCTCATATCTCTGATTTTGTATGAAGCTTTCAGCTTTGTCTATTTTATTTCTAAGGACAAAACCCTTTAGAAATACCCTCTTGAGGACGAAAACCCTCCAAGAGTTTGTGAGGATTCTCTACACAAGGGTATCCATTGTGCTTCAACGGATTAATAGTAATTTTCTGAATATTTCCAGCAGTTGAATAAAGAAGAATTGCAGATTTTGGTCCAAGAGTTAGAAGAGAAGATTGTAGTTGTGTTCATCGTATTTATTCCATGTGGAGCAACCCACTTTTTGGGCATATCCGATATATTCCAAGGTACTTCTAATCTGATTTGGAGTGTGAATTGTAGATCTAATTTTTATAAATCAAATCAGCTAATTTTTAAAGTTTGTGGTGTGCAAAAGATATCATTTTTATTTTTTATTTTGGGCGGCCAGTCTACAGATTTTTATAATTTATTTCTAGCCCATTGTGCCTCTGAAATCTGGATTTAAATTCATATTTTGGCTTTATAAAATTGGTAGATCAAATTGGAGTGGAGAAGTTATAATTTATTGGATGATTTGTTTGGGTTTTTCACCTAACCCTAGTCGTATTTCCCAAGTTAAATTCATATCTGCATATAAATAAATTGCTGCAACTTTTATAAATTGTATTTGGGGTTTGGGATTGGCCTAAAATCCAACTTGGGGTCAAATAGTCCCATCTAGGGACATTATAGTGGAACCATAGAATTCGAGCCAATGATGTTCTCAAGGGAAAGCTCAAAGACAAACCAAATCAAGTTAATATGGCCATTGTTGAAGATCCACCAAATGTTGAAAGTGGTGAAGAATACGTTGATGAATAATACGTATTTTAAGAAGCCTCAACTTTGAAGACAGGAAGAGATCTAGTGTAAATGAAGCTCAGCACGAATGGCTACACAGGTAGTTTGGGAGTTTGTGGATCTTGGGAATTATACCCTTACGAGGGTCATGAGACAACTTGATGGAGCATTATGCATGTAGCTTAACATAAATAGTTGTCCAATAATTCAGGAGATTCATAATTCGGGAGTTTGGGGAAATGGAATCCAAGAACTCGAGAATTCAACTCAAGAGCTGCACCTTTATGAAGGTTATAAGGAAACTTGATGGATTTCTAGTTGCTCCAAGAATTGTTTTCAAAGAAAAAGCATCTATTTGGGTCTTATGTTTTTAATTTTCAGTCAATGTGTTAATATGTTTTGCTTTTAGTATAGTAAACCTTAAATGGGGTATTAGAATATAAGGCTTACCTTTTATTATTAAGTCACTATTGGTTATGTACAAATTAATGTCAGGTTGTAACCTCCTCAACCATTTTGTAACTATCTCTTGAATAATAAAATGGCAGACACAATCCATGATGTGTGCATTTTGATTCTTCTTCATTATTTCTCTATTTACAGGTGATGAACAGGATCATCAGAGCGGATATTTACAGGCAGTTCATCCACACTACTTGGGTGAACCGTCATGGGGAGTTATGCCCTAAAATGGCCTTTTATGCTAAGCACTTTCTAGAGTTGAGTGACGGTCTCATTATCTGTCCTCAGTATACTTTGCGTCATTGGATGCATGCCCTTCGCATCTCCCTTGTTCAGCTCAGAGTTGGTTCTCATAGACTCTAGTGTGAGAAAGATCACCACCTTGTCCATTCGGATAGGATATGCTAGTTGTGTAGTCTCCAAGAGACTAAGACTGAGACACACTTCATCTTTTGCTACCCCATTTACTATGAGATCAGAGGGAGGTTTTACTGCCTATTTAGGAGGTCACAGTATCTTTCTAACTTCTTCAAGTATGAGGATCAAAAGTTCTTGGCTTTATACTTATAGGAGGCTCTAAGGCTTCGTGAGCGCAGTCTTCAGCCACATTCTAGACTATATTCTTCCCAACGGATCACTTCCTTCTTCACAGTGCTACCTTTAATGAGAGGCACTAAGCGCTAAGGTGAGGCAAGCTCCTCTTCTTACTCCAAATTTGTTTGGCCCTAAGAAACCATCCATAGTTCACCGAGCCATTTTAGACAGGTCCTGCACCAGGAGACAGACTCAATCTACCAAACCTTTGGGATATAGTACGGTGTCCAGACAACAACATAGTGGGCGGCCTCAACACTCTACTGCCTCTCCGTCCGGTCGTCATTCCATCTAAAGTTTCTTCCAGTCGGCCTTAGATGTTAGGAGATTTGGATCTATTATTCCCTGATAGACTTTCCCCATTGCTTCTCCTTGATCGTTTCCCCTTCCTTCTTCTCTTTTGCATTTCCTCCCCCAGTTTTGGGTTTGGGGAATTGCTCTTTCCGGTTCTACCTGCTTCTCTGGCTTTGTATTTTTTTCTTTTTATTTCACGGGAACCTTTTGGTTCCCCCACTTTGTATTTGCTCACAGTGTTTTTTACAATCCCTTTGACCAGCTTTTGTGGTCATTCGTTGGACATTAATACATTGACTAGTTCAAATATCTTACATATAGCTATTTGAAAACACCATTATATATCAATCTCAAGGTGCTTATCTTGAATTCATTATATAGTTTCGCCTATTGAAGGGTTCCACATTAATTAACGACTCAATCACCTTCTCCACAAATTTCCTAATGTCTAGTAATGGATGGCCTCAATCTAGTTGCACCATTGTATTGAGCTAGAATAAAACTAAAAATTAGAGAAGGCCCTAATGTAATCTTGTAGTGTAAGATTGTTTTCGGAAGCCACTCATTTCTATTTGGAAAAAGAAGTTTGTACATATAAATTTAATTAAAATTTATTGTGGAGAAAGGTTGTGTAGATAATAAAATTAGTAAGGCATGTATAATTTTATATTTAGAGAACAGTTGTGTAGATAATAAAATTAGTGAGGCATAAACCAAAATGTTTATGTATAACCCGAATGTATTGTATTACACAAACATAATAAGAATCAAGAGTGACATAAAAATCAAGCACAAATGTGGATAGTGGATTGTCACAAACTGCTTTTAATATTTTATTTTATTTTTTGTATATTTTTATTATTTATATTATTTTAATAGTCATGCCTTAGCCTTCCTCTCGCCATCCCCAAAATATGGGAAAAAAATTGTTGTCCCGGAAACCCCATCCCAACATCCCCTTGTCCCTAAGTCTTAGGTAACTATGTAATTAACCTCTTCAATTGGGGTTGTCTCTAAGACAAGGAAACGCCATTTTTTTGTATGGACCAATAAGAATTGACAAGTGCGTAGGAAAAAGGTTGTGTGGCCAATGTCAAATTGCCACATGATCTTCATTCTCAGAATTCAAACAAAAAATTAGTCGTGCACAAGTATGGCACATACCCATATAGGTACACGCTGCAAATACACAAGAGGGACGTGACCCTAGGTATTGTCTCCCATACTGTGCCCATATTTGGTACGAACCCACAATCATTTAGTGCCAAAAACAGTTTTTTTCCTTTTTTTGGTCAAAAAATTCAAAACACCTTTTAAAAAGCAAAAATACAAACCCTAACCCCAAAAGACACTCTCAAACTTTTTCTAAATAACAACACCACATTTACCTCACATCACGTATTTATCTTTCATTGCACATTTGCTCTCTCACATTTAGATTTTCAATTACTGATCCTACACCACTACAAGTGCCAAGAAGATCGAGCTAGTGGGAGTGGACTACTACTCCATGTGGTTCTAATGATGCTCATTGAATACACGGGAGAGTATTATCATTACAAATATAATGAATATGCTGATTAGTCTTGATTTTTTGGTATACATTGTAACATTTGCACAATATACTTGTTCTAAGTTCGACCAATGAATGTCAGACATTTGGCATTGAATTATCATTATGTTTTGTGGTTATTTAGCTGTTTTTTATACTCTATATGCATATTATATGGCTATTTTTTTTATTCAGCTATTGTTTTTAATATTTTATATATTTTTTGTATGGTTGTACCCAAAGCTATACCTAAGCCCCCAAAAAATCTGTCCCAGCATACCAGATCCCTGCCCCAGCATACCAGGTCCCTGTCCCAGTATTTTTACTCGTACCCATACCGCTTACCTAGGTAAGTTTCTAATGTCATCTCTCTCTCTCTCTCTCTCTCTCTCTCTCTCTCTCTCTCTCTCTATATATATATATATCCATTATTTTTGTTCCTCTCTTCCCCCATGCTACAAAATTTCTAATTCCATAGACTTTTTACTCTTTCTAGACCAACTTTTGAGGATCATAAGAAATTAAATTGAACATACCATATTTCAAATTGCCAGAAAAGTTAATGACAGAGGGAGCTGCTCCAAGCAACTGAAAATGAACTGCTTCGTTTGTGTTCTGAAACCAAAAATTGCAATCTTTCTTTAGAAAATTCATGTTCATATTACAAAATTAGCAGAAGTTATTAATTAAAGCAAAGAATTCCAGTACCTGTGGAGCAATCAATGAGAATCTTGATAACATTGTTGCAATTAGTGGCCTTGCTGGAACAGTTGACCAGCGTCTGAAAGATTTGATGGACATTCTAGCATTCAGCAATGCAAGCACCATCTACAAGAACAAAAATATCAATTCAAACTAAAGTTAAAATTAAATCAAACAAAAAGGAGCACCAAGATAATACAACATACAGTGGGGAAGATTGGTAACAATTACAAAATTTGGCACCTTTGTTTTCTAAACCAAAATATAAACTACAGTTACAACTTAGAGTAGACAGCAAATATTCTATCCATAATGAGAATGAAGAGTATAGAATGAACTCTTTAAAAATACAAGAAACATGCACTTCCTCAAAAAGTTTAGAACAAAGGTACTCATAGCTTTAGTGCATGTGTCTAGTTACATTCAGAACTTAGTATTTTTTGCACCCTATTACATTTCAATCGTAACCAGATGTATTTTAGAGTCCCATTGAGTAACTTTGGTCATCAATGGACATCAATATTATTTCTTCCCTTTTTCTTCCATTTGGGATGGATGGAAGTATTTGAAAGTTGAAACCATGGGAATCTTTAGCACAGAATGGTACCCAGAAAGTAAACTCTCATGACAATCCATATTTGTGGTTGGGTGGATGTGAAAAGTAGCAGAAAAATATAATTGAAGGTTATTACACTGTATTCATTTTCACCTGTGTGCTCATATGGAGGAAACAAAGTTGCTTGAGTAAAATTAAAACAAATGTGAAGAAGCAATGTGAGAGATGGGATTTTTCTTTTTCCATGCGTAAAAATATGAGACTGATGATTGCAAAGCTTGGAAACCATTGGCAAGACTAATGCCAAACCACATGAAAATTGATGGGTCACTGTGAGCCCAACATCCAACAGTACCATGATATCAGAAAAGCTATGTAGAGGTTCCTTTCATCAAGTATAAATATCTTCTTTTTAAGATTTACCGCCTTTCTCCTTTGCATTTCCATGCTCCAAGGGAAAAATATGCCAGACATATAAATTAATAATTTGAGTACCCCGCTTCTAGAAGCAGCTAGGAGGAGATTTGGCCACAGTTCACTCTCCATAAAAATAGCCGCATCTGGATGCCAATGCCTCAAAAACGCATCCACAGCTGGAGGAGTATCCACAGGAGCAAACTGCATAAAAGGTAAACAATTTTTAGTCAGTAGCATTCAGTAAAACTTAAGACAGGAGTATGGTACAAAATACAATACTGTACATGAATTTTAACTTGAATTCCATGTTTCATTCTCCTCGTTGAAAAAAAACGTTTTTATTAATTTTGTAATAAACTACCTAGAAAAACATATAGCACAAAACATTTACTCGAAATCATTACCCAATGACAGAGTAATTTCCAGCCATTTGTTAATGCATGAACAATGGTGACTCAAATTGCACATGAAATTTCTTAACAAAAATGTAAGAAAATGTTTCTTTTCAATAATTAAAAATGCAATTTACACAAATAAAACAACAATTTGATGGTACAAGAGGTTGCCTTTCCGACCATCGTATCTTGGGAGGACATTTTTTTGCTTGCATAGTGTGTCTGTCCAGAAGAGACCCTAAGGAGCAATAACAAGAAAGGTCCATGGCAAGCATCTGTTTAACACCATTTTTGTGTATATGGAGATTGTTGATCCTTTTGACATATGTATTATCTAGTAGAATGAAAATAGACCTACTGTACTTAGTGCTTGGAATCTGTCGGTGTAGTATCTCATTTTTAGCAAAGAACGCAGGAAAAACATGGTACTCTGGAGTCTACAAAAAATATTAGACCTTAAACACACTTTATAATGAGCATATATACCATATCTGTATAATTGATTTATTAACCTTATCATTTATCTTTTTATCATGTATTTCATTGCTCCAGTTCAGATCGGAAAATGGTACTAAAGTTTTTTGCAGTATTTAGAAAATTCTCAGATGATTAAAATTATCAGACTGAACATTGATCAGGAGTTCAATTTACTCAATTTTGGGTGTCTTGAAAACCCATTTTTTTAACTCTTCCAATATGATCAATTAATCTGATTTTTCCAACTTAAGTGAATATACTAAATCTATTTCAAATCCATTAAAAATAATCACAAGTTGAACTAAAATATGCACTCAATCTGAATTATGGATTCCAAAATTTGCAAATGCATTCACTATATGATTGTGGGTTATGGATACTGAAACAACTTCAATCCAATTACTCCAATTTCTTGCTTGATTTAACAATTAATCAAATAAACTAATTTGAATTCTTTTATCTGATCAAAAGCTTCTAAAAACTGAAATAAATCCACACAAAAACCAGATTGTTAACAGAGTTCACCCGAAGGCTACGTCTCCGGATCCACGTAATCGTGCATCGATCTATTCCACGACCAATGAAGTACAATAACCCTTCAATAATGTCTAAAAAGATCATAACCTACAAATGAGTTGATCAAAGACATTGGAAACTCTGTAATTTACCAGAAATTGTTCCCAAAATGATGCATGGCTCCTACAGTGCTTTCACAGTGTGATCCCCTTGCAAATGCGACTGAAAAACGCCTACAACTTGAGATTTAAAAACACTACATGAAAACAAATTGTAGATCTGGAAAGCTTATGAAATTCTGAAAAACGTTCCTTTTTACTCCATGGCCTGGTTTGGACTAGAAGTGCTTGGAAAATTCAGATCTCTGTTGGTTCCTCGTGCTTGTTTTGTGCAACTGCGATGGAAAATCACCTACACAGGAAAATCTACAGCACTTCATGCAAAAAAAAGTCACATTTCTAGAAAGCTCTCGGAATTATGAACAAGTTTGCTTTTTACACCAAGTTGAAATTCGGCCTCTAACTGCCCCAAATTCTCAGTTGTCTGCAAACTGCCCCTTATCCTCTCTTCCACAGTCTCTACACTGTTCTTAAACAAAAGGCAGCGAGTTCCTTTTATAGCTCGACCGAGCTCTTTGCTGAGTTGGTTAACCGGATGCGACTTGGGGGCATGAGGTTCCGGGTTCAATTCACATCGGTCTCCCTTTTGACATGAGCAGTTTGCATTTGAAGTGGGTATATCCCAAATGTATCCTGTGATAGGCGGGTTTAGGTGTTTATATTGGGATATCCATCCCAATTATTACGTGGCACAAGCCACATCTATATGCCTTTTTGGTGGGCGAACCAATTATCCGCCGAGCCATTGATTGGCTTCGTCGAGCTGTATAAACTCATAAGGGCCGTTGTGAGGGCCGAGTTGGTCAGTGCTTTGAATGAACGACCGAGTCTTGGGCCGAGCTAAGGTGTTGCCACATTGTGGCGAGCTGGAAGATTTGTTTGGGTTTTTACACCAATATAGGTGTCGAGCTATGATCAATCCGACCAATTTGGTCGCCCAAGTAGTTGAGAATAATGTAAATCCCGAACTATAAGGTATAAACTCGCTCCATACAAGCAATGCGGAAATGTAATCAACTCGGTGAGGAGTTGATCACCCCGCCGAGCTAGCAAAATAGCTCGTCGAGCTAATTATAAACCTGTAATGCAAAAATCAACTTATAGTGCAAAAATTGAACTCGAAACACAATATCAAGCTCGGAATGCAAAATTGACGTCCGCATGGTGGTTTGAGAGCTCACCACGTCGGCAAACAAGAATATAGCTCTCACAGCAGCCGGGCCCCCCTCTGTTACAAAAGTTGAGCCTCTTGTTCTTTTCCGCCATAATATGAGTCGAAGACCGGATGACCGAAACCATATTGAACAACCTTCATTTTGCCTTCTCATCACTTGCCACCTTTGCCACATGTCACGTCTGGATTGAACTATTGACCAACGTTGACCCGTTTAAGACCTTAGCTTTGACCGGCGATAGAATTTGCATACGAACTCCACTTCTGAAGTTCAGCATACCATCAGAAAGGTCTCGAGAAGCCCTTTAGCATGGTCCAGATTTAGGGAAGATTTGCATAGTGAAAAATCTTCCGGATCACTCCTCCCCAGTAAGACCATTGTGACCTCAAAATGGAAATTTTATCCAGCTGAATTGTACCCACGTTCTCTACATATCACAAACACAGAACCTAGTTTATAGCATGGTAAAAATATTTCCCAAAAAAATTGCAATATTCAAATGCCAATAATAGTAACATCACCACATGGCCTGAACTGCAACTACTACAACACTGCAACTGCCATATTCCTTTGTACAATCTGAACCTGCACTCACCACTGTCAATAATGCAAATGTAACCTGCATTCACAGCTTGTCAGTGCAAAACTTGTACATACTATTTGCAACTATATCTAATAGTTACAAATATTTAAGCTTATCAATAAGACTTACAAATATGCAAATATCATGTGTAGCAAACAAAGAGGTTGTATAAGTTATACTCACAAACAGTGCCTACATGAGACAACTTGCACTATAACAGCATACTCAATACAACTTCTAAAAATAGACATCCGACCATAGATCATCCCCACTGAAACTGTACATGCTACTAAAAGATGAAGTTAGTAAAACCATCAAAAAAAAAATTACACCAAGTATTTTAACCGTCACCTGATTATTTTCTCTTCAAAATACTTCACCAACACCAAAGCAGATAAATAAATTTGGAACTTATCCTTTTCACAATCAATGGAATTTCCAAAACTGCCTGGTCGAGCTAATTATAAACCTGCAATGCAAAAATCAACTCATAATGCAAAAATTGAACTCGAAACACATTATCAAGCTCAGAATGCAAAATTGACGTCTGCATGGTGTTTTGAGAGCCCACCACGTCGGCAAACAAGATTATAGCTCTCACGGCAATCGGGCTCCCCTCTGTTACAAAAGTTGAACCTCTTGTTCTTTTCCGCCATAATGTGAGTCGAAGACCGGAGGCCCGAAACCATATCGAACAACCTTCATTTTGTCTTCTCGTCACTTGCCACCTTTGCCACGTGTCACGTCTGGATTGGATTATTGACCAGGGTTGACCCGTTTAAGACCTTAGCTTTGACCGGCGATATACTTTGCATATGGACTCCAATTCTGAAGTTCAACATACTGTCGAAAAGGTCTCGAGAAGCCCTTCAGCATGGTCTAGATTTAGGGAAGTTTAGGGAAGATTTGCATAGTGAAAAATCCTCCGGATCAAGTTCTGATTTTGTGAAATCCTCTGCTTTGATGACATGTATTTTTGTAAAGATAGAGTGTGGTTGCAAGAGGCCTATAATGGACAAAATCACATGGAGAAGATTAAAGAAATATCAGATGTAACCACCGATTCCAAGAGGAGTTTTGTTTAGTTTAAATATAGTTGAAAGGAATATAACAAATTGTCTTCAGTGATCATCTGTCTCTCCTGCACTGTTTGAGCAGATTTGTGATTTTACTCGGATCAGTTGTGCACCTCAAAGAAATTAATTCCCACATGTCATGTAAATTCAGAGAATAAATCACACAAACTTATCCATTCTAATTTATCCAATGATTCATAATCTAATGCAAACAAGATGAAATCTGAAATGGAATAAATTGAAAACAAAAATAATTAATGAAAGTGAATTAGGCCAAATTCTATTCAAGCCGTTAAACTTGATTGATTACGGGCTCGACTCACATTGTGCGAATAACCAAAAGCAAGCTGATCCTCAAATTTTCTTTGGCTCAAAGTACGGAAAGTAAAGGAATTCAAATCTCCCTGACCATTTCTTAGTAGTATCTGATATTGTCCACTTTTCATTCAGTTTGCAATTAAGATGTGAGGGACCAGCAAGTATATTCCCAAAAAAGTGTGCCATTGAGCCATTTCACTTGTTCCCATATCTCAATGTCCCAAATTATGATAACATGAATTAGTGCTTTACCAAGAGCCTTTGAAAGCATATTAAAGAATGTTTTCTCTATTTGATAATTTATATTCATCCCACTTTTATCCTTCAGTTGATGTCAAGACAAACAATAATGAAACCACACAAGTCACCAAATGATACGATGTATTATTTGGCCCAACATAGTGCTTAGCATCTCTCGACTTTAGCTACGGTTTTACCATTGTATTAAAAGTTTGAGTAGGGAGATCTGAATAACTGTCATTTTCTGCCTAAAAACGGGTTCAACAATGAGGATTCTAACTAAGGATCAAGATTTCCAAACATATTAAATGGCCCTAACAACATGTATGGAAATCTAAACACCTTATCATTTGGAGTCCCCTAAGAAAATGCATAAGGGGTATGATGCCTCCCTAGAGCCTTCTACTGTTCATTGCCCACAACACATTGAACAACTAAAGAAATGCCTTGGAATCTTAGATCCTTCAACCCCAAGCCACCTAACCTCTAGGGATTAAAACAAGTTCTCCATTTCATTGCATGGCATTGCTTGTTACCTTTTCCACCTAGCCATTATAAATCCCTCAACAAATTTTATGCATCTAATAAAAATGAGAATTGGGTAATAATCGATATGGGGCATAGTATATATTGTAGGGGAACATAATTTTTTCCTGTAGCTTCCCAAGTAGAGAGAGTATATGTCCTTGCCACTATCCAATTTTCTCTTTAACCTTTTCCATTACCAATCCACACATCCTTGAATGAGGGGTACAGAGCAGTAATTTGTAAGTATCTTACCATCTTCTCATGCCCTTTCCATTTCTATCCTTGAAAAGAGATCCATCTCGGAGCAATGACCGTCCCAATGTTGCAAATAGGATTTCTGAATATGTAACTTGGATCCATTTGTCCTAGATATTATGAGATTGCATTACCCTACAGTTGTTAAGAAAGAAAAAGATATTCAAATCGATCGAAGGATGACGAAATATTTTGACATTTAAAAGAGGCATTAACAAAATCCCCCATTGTAATCTTATCTAACCCATCAAGATCCTTTACAATTCTACTCACATTAGTTGTCACATTTCACTCCCGAAATTTGTTTGCTTCGCAATGTAACTTTTGTGTCCAATGAAGAGCCAACAGACTTCTAGTTTTTGGACACGTACCATCACAATTAAGATTTTATCTATCACATTCACTTGACCTCCACACCCTAGCACCATTCTTGGCTTGATCATTGTCTTGGGCTTTTCTATGCAATCACGTTAGCATTTGGTCCTCCTTTCCTATTTTCGTCTTCGTCGCACATCTCCTCATCTTCACTTTCGCTGGATATGGAAGCTAAGCAACCACCTCTGGCAGTCCCACAAGTGCCAAGTCGAGCTCAGTGAAAGTACAATGTTAGATGCGAGCACGATGCCAAGTGAAGCCCAAGTGAGAGGCGAGGCATATTCGGTTGATGGGTTTCAACATTATAATTCTAGTGATTTATCATGGCGATCTGTACCCATTTGATATTTATTAGTCTAGTAGTGGTGTGGGTCGTGAATTAGGGAGGGAGGCAAAGATGTTATGTAAGCATGTTTGTCACCATATTGAAATGAAAATGAAAATGTTGAAGCGTCCATCTCATGTCTGAGTGGGAATGGTATAAAACGTGTGACATTGAGAGGCTTAACATCATCATCAACAAACTACGACTCCCTGCACAAGTTTTCTCTTCAGAATTTGTGATATGCGAAATCAAGCGTGCTCAAACCATATGTTATGATTATCTCGGAGAGGAAGGAGCATGTCATGATGTTGATGCAGTGTTGTAGACAACACAGGTGGGAGATCTATGTGAACAATGGAGGGCACAACTACGAGGGCCTTTCCCCTACCTCTCAAACCCCCATTTTTTCCATCATCGATCTCATGAAAATGGATGCGATCAAGGTCGATGCGAATTTCAAGATGTCGTGGGTAGAGTTCAACACAACTATGGTTAACCTACACTCTGCCGTTGCAGCCAAGATTACACGCCTTGGTTTCCCTGCTAAAGTTTGCTCAACAATAGGCGTGGGCGGCCATTTGAGTGGAGGTGGAGTAGGTTTGCTCTTCAAGAAATATAGCCTGTCTGCAAACAATAAATGGGTGGCAGAAATATTGAAATGAACAAAAACATAAGATAACATGAAAAGTTAAATTACTAACATTTGTTCATTGCTACGTAACTCCATGCAACATACATAATGCAATGCAATACGAGAAAGTAAAATGATGTTTAACTCAATGCAACATACATAATGCAATGCAATACGAGAAAGTAAACCAGCTAACCTAACAGAGAAACCAATACAATCACACGTACTCAAACAGACAACGTTCAAGACAGTTGCACCAGTGTTTTTGTTATCAAGTTGTAGTTCTCGAATGTTCGTGTTGTAATGACAAGGGTTAAAAATGGTGCCCCAAGCAAGGATACATGCTAGGGGAATAACGGAGGACACAAGTAGTCCCATGGAAAAGCTTTCGTGCACTATGACACAGTCTCTGGCAACTCACTATTGCACGGGAGTACCGACATAGCATGCAACCAAGCTTTTTTTAATGGAGGTAGATCATAATGATCCACAAGTTGTTTGAGACCAGAACAAGCAAGACCGTAGAAAGATGCTTTTGTAAGATATATTTCATTGTTCAGGGATAATGCAATTGACACAGGCTTTCGCTGTGTATATGTTGTTTACCATTTTTTGTAAAATTTTAAATTTTTTACAATTTTTAATGATTTTATCAATTTTTTTGAAAAAAAATTGTTGTTTTAACTTTTTTTATATTTTTGATTTGTCGAGGTGCGAAGGAGAATGGAGCGAAAAAATGAGAAGGCGGAGAGCAATGGAATGGTCGCAAGCAGAAGCCGTGAGGGCTCGCAGACCACGAAAGGGGAAAAGGACTTCGGTTTGGCTCCGGGGGGATTCTGACTTGGTGGAGGAGAGCACGGAAATAGAGGACGGGAGAAAATTGAGGAGCGGTGCCCTAGCCCTAGGGTTTCAAATCCGTCGGGACTTTGTGCGGGACTGGTGGGCAAAGCAAGGACAGTAATAGATGTTGCGGGGGAGATGCTAAGGGTCATTGAGGTACGACTCAGCATCAGAAGGCAACCTCTTTCAAAGATGTGCTGGATAACAGAAGTGGCCGATCATCGGGCAAACAATCATCAAGTAATTTGGCCTACCTGGTCGATTTGGCCGCGGAAATCCCCTCTATAACCATTGAGAACCCTGAAGTGGAGGAATATTTCAATAATTTATCACAGGATGCAGTGATCGGTAGGTTTAACAGTTTATGGCCTTCCTCCTCTGCTCTGTACCAGTGGTT
This sequence comes from Taxus chinensis, assembly GCA_019776745.2. NCBI lineage: Eukaryota > Viridiplantae > Streptophyta > Pinopsida > Cupressales > Taxaceae > Taxus > Taxus chinensis. The sequence goes on from CM034150.1 coordinate 262,777,271, forward strand.
ATTCAATACTTGGACCAATAAGTGTGAAATATCCCTATGTTCCAAGGGTTTTTTTGTTGTACATTTTAGAGAATCTAAAGACTATCAGAGATGTTTGACAGATGGTCCGTGGTTGTGGGGGCATGCGGGTTTATTTATAACTCCATGGTTTCCAGATTTCGATCCAAACACTTGTTCGGTTGTCAAAACGCATGTTTGGGTCAGGCTTCCTAACCTCCCCTTGCATCTGTGGTATGCCCTGGAAGACATTGGAAACGGCTTGCGCAAGTTTATCAAAGAAGACTTGGATAGAACACGCTCTGGTCTGTGTTCGTTTGCCCGTATATGCGTTGAAATTGATTTGAGCAAGGGTTTACCCAATCGAATCAATCTTAAATTTGGTGACCTTCAGCATATCCAGATCCTAGACTATGAGAATACCGCATTCCGGTGTAGAATATGCAAAAACACGGGTCATCTACAAGCTTCTTGTCCCTTCGATAAAAATCAAAAATCTACAAAAAAGAATGGATCGACTTCTTCTAGCGGATGGGGCTCGGTTAATCCGGATTTGGTATCCGCTGCAAATTTTAAGGATGATCTGAGTAATCTGAACTTCGAGAACAAAGTGGCTACAGAGGAGGACACTGAAGAGGAAATCAGGAAAATCACTTGGTTGTAGGTGGAACGAAGAGGGGACATACATCAGAAAGTTCAGAATCACATCGGGATTCAGTGTCAGAAAAAATGATGGCCTCAGCAACTTCTAGTGACCTTGCACTGGTGATTTCGACTAACCAGGGCAAGTGGTTTGAAGTAAAAAAGCGAAAAAACAAAAAGGGTTGAATTGGCAGCATTGAGGATTATTTTCCATTCCAGGGCGGGAAGTAATTCTGGGATATTTTTGGTTTAGGATGTTTTGGTTATAGTTTTGCTATATGTTGTTAGTTCGTGTTCAGTTGTAGTTATTAACTTTTGGCTTTTATAGTCTTTGTTATCCTGAGGATCTAGCCTCAGCTTTAAATATAGGGAACGAGTCCCTTCAACCCACTTTATCAATCAAAAAATATATATATATATTTTTACGGAAGAAAATATTATAGCTTAAATAACGAAGTCGTGAGACAACGTTAAGAGTGACCGTAGGGAAAAAATATGCCCCAGGTAGTAGAAAAGGCCGCCAGGAAGAAAAAATATGCCCCAGCATAGCGAAAACGCGCCAAAAATAATTATTTATTAAAAATAATCATCGCGGCAAGTGTTAGAGTATTTTTAGAAGAAATACAGTGGTCTCGAGGCACTTTGGGAGCGAGAAACACACTGCGGACGGCAAAAATGAGTATATAAGCCATCGTGGCAAGTTATTTACCACATTCACTTACCATTTTACTACTGATTGGAGCTCTGATCTACAGAAGGAAATGGCGAGAGTACCAAACCAAAGGCACCGTGCAGACCACGTGAGGGACTACATTCGGCTCCCAGCGGATGGACCACAGGTGCACAAAATTGCTCTTTTTACCCTCATTTTCAAAAGCATTTAATTTTTGGTAAAAATGCATGTTTTTAGGCCAAAACAAGGGGGGTGTGCCTACACTAGTGGCTGCATGGGCGCCTATGCATAACCCAGTGCGCCTGTGCATTAGCTTGTTTTTAGCATGTTAAAATTTTGTTTGTGGCTATGCGTTGATGCATGCAGAAGGGCGCCTTCGTGCCACTGGTAGAAATAGTGCAAGGACGCCTAGGCGCCTATGCCTGTAGAAATGCACCTATGCCCTTAGCAATGCGCGTTTGCTTTTATTGGTCTTTTTGGTTTGTTTTTGCCTTGGTGCGCGAGCACGCATGTGTCAGTGCACAAGGGACTGCACCTACGCTGAGAAAAGGCGCCCACGCGGGAGAAAAGGCGCTCACGCGGGAGAAAAGGCGCCCACGCATGAGGAGGTGCGTTGGTGCACTTAGGGGTGCACCCATGCACAAAAGCCAATTTTAAATTGCTTTTTAGGTGAAAACTAAGGTTTTAGAAAACCCTAGGTGGAAGAAATAGGTGAATTATAGAAGAATTGAATGATGGAATAGAAAAATAATGTGATAAACTAGACTTAGAAAAATTATATGGTAGAATAGAAGACAAAGATCATAATAATTGACCTGATTTGTTCTGCAAGCAGACTTGGACGCCCTAGCGACGCGAGAGCGACATGCACGACTCCAGACCTACGGGGCGACTTTCAGAAGTCGGGACCGGATTTTCTTGGAGAGTACCCTAGAGGTGACAGGTTTATCCTACATAGCGTGTGTGCCACGGATTACCTTAGATCACCGCCTGCTCACAGTCTTCGATGGGCGATGGCAGAGCGATAGTCAGACCTTCCGACTGCCCACTAGTGAGATGAGTGTTACATTGGAGGACGTTTGGCAAATCCTACAAGTCCCTATTCAGGGTCATTTGGTTACATATGATGGTTGTTAGGACCGCATTGAGCGTTATACAGCTATAACACTTGGAGTGACAGATATCCCCGTCGGGGTATGTCAGTTTTGGTTAGCAGGTGCATGGCCGATCTGCGGCTAGGATGGGTCCCCGTATATTTACTAGCTCTTGTCAATGGCATGTTGCTGCCTGACAAGACTGGCGCACGATTCTAGTGGGTCTTATTGGAGTGATTCACAGCCTGCTTCAGGGAGAGGTGTATTGTTATGGTCAATGTATATTGGCTCATTTATACTTTGATTTGCACTTGATAGCCTACCATGGACAGAGGACAGTGGATCCTGCCACTTTATTACAGATCTGGGTCTGGGATCATATTGCAATAAGCCGCCCTGCAAGAGCTTTGAGAGCTTGAGTTATTGGAGAGCCTTCCCTCATGGGTTAGGTTCCAAACAAAGATGATATTCGCAGCCAGAGGGGGAAAAAACTATTACAGGCGAGAGTTTGACGAGTTACAACCCCATATAATCACATGGCGGCCATACAGGTCATACCAGTGGCCTCAGGATGCAGTTGAGTTAGTGGACCATTTCATTATTGGGAGTAGGTACAGGGTGGATAGGGTCTAGCTTCAATTTGGTCTCATCCAGGGGATTCCTAGTGATGAGATGTGGTATGCACGCAGATATAGAGAGGTCTTCCACATGGGACCCTGGATCAGGTTACGCACGAGCTTTTCATAGGTAGCTCCATAGCCTAGGGTACAGCGGGCACAGATAGTAGATCTAGGGACTACCCCAGATTATGCAGCGTGGTATGCACCAGTGCTACCACGTAGATTGACTATTCCACATGAGGTATTAGACGCAACAACGCAAGGGGACAAGGCCTAGACCCGCAAGCACAGGCCCAAGCCCAGGTAGGACCATATATGAGGGTGTCAGTGCAACAGGTGTTAGTACAACAGCGGGTAGTGGTGCAGCCACAGGTGTTGGCACCATGGATGTTAGTTTAGGATCCAGTACAGGCATCACTGCAAGCACCTCCATCACCCCCTCACGCGAGTTCACGGCACAGTCCACCAGGAGGTGGAAGAGATGGCGGGGGTGGTGAGGACATGGAGGACGCTCCAGATGTACAGGATGTACAGGATGGTGGGCAGGTGGGTGCCTTGTAGCAGCAATTACAGCATGTGGCAGCTCTACAGCTCCAAACGGCAGCCGAGAGGGATCACGCCATTACTCAGAGAGACCAGGCTATCGTAGATGGGGATCAGCTTGTGATAGAGCGAGATCAGGCCAGGACAGAGAGAGTACAGGCCCTCACTGAGCGAGATTAGGCGATAGCAGATAGTCTACAGTTGTAGACAGAGAGGGATTGGGCTATAGCAGATAGTCTACAGCTGCAGGTAGAGAGGGATCAGGCTATAGCAGATAGAACCCAAGCCATGGCAGATAGAGATCAGATCGTGATAGAGCGAGATCAGGCCAGGATAGAGAAATTTGGGGCCTTGACAGAGCGAGACCAGGCAATAACAGACAGGAACTAGGTAATGGATGAGCGGGTTTAGTGGATGGCAAATCGTACACAGGTTCGGGCAGATAAAGCCAGGGTCACAGGAGAGTGCGATGCTCTACTGCGGGCATCCTCTGCATCTAGGCTGCCAGATATACTAGCGGATACGATGACAGCTAGTGGCGAGGCTTCTTATTACAAGGCATTGTACCACCAGGCCGTCCCAGAGAGACAGAGGGCTACTCCTTTTGGCCAGTTAAATGTCAGTAAGTCCAGGTCTAGATCTCAGAGGACTTCACGATCAGCCAGATCAGTCCAGCAACCTACAATGCAGCAGAGCGTAGCGGCCTCTGTAGGACCATCACATTAGCAGCCTCCTTCTCAGGGCCCTAGGCCAGGTAGTCCTAGAGAGGGTGAACGTTGTGGCTGACTCTCTTATTGATGTACTAGATGTATTTTTTTGGTGTATCGCCTCAATATGAAGGTTGGTGTATCGCCTCAATATGAAGGCATACTTTTGTACGGATGTATATGTACTGTTTTTATTATGCCTCGTGATGAAGGCACTTTTTTGTATAGATGCCCATGATGGCTCATTATGTCAGATGTACTTTCGAGACACTGTTTTGTACACGAACATTTATATTTTTGATGATATATGATGATAAATGGATTATTGATGTACCACATGTTGTTTATGAGATATCATGTTTAATCTGCATGTTTTTAAATTTGTATCACATGTTAGATTATGAGATAGTCTTAGCTGATGTCATATTGTATGCTGATGAGATACTTTGAGTAAAACATGTTTTTATTTTTGATATTGGTGTGGGAGGGATAGATTTTTTATCATGTGCAACCCCTCTTGCCCCATTGGTGATACAGTATTTGACGATGCTAGGCAGGCAAGAAATTCTCGCCAATGCTTTAAGTGATTTTTCTTTATAATGGGAATTTTCACCCTGCGTCGAAAGTAAGAAATTCTCGCCTTCCAACCTCCTACGAAATTCCCATTGCAACTTAAGTGACTTTGACTTGATGGGAAAAAGTAACCTGCTATGCAAGCAAGAAATTCCCAACTGCCTGCCAATGCCAAAATTCCCATTAGCAACTTAGATCTATTATCCCAAAAAGTGCGAGTTGCCTAGGAGAGGCTTTTTCTGCATAAATTCTTTTTTTCTGGTCAAAAGTCAACACTCTATGATTAATTTTTTTCTTTGTTGAGGCCATAGATGACTTCCAGACATTCCAGGTAATTAAACAAGCTATACAAAGTATAGAACGAATCAAGGGGAATTATACAGATAGACCACGGAGAAAACCGAAAACAAAAGCAAAAAAAAAAATGAAAAACGTTGCCAAAAGTTGCAGACAGTTGTTCTGAATTCATTCCTAGTGAAAACCCTATTGAGATGTGAGAATACTGGCATGAAAAAGTTCAACATGATTCAACCGTAGCACAATTTACTTCAAACAGAAACTTTATTTATTTAATAAATAATTAAATAAAAATTTCCCGCAGACAAAACTTGGTGGAGGGATAAAATGAGTTTCAGCATTTGGGTATTTGTCAAAATTGGCTCATATGATTCACTGGGAATATCTTAACGTAATAGAGACAACTTTTGGCAATAAAAACACAAAAAGACCCGTTATTTTAAAAAGAACGAAATTTTTTTTAAATGGGTAGTCCCAGATTTCAGGGTGAAATCTGGGGACACCAGTTGGCTCCGTCTGTGGACATCTTTGCCTCTGTCAAAATGACAGGAGTAAAGATGAGATCCCAGCTTCTCTGGTTTTGTATCTTGTCCATTGGGTTGGGGTCAGGCAAACAAATACAACACAACACAGAAAAACAAACCAAAGTTTATTTATATACATACAGGTTTAACCCTGTTTTTTCAATTCCGGAAAAGCTTCGAGTGTTGCCCATTGAAGGGCAGCAGCAGTTCAACTCCATCCTGATGAGCTAGTATGAAGCTATCCGTTCTAGCAATTCTTTTGATCACAAAAGGCCCTTTCCATAGTGAATCAAATTTCCCGTGCATGCCTTTTGTTTCTCGTCTTTTGTCCCATAAAAGGACCCAGTCACCGATCTCAAACTTTCTTTCCTTGGCCCTTTTATCAAAGATCACCTTCACCTTCCTCTGGTGTTCTGACAATCTATCGGCCACTTGGACCTGCACTTCTCGTAATTCCGTCAGATACATTATTCTTTTATCAATGGCATCGGTGAATGTGGCATCCTCCAGAGCTTTGGAAAGTTGCAAAGCAGAGAATTCCAATGTAAGAGGCAACTTTGCGTCTCTCCCATATAACAACTGGAAAGGGGACATGCCTATGGCTTTCTTTGGTGCGATCCTATCTGCCCACAGTGCATCAAACAATTTCTTGTGCCAAGTTCTTTGATTTTCAGTCACTAATTTTCACATGATAGTCACCAGGATTTTTATTGCTTGATTCAGCCTGACCATTCCCTTGTGGATAATAATTGGAGGAATGTACTAGCTGGATCCCATGCGTGTAGCAGAATTCAACCAGCTCCTCAGAAGACAAATTAGGAGCGTTGTCTGCTACTATTTTACTGGGCACGCCAAACCTTATGACAATATTTTCTTTAATAAAATTACACACTTCTGCGGAAGTGACACTTTTAACGGGAATGGCTTCTACCCACTTACTGAAATAATCAGTAGCCGTCAGGATGTAATGATGACCGACACTGGAAGCCGGGTTAAGCATACCAATGAAATCCATGCCCCACTGCTGGAAAGACTCTTCAATTACAACTGGCTTCAAAGGTAATGCGGGCAATTTTACACGTCCAACAAAGTGTTGGCATGCTTGGCATCTAGATACCCACTCTGCAGTATCTTGGAAAAGTGTGGGCCAGTAATACCTTGCTCGAAGGATCTTGTGAGTAGTGACTCGGGTTGAGAAATGACCACCACAAGCCAAATTATGAAATTGTTTTAAAAGTTGATCCTGTTGAGCTTTATCCACACATCTGAGAAACACCCCATCAATTCCTCTCTTATATAGACCATTATCCCAAAGGACAAAGTCCCTGGACTTCAGTTTAATAGTACGCTTTTCCTTGCGAGAAAGGTGATCTGGGCATTCCCCATAAGTTAGGAAAAAGGCAATGTTACTGTACCATTCATTTACCAGATCTATAAAAAGAACCATAGGCAAACTTTCACCTTCGTCTAACTCTATTGTCCTCATCTCAGTCATTAATTCACACAAACCTCTTCCTTGAACCAGTTTCATGGGCTTTATATCCAAGTCATATTCCTGCACCTTTGTCACCCATGTGCCTCTTAATAGCCCTAGCTCTTGTTGCGTGAGGATAGACTTTACTACAGTATCTGGAACCAAGACCACAATATGTGAAGAAAGGCTATAGTACCTGAAAGCCTTACATGCTTTAACAACTAAATATGCGTGTTTCTCCATAGGAGTATATTTCAACTCGTAAACTTTTAAAGGCATGCTCATGAAAGCAATTGGAGCTTCTACATCTTCTTGATTCTTCTGCATCAAGATTGCTGACATTGTGTGTTCTGAGGAATAACAGTAAAGAATGAATTCTTTACTAAAGTCCGGTGAAACCAAGACTGGTGCTTTTGACAAGGCTTCTTTAATTTTCTCGAATGCTTCCTTTCCTTCACTGCTCCACTTGAAATCCTATGTTTTCTTCATCATATTTGAAATATAACGGGTTAATTCAGCGAAGTCAAGGATGAATCTTCTGAGAAAATTAAATTTACCAAAGGAGTGAAACCCCCTTTTTGGATGTTGGCAATGGAAAAGTCTGAATAGATTTTACCCACTTGGTATGTATCTTAGTTCCTTCTTTTGAGACGATATGCCCTGGCAGTTTTTCCTCTGTAACTGCAAAGATAGATTTCTTGGGATTCAAAGAAATCCCATGCTTACGGCACTGGATGAAGACTTCTTCGAGATCCGAGATGTGATTAACCCTCTCTTTAGAAAAGACTGTCAGATCATCAAGGTAAACCACTATGCTCTTGTCTTTGAGATGAGCAAATGCCAAATCCATAGCTCTTTGAAATGTGGCTCCAACATTGATTAAACCGAAAGGCATCTTCTGGTAAGCAAAAGTTCCCCAAGGTGTAATGAATGTTGTCTTGTATTGATCTTCTTCAGCTACCTTGACCTGGTTATAGCCTGAGAAACCATCAAGCATGGACAACATTTCAGATCCAGTGACAACCTGCAGAGTGTGATCCATGATGGGGATGGGATAGTTGTCCTTCAATGAGGCTTGATTGAGATTTCAAAAATCAACACACAATCTAATCTCATCGCTCTCATTTCTTACAAGAACTATGTTGGCCAACCACTCAGAGTGATGTATAGGATAAATTATCTTTGCATCCAACAACTTCTGAATCTCAGCAAAGATAGTACCTGAAATAGTTGGATTGTGCCGCCGCAATTTCTGTTTGAAGGGTTTTTGTTCCTGTTTTAATGGGATATAATGTTGCACTTCAGCAGGTTGATAGGTCTTCAGATCTTGGTAAGACCAAGCAAAGACATCTATATATTCCTTAAGAAGCTTTGAAAAAGCTTCTCTTTCTGCCTTTGAACAACACTTACCCAAATTTACCAACTTGGGATCATTATCAGCTCCTAAATTCAATGATTGTGTATCAGAAGAAGAACTTTCTTCACATTCTTTATCCTTTTTAAGCACTTGATCATGCTTATCAAACATTTCCTCATGAGACACTAAACCTTTAGGAATTTTATTTCCTTTAAGCTGAATGATCTCTTAGCTACTTGCAATCTTTGAATTTGCTTCACCTACGGTGGTCTATCTCAGAGGTGAAGTGCTTCCCTCGTAGTATATCTCTTCGAAGTTGTCTTGTTGCTGGAGAAAGGCAACAATCTGCTTATCATCATTAAAAACTTGCCACTGCTGGACATTATCAGGAACCTTCGAAGGGAAGACCATTTCAACTTTATAATCACCTTGTCTGAAGAATGTGAGTGGCTGATCTGGATTTAATAGAGCTGCAGTAACTGCAAGTGAATCAGCTCTGGAGTTTTGATCTCTAGGGATATAAGATGCTTAGAAAGCTACAAAATCTAGAGTTGTAGAATAGACCCGGTCTCTATAATGTCATAGTTTGTCCTTTTTGACTTGATAGAGACCATGTATCTCTTTGACAATTAACTCCACATCCCCCCTTGCATCTAAAAGCTTGATTCCCATTTTCCTTGCCTGCTCCATTCCTAACAACAATGCTTTATATTATGCTATGTTAGTGTTTTCAAACATTAATTTGAAGGAATGTGCATGTACCTTTCCTTCAGGAGAAATAAGTACAACACCTGCCCCAGATCCAAGCGAACAACAACTACCATCAAACTCCAGGTCCAAATCTTATTATCCGGATGATGCGTCTCTTGCGGCTCTTGAATCACGAGTTGGGTTCCTTCTTTATCCAACTCTATGTAGTAGACTCCATGATTTGATTCCTGGAACAGGATCTGCGATCTGGGGTCTTCAGATTTTGATACTGTATACTTGGATTTCTTCTCAGGTTCCAACTTTTGATTAACTCCCTTTATTGGGATGTGTGCACAAGACCAATCCATCTTGACCTCTCCACCCAATTCTTTACAGAAGTTCCTGCTTAATAACATGCCATAAGATACTGGAATATCTGCTACAAGGATAGTCATCTTCAATCTTTTATGTGGAAAGGAAGCAAGTACTGCTTGCACATCTTTAATCTGTTCGATGAGAGGTATTTGTCTTTCCATTGAGTAACACCTTCGAATGGTCTTTGTCAACGTGAAACCCAGAGCATCAGCAACTTTGGCTGGCATTACATTGTCGGAATCTCCAGAATCTAGAATGCAATTGCTCAATTTGTAACCATTGATAAGTAATGAAACATAGAATGGTTCAATCCTTTCAGAAGTGGAAGGAGAAGAAGTTGCAGCGGTATTATTCAAAGGGGAGTATTCTTTGGGTTAGATAGAATGCCCTGTGAAACATATGTTCGTTGAATTATTATGACAATTACTTTGTACATATTTCACCAATATACTCAATTGATCGAGAAAATCCCTCAAGTACTCAGCTTCTGACATCTGAATCTTGGTCTTCTTTATATGATCAATAATATCAAAAGGTTGACTTACTTCAGTTGTTTGTCTAGTTGTCCTTTGTTGATTAGAGGAATTAGAGGAACTTACCTGCTTGTCTCTTGGAGCTAATGAAGAAGGGAGTGGGCTGCCTCTTTTTAGAATGGTAACATCTGGTCCAGGATCTTCTCTTTCTCTCCTTTGGCCACTTGAGGAAGCTTCTGCATTTTGACGTGTTTGAGACCTTGTGAACACCGCAAATGTATGACCATCACTATCTTCAAAAGATTCGTAATAGCCTTCATCAGATTCATAGTCTAGGTAGCCAATGTTGGAGTCGCCAGCGGGATCAACAAAGTCTTCTTCGTCAAGTGATTCATCAACAACATGATCTTCTTCATTTGTTTCCAAGTTGTTCCTTGGAGCAGCTTCAATTGCCAACCTCTGTGGTGTAGTAGTAAGTCTGTTTCGATTTTGATTTTGACCATTAAAAGTCCGAGCAGGAGTTGTTCTTGAAGGAGTAGCATTTCCTCCTTGAGCTATCTGCTTCTTGATTTGTAGCATGTCATTAGCTAACTTTTGTAGCAAAGGATCAGAAGTACTTGAAGAAGTTCCATCACCTTTATGGGGTGATTGCCTGATTTTTCCAGCCACGATCAAGTCATCTTCAACCTCTACCACAACATTTTGTGCCTCTAATAGATTCACGAGTCTTTCCCTCCATAGTTGATATCCAACTTTGGGAAACAAATCGTTTATAAAAAATGTCTTTTGATTTTCATTGCTAAGCGCAACAGAAGTGGGGATTTTATATAAAATCCTTTGGAACCTAGCAATAAAGTCCCTCATGTTCTCATTTGGTTCCTTCTTCAACTGCGTCAGCTGAGTGATCAGTGTACTAGCGTCTTCTGTAGGTTTGAACCTTTTTAAAAATTGTTCTCGCATGGATGCCCAATTTGTTATAGTCCCAGGGGCTAACCGATAGAACCATTCTCCGACCAAGTCATGTAGAGTCTCAATGAAAAGTCTGACCGAAACATCCTCATGCTCCACCGCAAGCACACCACAAGATATAAAGAATGCCGCCAAGTGATCATCTGGATTTTTCTTGCCATCTCCAAAGAATTTTGGGAAATTATTTCTTGACCCTTTAGGCAATTCATGCATAGGTGGAGTCAGGTTCAGTGGCCCAAAAGTTGCACCCCATGGGACAGGTGGTGGTTGATGTTGGTTCTGGTTCAACATGATGAACGAAACACATCTTCTCCGAGAGTAGACTTGATAGATAATTCTAGCTGCCGGATTATGCTGAAGACGATCTGGATCTGGAGGAGTTTGCACTCTTCTTCCTGGTGAAAGACTAGATCTGCGGCTTCTAACTTGAGGAGGATGATTGAAATTGAATTGCTCCTGCAATCTATAAAAATGATCAGTCCTTCCTTGTGCCTTGACAGATCGGGTGAACGAGCATTCAACCAAGGTTGAGAGTTCAGTGGAAACTAGCAAGATAAGCTCTGGTCTGCAAAAGATTATTGTTCCCCAGCGGAGTCGCCAAAAACTGTTGGCTAGATTTTCTGCACAGCTGAAAACCTAGGCAGTCATGAGATAAATCTCCCTCATTTACCGGTGAGGCTCCTGTGTAAGATTTTGTCAATTATATTTTCTAATATCTATTTGTTGGTTTTACTTTAACCGCATAGCTCATGCACCATAGCTAGGCAATTTTGCAGCAAGTAAGCAGCTGTAAGAAATGTATATATGCAGAAGAGGGAAATAATTGAATGCAAGTAGAAAAGGAAAGAAGATGTGCAACCTAACCAATAGTTGACAGAGTTGGTCACATGCACATAGACGAAACAAATAGATCTTGAAATGTAGAATTCAAAGCAAAGGAAAGTTTCAGATCCAGATCTAAGATAACACAAAGTTTATGCAAAGATCTATAAAGAAATAAGAAACAAATGCACCGTTGACACAAAGTTCTCCGGAAATCTGCCTCCTCTCTATTCCTTAGCTTTCAGAAAGATATCAAGGGTTTCAACTCAAAGTCTGGAACACAAGAATGTTGATTACAAATTCTGATCCTTTAACCTGTAGGCTCTTCCTCTATTTATAGTGTATAGAGGGGAAATTACAAATGGAAACTACAACTGAACTAGAACATGCGGGAAGTTGTAAAGGGAACATCTGACAATCTTTCTCCTAGAATTCCTCTCTAAGTGACATGCATCTGGAGGTTAAGCCAAAGTTGTGCACATCTGCCACTTATCTTAGAGAACTTTTCCAAATAACTTAAAGTAATGGCTTTTAAACCAATAACTTTAATCTTACAATTTCATCTGGGAACATAAGGAATAAGAGAAAGAAGAGAAGAAAGAAGATCTGCCAGATGTTACACCCTACATCTTTCTTCTTGTTCTGATATTGAATATACTTGTCGAACATATAATTCAGCAATTTCCCATCTGCTTTAGCAACAACCTCTTTCTCAGTCCTGAATTGCAGCAATCCTTTGGACAAAATGTCAATGTTTACTTCCACTTCCTTCAAACTAGGCCCAAACTCTTTAATATCCGATTGAAGTGTTATCAGCTTGTTGATTGAATTCAACGTGAAAGTCTTAACAACCTCATCAATACTCTTCTGAATCATCAAAAATAATCCTTCAATAGAATCAGACACCTTGTTTGGAATGGTTCTTATGCAGGAAGAAACATCCCCAACTACTTCCTCCTCGGTGAAAGCAACTATATTTCTTGGCAATGACAATATCCTATCCTCGAGCAACTGCATTCTTTTCAGCATAAGCTTGAGAATCTCCATGTGGAAAGAAACTGCAAACTCAAACTGCTTGCCCTTTCAATTAGTCCATCAGGCACAAGTTGTTCCGCAATCAAAACTTCCTCTAACAACTTGTTTATTTTAACCAAAATGTCCCAGGTTACTTTCAACCACTGCATTCTCATCCACTATGCTTGTCATTAGTTGCTTCAGCTGCGATAATGCACTTTTCATAACTTCCAGACTAGTTGGTACCTCTTTGAGTTGTTTTGAAGCTTGGTGAATGATCTGGCTTTTCCATTCATTGATAGCCGTGACTTGATTACCTGCATCCTCCACCTCCTCAATCAGATGGTTGCTCACCTGCTCATGTGCTAAAACTGGCTGAGAGGAAGGTTTGGCAACCTTAGCAATGATTTCACACAACTGGGAAACCTACTCTTGAAGTTTGGTTTTCTCTGCCTTCTCTTTGTCCAGCTTGAGGAATAAAGCATTTATTAGTGTCTGTGTATCTTGCTTTAATCCTTCCGTGGTAGTATGACCTAGTGGCACTTTGGTTACTGAGATATCTGCCGCCGTGAGTTCTCCCTTCTGCTTTCCCTCTGTTGGAACTGTCAACTCGGCAAACTTCTTCCCTGATTCTTCAATAATCAACCTTGAAGTTACCTTGGAAACTTTAGGTCTTCTATCCTTTCCGCCCAAACTCAGGAGTAGCTGCAAGTCATGCTCTTCCAGGTTGATCTCCTCTCTGGCTTCTGGAACTGTCTGCAAAGCCAACCACGATGAAAAATTTCTTCTCGGGGAATGAGAAGTCACTGAATGTACCACCCTCTCATGCTCAGACTCTGTTGCATCCGAATTTGCCACAGTGTTGTGGCTGCCATCCTCTGAATTGTCCAAAGACAATGCTTTTTCAAACTCTGTCATCTGTGTTTTCATCTTATCTACAGAGGGAGGTGAAGATCTGAGTGGTTGAGGAGCAAATACAAATGACGTTGAATTCAACGGAGGAACAACAACATATGTCTGGGGTTCAGGGGCTGCTGAAGTGCTATGAGTTGACACGTCGGAGAAGCTTTCGTTTGAAAGTGGTACTAGTACACGATAGCTGTAGACTTGGCCTTCTCCAGTACCTGAGACTTCTTGTATACTTTAAGCTTCTTTGGTCTCCTCCTACTTTCACCCTCGTGCTTTCTTTTGTTGGAGTCTCCTGTAATAACGTTACCTATGATTTAATTCATCAAAGTTTCATCTAGGCAATACCCCTTTGTTAGCAACCAGTTTGAGGTGTTAACCAGAACTGCGGAAGACCTTTCCTCAATCGTCTGACAACCACCTATGCTTTCCTGAAGAGCAGCTCTATCTCCTCCCATCTGATGGTATGTGTCAAGTATCACATGCCCATCATCCGCGAGATTTGCAGGTATCCGTGCTAAACCATAATCAGACACTTGTTGCACTGATAACCTGCTGAAATCTTTCTTCCTGACTTCATACTCGCTTCTGCACTTCATCCAAAAGTCTTCCAACGAAGGTACGTGTGCATATTCCTGGGAGATTATCTTCCTCACTATCCCATATGGATCATAGTTCAATCGTGTTGGGAAGAACTCATGCTCATATCTAGAAAACATTTCTGCTTCGATTCCCCTCGCCTTATGGATGCTCTGACAGCTGTAATAACCCACCAGTGACTGGAAAAAACCTGTAGGTTTGTGCCGCTTTGATTGTAAGTCATGCATTTCCATGAGCTTCCTGCAAAACTCCATGATGACCCATTTGTCGCTTGGATACCTCGGCAACTTGACTGGTTCTCCTAAAAAACCACTGACCCTGAGATACGTGAAGTTTGTAAACTGGATGAAAATGCAGCCATGTTGGGATACAACTTCCCAAGCTTCTTTGCTCACCCTGCTGGTCTTTAGATCACTATTCAATTTGCAGATGAATTCATAGAAGAACCCATCGTTGACCACCCTGTAATCTTTGTTGCACTCAGGAACTGTCAACTGTGGGAAGCACTCAAAAATAGGATCTTTCGACAAAACTCCTCGTCTATCCAATTTGGAAAATATACCTTGCGAGGTTGCTGCATATACCAGGTATGAAGTCATTTTGAAGCTGAATGTCCTCCTCACACTTCAGAGCTGCTCACCGATGTTGTCACTGATGATCTCTGCCCAATTGATTATCGAATCAACTCTGTTGATCTCAATGGTTCTCACGAAAGCATACATCCATGAGCGGAAGTTATGGGTATTGGCTTCTCCATTTAACTTGCTAAAGCAATTTAGTAATATCAACTTCCTGCACCAAATTGGATCATGGAAGATTCCTCAAGAACTTTGATGGAGATTTGGGCTTCTTCATGTATCTGCTATTCATTATTCCCACGCAATCTGCTTTGTGCTTCTCCCATCTATTGTCAGCATCCAACATGCTAATTGCAATCACCACTGGTCATGTCAGAATCTTTAGACAATAATTAATAAATTGTGCATCCAACCTGATTATTGTCTTTCCTGCAGCATCCCGAATTGTTCTAGAAAGAGGATGATATGACCTTGCACACTCCATAACAAATTCAGGCAACTGAGCTGTGATTGGAAATGCTGAAGCTTGAATAATTCTGCTGCTTTTAATTGCCTGCATGAGAGGTGTCCTTCCGACTCTGGGTTTGTCAACTGAATTGGAGATGGGTTCAGGGCCTATGTTTGTATCATTGATGTCAGCAAATTTGGAAGCTATGCATGATTAAGCTGATCCTTCTCTTTCATCATGCTTCATCATGGCTGGAACAATCTTTGTCTGAGCTCTTTTTCTTTTAATTTTGTCGGAATCCCTTGTAATTGGCTCAATTTGTGCAGATCTGACAATTTCTTCTAATTCGGAAGAGATATTCAATGTATCTGACATTGATTTGAACTTCCTTTCACTAATATGAGCACCTATGATGAATATCTGCAATTAATTCAGACAAAAATGGAGTCTATGGCATGAATACTTGAATTTTATCACCAAAATCTGCGCATATAAAGTTTGCTGCCCTAAAATTTGAGGTTTTGTTTGCATGCACTTCAAATAAAAATATTCTTTAATTCACCTGGGCACTTATACCAACATGTAGATAATCAGAATAACAAAAATTATGCTATTCCAATCCAATGTGCCAAAACTGGAAACTTCCTGGTAATGGAAAACACTCTTTAATGCAAAATCCTCCTTCCCTTGGTGCCAAAACCTATCTGAGCTGCAAAATTCATCAAAAATAATTAAATACTTCTCCCTTATGGCATCCCATGCTTGTATAGCCATTTTCATGCTATTTGTAAAAATTGCCCTTTCCTTATTTCTAGCAATTTAATTAATGAAAAGTCATGCCTCTTCATCCAATTTGGGCGCCCAATTCTGCATACTTATGAGTTGTCTTTTAATGAATTGATTTTATTTATTTTTAGCATGCATCCGTGACTTTTCTTTAGCTCATCCACTTGCATTGACTTTCTTTCCTATTTATATCACCAAAACTTAGCTAGGAATAATAATTAATAAATAACATTAATTACATGCATTAATGCCAAGGTGGGTCACACTTTTTGGCAAAGGTATTTGTTAAAAATAGAAAGTTAAAGTGATGGGAATTTCCAGCCTGTATTGCAACTCCAAAAATCTCATCTTTCACTTAAATGATTTGACTTTCATAATGAGAATTTTTACCTTGCAAGTTGCAGGTAAGAAGTTCCCGTCTACTTTCCATTGTGAAAATTCTCATTAGAAACTTTAAACCCATCCTTCCAAAAAGTGTGACTTGCATGAAAAATAGCCTTCTTCTGTAAAAATGCGACTTGTATAGGTGAGTAAACTTCTTTGATGGGAAAATTTAGCCCTGCTAGGAAAGAGAGAAATTCCCGTCAGTGCTTTAAATTATATTTTCTTTAAAATGAGAATTTTCACTCTTGTGTTGCAGACAATAAATTCCCTGCATTCCTGCCACTTCTTTGAAATTCTCATTGTAGCTTAAGTGATTTTGACTTGATGGGAAAAAGTAACCTGCTAAGCAAGAAATTCCCACCTTCCTGCCACTGCCAAAATTCTCATTAGCACCTTAGATCTATTATCCCAAAAAGTGCGACTTGCCTAGGAGAGGCTTTTTCTGCTTAAATTCTTCTTTTCTGGTCAGAAGTCAGCACTCTGTGATTAATTTCTTTCTTTGTTGAGGCCATAGATGACTTCCAAACGTTCCAGGTAATTAAACAAGCTATACAGAGTACAAAAAGGATCAAGGGGAATTATACAGACAGACCACAGAGAAAACCGAAAACAAAAGCAAAAAATAAAAAATAAAAACGAAAAACGTTGCCAGAAGTTGCAAACAGTTGTTCTGAATTCATTCTTAGTGAAAACCCTATTGAGATGTGAGAATACTGACATGAAAAACTTCAACAAGGTTCAACTGCAGCACAATTCACATCAAACGGAACTTTATTTATTTAATAAATAATTAAATAAAATTCCTGCAGACAGAACCCGATGGAGGGATAAAATGAGTTTTAGCATTTGGGTATTTATCAAAATTGGGTCATATGATTCACAGGGAATATCTAAACGTAATAGAGACAACTTCAGGGAATAAAAACACAAAAAGACCCGTAATTTTAAAAAGAACGAAAAAGTTTTAAAGGGGGTGTCTCAAATTTCAAGGTGAAATCTGGGGACACCAGGGTCGAGAACTTGAGGGAAATTTGAAAGCTTTTGCAGAGTGCTTTCACAGTTTTATTCTTAAATGGCTTACCATTATCAATGATAATAGCAGAAGGGATACCGTATCGACAGATGATATGGTTCATGATAAATTTAAAGATTTGGGCACCTTCAACATAGGTGAGAGGAACAACCTCTACACATTTCGTAAAGTATTCAGTTGCAATAATAATGAATTTATGACCATCTAAAGAGACAGGTTTCAGTTTTCCTATTAGATCGTATTGGCTAGATTTTCTGCACAGCTAAAAACGTAGGCAGTCATGAGATAAATCTCCCTCATTTACCGGTGAGGCTCCCGTGTAAGATTTTGTCAGTTGTATTTTCTAATATCTATTTGTTAGTATTACTTTAACTATGTAGCTCATGAACCATAGCTAGACAATTTTGCAGCAAGTAAGCAGTTGTAAGCAATATGTGCAGGAAAAGGAAATAATTAAATGCAAGAAGAAAGGAAAGAAAATGTGCAACCTAACCAATAGTTGACAGAGTTGATTACATGCACATGGACAAAACAAATAGATCTTAAAACGCAGAATTTGAAGCAAGGAAAAGTTCCAGATCTAGATCTAAGACAACACAGTTTATGCATAGATCTAAAAAGAAATAAAAGACGAATGCACCATTGACACAAAGTTCTCCGGAAATCTCTTCTCTATTCCTCTGCATCTAGAAAGTTAACAGGGGTTTCAGCTCAAAGTCTGGAACACAAGAATGTTGATTACAAATTCCGATCCTTTAATCCGTAGGTTCTTCCTCTACTTATAGTGTGTAGAGGAGAAATTACAAATGAGAAACTGCAGCTGAACTAGAACATGAAGATGTTAGTATAGGCATATTCATTGCATTTTATTGCATTGTCTTTTATTTAATAATGTGCAACATGTGCACTCTAGTCTAGTGACTTACATTCAATATTGTTATGTTGGATAACATTCAATATTGGTATTAGTAGTAATTACATGTGCATGTGAGATGGGTCTTATCATCTTGTAGTTAGTGCCTGATAGGGTGTCATGTCTATCCATATGAGGCTGTCTAATATCTATAAATATTACAGCTCTTGCATTGTTATGTAATCTGATTTCATGATCAATAATATTTGTGAAACTTCCGTCCCTCTTTAGTCATTGCAATCTTATTTTATTCTATCATTTGGTATCAAAGCTATACCATTATTATCATTTGGTATCAGAGCAAGTTCTATCCAAGCAAGGTTGAAGAGGAGCACTATTGGAGAGGATCCATTGGAGAAGAAGATCTGCATCAAAGGAGAGACACTGAAGCATCCCGCAACCTCCATTCCTTCCAAGCATCCCTCAGCTAAAATTTGACCTATCCACTTATTTGGAAGGTAAATTTTTTTTATTAGTCATTGGCATAGCCAATTGATCCAACATATTGGAGGAATATTTCAGATTTGGAGATCTTTAAAAAATATATATATCTTGAAAAAAAAAAATTGTGAAAAAAAAAAATCTAAAAAAAAAGGAGAAAAATCTTGAAAAAAAAAATTGCAGATCTAAAAAAAAAAGATCAAATCTAAAAAAAAAAAAATCAGATCTGAAAGTGGAGGTGTGAAGAATTCGGGAGCAAAGGTTGAAGCAGTCCCCGTCAATAAAATTCCAGCAGATAGCTCTTAAAAAAAAGGACGTAACTTTTTCATATAATGTCAGATTGATGTGTTGTTTTTTTGCTAGAAAGATAAGGAAGCGCACAACTTTGCAGTTTACATTATTTTCAGATTCGGCCTCTACATGTGACAAAAAAGTCTGTACAAGTCGGATCATTTTTTCTGAAAAAAAATCAGATCTAGCTGGTAAATTGGTAAGATCTCAAAAACCAAGATTTTGATTCTTCTGAAATTTTGTGGGTTTCAAGAAAAATATTGTATGATGTTGCTGTCAAAATTTTAAAAAAACCCAGATCACGATTTGTGAGAAAAGGCGAAAACAATATTCAGATTGTTTGTTTGGATCTTGGGAACAAACAGGTCAGCGGTTCAATTCCCACTCTCTCCATATTTATTATTAAATTTTTTTTTTTTTAGAAAATTTGGAGAAATTACTAAATTTTGGGAGATTTCCAAATTTAGAAGTTCACCAAACACATTTAGAACCACCGCCACCGCTAAATTTAGCGGAAAAACACCTATTGGGGGGTAAAAAATATTTTTGGCCTAAATTGTGTATTTTGTGATTCTAGACCCTTTTTTCTAAAGAGGGGGAACACAAAAAACTTCATTTTGATGTACTTTTGGAGCATTTTGTACTAATCTTGGTGTATAAAGTGCAAAAAAAAAAATGTAAATTTTTTATTTTATGTTTGGTTCTATCACACGAGATCTTTGATCTCATAGCAACGTTCGGTATATACGGTGCCTCTGGGAAGCGCTTACGGGTGATGCCGTCGCAACTACTACTACACTTAACGCCTAATACAGCTGCCTAAACGTCGTCTGCGCATTGACCCTATAAAATCGACGGGGAGTAATAAGGACACAATACACACATTTGAGCCCTCCCATCCGTTTGTGCTTGCACAAACCCCTCTCTGTACTGTCTACGTACCACGTACTAAATTCTTTCACGTGTGTTAACACCTCTTTCCATACTAACGGGTATATTAAAGGGTGATTTTCTTCCACGTACCGACGGGTATATCGGAAGGGAGCGTATATAGAAAGGTTTGGTATATCGGCCTGACAGTATATTGAGAGGGAGACCATAAACCTGGAGTGATAAGAGTCTTACCCTTTGTCAGAAATTCAGAGTTTCAGAAATTCAGATTGCAGAAATGGGTGCACAAGCACCAAAGTTCTTCTTGCCAGATTCACAACTGCTTAGAGGAGACAACTGTGCTACATGGAAACCGAAGATCAAGATGTTACTTGAGTTTGATGACCTATGGACAGTTGTAGATGGAACAACAAAATCACTTAATGATGGAAGACAACAAGTTCAATTTGACAGGGCCAATCAAAAGGCCAAGTTGATCATCTTGTTTGGCGTAACGGACGATGTCCAACCCCACATTAGAGATGCCACATCGGCCAAGGATGCATGGGACAAGTTGAGCACAGTCTATGAGGCAAAGAACAAGAATGCCATCCTCAACCTACTATCATAACTGCATCTCTCAAGTTCAAGCACAATGAGAAGGTTGAAGTTTTTTTGAGACGAGTTGCTACTTTGAGGGCATCTCTATTGGCATTGGGAAAAGAGATAAGTGATGAAGACCTCGTACCAATTGAGTTGCGAGCACTTCCGTCTTCCTACAAAATCTTTGTGATAACTATTAATATGAGTAAATACACAGTCACCTTTGAGAAGTTGGTCAATCTACTCCAAGAAGAGGCAACGAACAACAAAGATCATGAAGATGAGCAAGCACTATCTTCCAATCATAAAGGAAAGGGGAAATTTCAGTCCAATAACAAGAAGTCCCAACAAAATCAAAGTCAACAAAGGGACCAAAGTCAACGAGACAACACCAAGAAATGTCCCATTTGCAATAGAGGGGGACATAACATCAAAGATTGTTGGTACAATTCTTACAAAAGGGTTCATCAAGCAATTCAAAACCCAACAACCAACAGGGTAACAACAATTCAAATAAAGGGAAGTCCAACAACAACAATCAAGGGCAAAAAAATGGTAATTGGCAAAGAAAACCCAAACAATAAGGGTACATTGCCGAACATGAGGATGATTCAGATGAAGGACACCACATTTATTCTACTCAATTTGATGAAGAAACCAAGTCCACACAAGATATCTGGTATGTTGACTCGGGTGCAACTCGACACATGACTGGATGCAAGGATTGGTTCTACACACTACGTGACTCACCTAACAAGAACCATGTGTCATTAGGTGATGACTCATCATACAATGTCAAGGGGATTGGAAACATTTCACTACCTCTTGGAAAGCATGACTGCAAAATCACAGATGTATTGTATGTACCTGGGTTAACCAAGAATTTGCTATCAGTTAGTAGACTCCTTGATCACAACTTGAAGTTGGATTTTGACAATAATAATGGAGAAAAAGTGTAATTGATAATAGATAAGTCAAGAGGTTCCAAGATTGTAGCAAGAGCCTCTAATGTGGGACGCATGTTCTAACTTGATTTTGTCCACAAGGATGATCAAGCTCTAGTGGCCAAAGACACACAATCTATAGAACTATGGCATCGCAGATATGGTCACATCAGTTTTGGCTATCTCCAAACACTTCAAAAGGGCAACATGGTGAAAGGATTGCCTACACTCAAGCACAACACTGACAAGTGTCACAATTGCCTAGCTAGAAAGCAACACAGAGTACCCTTCCAGAAGAACACATATAGAGCTAAGGGAAAGCTTGATTTGGTGCACACCGATCTTTGCGGGCCCATGCAACCAAGTCATTCTGGATGCCAATACTTCATGCTTTGTGTTGATGACTACTCAAGAAAGATGTGGATATATTGTCTAAGAAACAAGAGTCCAGCCTTTGAGACATTTTAGAAGTTCAAAGCACTTGTTGAGAATGAAGTTGGTCGCAAGATCAAAACTCTCCGCTCAGATCGAGGGAGGGAATTCGCAAGCAATGAGTTCAAGACTTACCTGGAAGCTCATGGGATTCGTCGACAAATGCCTCCTACTCACACACCACAGCAAAATGGTATAGTTGAGAGAAGGAATCGTACTATCATGGAAATGGTGCGATGTATGATTGATGACTCAGGTTTAACAAAGACATTTTGGGCAGAAGCTGCAAGAACTGCAGTCTATTTGTTGAACAGAGTGCCCACAGTAGCTCTTAAAGGAGTGACACCTCAAGCAACATGGTCAAATCGGAAACCATCAATTGCACACCTAAGAGTATTTGGGTGTAAAGCTAGCATGCACATACCCAAGAAGAACAGGAACAAGTTGGATATGAAAGCTGAGAAACTGATATTCATTGGATACAGTGAAGAAGCACTTGGGTACAGATTATGGGATCCGAAAGCAAAAAGTATACACAAGTACGGATGTTGAGTTCTTTGAGAAGAAACAAGCAGATGCTCCACTCAACGACTCAACAAACATGCAGAATACACCTCTTGTAAAGATAGAATTTGATGTTCCCACTAAAGATGACAGTGATGAATTGGATGATGGTGAAAACTTAGATCCACCACAAGCCAATGGAACAGCTAAGAAGTTACCTACATGGTATACTCAATTAATAAGAGATGCAAATTTGGATGAAGCACCTAGCACATCATCCAATCCTGGACCTAGAACTCGCAGTCAAGCTCGTGAAGAGGTCAATTATGCCCTAATGAGCAGAGTTGTTGAAACAGTTGAGCCATCTACAGTTCAGGAAGCCCTACAATCAAAAGCTTGGAAAGATGCCATGGATTCAGAGTATCAGTCAGTGATGAAGAACAACACATGGCAACTTGTCGACCTTCCACCAAGGAAGAAACCCATTGGATGCAGATGGATATTCAAGACTTAAGTACAAATCAGATGGGACTATTGACAAGTATAAAGAAAGGCTTGTAGCAAAGGGATATGCACAACAAGAAGGCATTGATTATGAGGAGACGTTTGCTCCCACAGCCAAGATCAAGACAATCAGGATGATCTTTGCTCTAGTTGCACAATTTGGTTGGAAAGTCCACCAAATGGATGTGAAAAGTGCCTTTTTTAATGGAGATTTGCAAGAAGTCTATATGACTCAGCCAGAGGGTTATGTAATACCAGGAAAAGAGATGATGGTATGCAGACTCATAAAATCTCTATATGGCCTAAAACAGGCACCCCGGGCATGGTACATCAAAATTGATGAGCATCTCATAAGCCATGGATTCGAAAGGAATCCTTATGACCCCAATCTCTACCTCAAAAAGCAAGGGGGGAGATTGTCATTGTGGTTGTTTATGTCGACGATCTAGTCATTACAAGTAGTTCTGTGAAGATGATCAATGCAACAAAGAAGGATTTTAATCGATCGTTCGACATGATAGATCTTGGGCTCATGCACTATTGTCTTGGGTTGGAAGTATGGCAAAAAAAGAATCATATCTTTGTGTCACAGTTGAAATACACCAAGACAACGCTCGAGAAATTCAGGATGATGGACTGCACTCCTATTGCTACACCTATGGAAGCGAGACTTCAGTTATCTCGTTCCGATTCATCACCACCGGTGAATGCAACTCTATATCGGCAGTTGATCGGGAGTCTCATTTACCTGACATATACTAGACCAGATATCAGCTTTGCAGTCAGCTATTTATCACACTTCATGCAAGAACCGAAAATATGTCATTGGAAAGCAGCAAAGAGAATTTTGAGATATCTAAAGGGTACAGTTGACCTTGGTCTAGAGTACAAGAAGAACGACAACTTCTTGACAGGATATTCAGATTCAGATCGTGCAGGAAATATGGATGATAGGAAGTCAACATCAGGATTTGTCTTCTTTATGGGATCTGGACCGATATCATGGGGAAGCAAGAAACAGAACTTTGTTTCTCGCTCTTCTACAGAAGCAGAGTATCGAGCTGCAGGTGAAGCTGTTTGTGAAGCAATATGGCTACGCCGAATACTGGAAGGAATTAGTCTACCACAACAGAAATCTACTCCACTTCATGTTGATAATGGAGTTCTGAAGCTTGTTCACAATCCAGTATTTCATGAGAGAACCAAGCATATTGAAGTACAGATTCATTTCATACGTGAGCATGTCTTGAAGCACAACATACAGCTCCAGTTCTGTCCTACAGTTGAACAGAAGGCAGATGTCTTCACTAAGTCACTTGCACGTGACAAATTCACACTATTTAGAGAGTTCCTCTCCACTTCATTAGAAACTATGCAAAATTCAGGGGGGGAATGTTAGCATAATTTAGCATAGGCATATTTATTGCATTTTATTGCATTGTCTTTTATTTAATAATGTGCAACATGTGCACTCTAGTCTAGTGACTTGCATTCAATATTGTTATGTTGGATAACATTCAATATTGGTATTAGTAGTAATTACATGTGCATGTGAGATGGGTCTTGTCATCTTGTAGTTGGTGCCTGATAGGGTGTCATGTTTATCCATATGAGGCTGTCTAATATCTATAAATATTACAGCTCTTGCATTGTTATGTAATCTGATTTCATGATCAATAATATTTGTGAGGCTTCCATCCCTCTTTGGTCATTGCAATCTTATTTTATTCTATCATTTGGTATTAGAGCTATACCATTATTATCAGAAGAAGTAGTAAAGGGAACATTTGGCAATCATCTTCCTAGAATTCCTCTCTTAGTGACATGCATCAGGAGTTTAAGCCAAAATTGTGCACATCTGTCAACTATTTTAAAGAATCTTTCCAAATAACTTAAAGTAATGGTTTTTAAACCAATAACTTTAATCTTATATTTCCATCCGGGAACATAGAAAATAAGAGAAGAATGAAGATTTGTCAGCTGTAACATCTATATTTTTATTTTTTTTTGATATTGAATATACTTGTCAAACATGTAATTCAACATCTTCCCATCTGTTTTAACAATAGCATCTCTCTCTGTTCTGAACTGCAGCAATCCTCTGGACAAAGCAGCAGTGTTAGCCTTTACCTTTTCTAAACCAGGCCCATATCCCTCAACATCTGCCAGAAGCTTTATGAATATGCCAATTGAATCCATGGTGAAAAGCATGGTGGCTTCATCAACTTCTTTCCACTTAACCAGAATAAATTCATCATGGGAAGCAAGTAATTCATCTGGGATGCTCTCTAACACTTCTCCCATCTTACTTTCCAACAACTGCATCCTTTTCAACATGAGCTTCCGAATCTCTATGCGGAAGGAAACTAAAATTTCTAATTGCTTCCCCTTTTCCACCAATCCACCAGGCACAATCTGCTCTGTAATCAGCACATCCTTTCGCAATGAGTGTATCTTAGCTAAAGTATTCAGATGACTTTCAACAACTATGTTCTCATCTTCTATCTGTGTCATCAGTTCCTTTAGCTGAGATACTGTCATGTGCATGTTCTCCAATTTAGCTGGTATTCGTTCGAATTGCTCTAAAGCTTGGTGAATGATTTGTTCCTTCCACTGGGCAATAACTTTGACCTGGTCCCCTGCATCTTCTACCTCCTGCATCAAATGATTAGTCACCTGCTCATGTGCTAGAATGGGCTGAGAGGAAGGTTTGGCAACCTTAGCAATGATCTCACATAGCTGGAACACCTGTTTTTGAAGCTTTGCTCTCTCAGCCTTCTCTTTGTCAAGCTTCAGGAATAAAGCATTCATTAGTGTTTGTGTATCCTGCTTTAATCCTTTTGTGGTAGTTTGACCTATTGGCACTTTGGTCACTGTTATATCAGCTGTTGTGAGCTCTCCCTTGTGCTTTCCTTCTGCTGGAACGGATAACTCAACGAACTTTTGTCCCGATTCCTCAATAATCAACCTCGAAGTCATTTTGGCAACTTTAGGTCTTCTATCTCTTCCGCCCAAACTCAGGAGCAGCTGAAATTCATGTTCCTCCAGGTTGATCTCCTCTCTGGCTTATGGGATTGTCTATAAACCTAACCATGATGAAAAGTTGCTTCTTGGGGAATGAGAAGTCACCGAGTGCACAACCATCTCATGTTTTGATTCCGCTCTATCCAAATTTGCCACCGTGTTATGACTGCCACCCTCTAAATTGTCCAGAGACAATGTTTTTTCAAACTCCACCATCTATGCTTTCAACTTCTCCGCATGGATAGGTGAAGACCTGAGTGGTTGAGGAGAAAATACAAATGACGTTGGATTCAAAGGAGGAACAACAAGATCTCTCTGGGATTCTCAGGCTGCTGAAGTGCTATGAGTTGATATTGGAGAAGCTAGAACTAGCACGATAGATGTAGATTTGGCCTTCTCCTGTATGTGAGACATCTTGTGAACTTTAAGCTTTTCCCACCTTCTACTGCTTTCACCTTCATGCTTTCTTTTGCTGGAGTCTCCTGTGCTAAAGTTGTCTGTGATTTGATTCATCAAAGCTTCATCCAGGCAATACCCCTTTGTCAACAACCAATTTGAAGTGTTAACCAAAAATGCGGAAGATCTTTCTTTAATCATCTGACAACCACCAATGTTTTCCTGAAAAGCAGCTTTATCTCCTCCCATCTGATGGTACAAGTCAAGTATCACATGTCCATCATCTGGGAGATCTGCAGGTATCTGTGACAAACCATAATCAGACACTTGTTGCATCGATAACCTGCTAACTTTCCTTCTGACTTCATACTCGTTTCTGCACTTCATCCAGAAGTCTTCCAATGAACGCACATGTGAGTATTCCTAGGAGATTGTCTTCCTCACTAGCCCATATGGGTCAAAGTTCAGCCGTGCTGGGAAGAACTCAGGCTCATACTCAAAAAACATTTCAGCTTCGACTCCTCTAGCTTTGTGAACGCTCTGGCAGTTGTAATAACCCACTGTGACTGGAAAGAAACCCGTAGACTTGTGCCACTTTGATGGCAAGTCATGCATCTCCACAAGCTGCTTTGCACAACTCCATGATGATCCACTTGTCGTTTGGATACCACAACAACTTTACTGGTTCTCCCGAAAAGCCGGTTACCCTAAGATACGTGAAGTCTGCAACCTGGATGAAAATACAACCATGTTGGGATACAACTTCCCAAGCTTCTTTGCTTACCTTGTTGGTCTTCAGATCACTATTTAATTTGCAGATGAATTCATAGAAGAACCCATCATTGACCATTTTGTAATCTTTGTGGCATTCAGGGACTATCAACTGTGGGTAGCACTCAAAAATAGGCTCTTTCGCGAGTACGCCCTGTCTATCAATCTTGGAAAATATACCCTATGAGGCTGCTACATATACCAGGTATGAAGTCATTTTGAAGCTGTAAGTCCACCTCACACTCTGGAGTTGCTCACCGATGTTGTCACTAATGATCTCTGCCCAATTGTTTATTGAATCAGCTATGTTGATCTCAATAGTTCTCACGAAAACATATATCCATGAGCGGAAGTTGTGAGTATTGGCTTCTCCACTTAACCTGCAAAGCAATTTAGTAATACCATCCACCTCCTGCACCAAGTTGGATCGCGAAAGAGTCCTCAAGAACTTTGATGGGGACATGGGCTTCTTCATATATTTGTTGTTCATTATGTGCACGCAATCTGCTTTGTGTTTCTCCCATCTATTGCCTGCATCCAGCATGCTAATTGCAATCACCACCGTTCACGTCAAAATCTTCAGACAATAATTAATAAACTATGCATCCAGCCTAATTATTGTCTTTCCCACAATATCCCGGATTGTTCTGGAAAGAGGATGATATGTCCTTGCACACTCCATAACAAATTCGGACAACTAAGTTAGGACTGGGAATGCTGATGCTTGAATAATTCCACCGTTTTTTATTGTTTGCATGAGAGATGTCTTTCCGGCCCTAGATCTGTCAATTATTTCGGAGATGGGTTCAGTGCCTATGTCTGTGTCATTTATATCAGCAAATCTGAAAGTTATGCATGATTCTGCTGATCCTTCTCTTTCATCACGCTTCATCATGGCTGGAGCAATTTACATCTGTGCAATCTTTGTATGTGTTCTTTTTCTTTTAATTTTGCCGGAATTCCTTGCAACTAGATCAATTTGTGCAGATCTAGTAATTTCTTCAAATTTGGAAGATATATTCAATGTACCTGACATTGATTTGAACTCCCTTTCACCTGTATGAACACCTGTAATGAATACCTGTAATTATTTCAAACAAAGATTAAGTCCAGAGCATGAATACTTGATTTCTGTCACCAAAAATCTGCATATGAAGCCTGCTGCCATAAAATTTGAGACTTTGCTTACATGCAAAGCAAGAATAAATATTTTTAAATTCACCTGGGCACTTATAGTAACATGCAGATAATTATCATAGCATAAATCAAGCTATTCCAACCCTAAGCGCCAAACTTTGAAGCTTCCTGGCAATAAAAAACACCTTTTGATGCACAAATCCTCCTTGGCACCAAAACTGTTTGGGCTGCAATCCTTAGCAAAAATAATTAATTGCTTCTTCATTATGGCGTCCCATACTTATATAACCCTCAACATTCTATTTTAAATAATTGTCCTTCCTATTCCTGATAATTTAATTAATAAACAATCATGTTTATTCACCCAAATTGGGCACCCAATTATGCATGTTGCTGGCTGCCTTTAAATAAATTTATTTTATTTATTTTTAGCATGCATGCATGATCTATTTTCAGCTCACCCTCTTGCATTGACTTTCATCCCATTCCTGGCACCAAAATTAGGCAGAGAAGCTATTAATAAATATTACTAAAAGCATTGTTTAATGCCTAAATGGGTCGCACTTTTTGGCAAGGGTGAATGCTAAAAATAAGAAGCCAACTTTGATGGGATTTTTTACCCTACCCTGCAGCTCCAAAAAAAAATTCTTTCACTTAAGTTGTTTGACTTCCATAATGGGAATTTTTACCCTGCAAGGCAGATAAGAAATTCCCACCTGCCTGTCACTGCCAAAATTCTCATTATCAAATTAAAACATCTCCCAAAAAGTGTGACTTGCATTAAAATTAGCCTCCTTTTATAAAGTGTGACTTGCATGGGTGAATAAATCTCTTTGGAGGGAAAAGTTAACCTGTAAGGCAGGCATAAAATTCCCATCAGTGGTTTAAGTGATTTTTCTTTATTTTATAATGGAAATTTTTACCCTACAAAACAGGTAAGAAATTCCCGCCTGCCTGCCGCCTCTAAAAATCCAATCGCAGCTTAAATGACTTTGACTTCATGGGAAAAAGTACCCTGCAAGGCAGAAAAGAAATTCTCATCTGCCTGCCACTACCAAAACTCCCATTGCAGCTTAAACCCATTTATTCCAAAAAGTGCGGCTTGCCTAGGAGAGGCTTTATGTGCATGACTTCATCTTTTTTGTTCAACAGTATGTTTTCTGAGGCTGATTCCTTCTAGTGCAGTGGTCATAAATGATCTCCAGATGTTCCAGGCAATTAAACAGACTATATAGGACAAAGAATGGACCCAGGGGAATTAAACAAAAAGACCACGGGGAAAACCGGACAAAAATGCGAAAGAAATAAATAAAAACGAAAAATGTTGCCAGAAGTCACAGACAAAGCTCTGAATTCATTCTTAGTAAAAAGCCTATTGAGATGTGTGAATACTGGCATGCAAAACTTCAACAAGATTCAATCGGAGCACAATTTACTTCAAACGGGGCATTATTTATTTAACAAATAATTAAATAAAAATTTCCCGCAGACAAAACTTGGTGAAGGGATAAAATGAGTTTGGGCATCTAGGTATTTGTCGAAATTGGCTCATATGATTCACAGGGAATATCTTAACATAATACAGACATCTTCTGGCAATAAAAACACAAAAAGACCCGTTATTTTAAAAAGAATGAAAAAATTTCAATTGGGTAGTCCCAGATTTCAGGGTGAAATCTAAGGACACCAGATCGAGACCCCACTTTGAGAACGGCCAAGGGGTTGTGATGGACTGCAAGGATTGCGTTGTGACGGAATGCAAGGATTGCGCTGGTGCATGTATCAAGTTCTCGTACTTTTGACAATCCACGCACTTCCTCACATGATTATAGCAGTCATGCTCCATGGTAGGCCAATAATAGCCAACTCTAAGACTGTTTTTCGCAAGGACGATCCCATTAGTATGAGCCCCGCAGATGCCTTAGTGCACCTCTTTGATTGCTTGGATAGATTTGTCCGAACTTAAACATCACAACAAATTACCGTCGTAGCCTCGGCGGAAGAGTGTGCCCCCAAGTAGGGTATAGCGGGCTATACGCTAGATGAGGGTGCATTTTTCAGCATGGGAAGTGTTAGTGGGAAAGGTTCCATCATGGAGGTAATTAAAGATTTCAACATACCATGGGGAAAAGGGACCAACAACCTCGCACACCAAACAGGAGTCTGGTATGTCATATGTTGTTCTTATATTTTCAATGAAGAATGGCATGTCATTATTCCCTGGCGGAATCCTCAACATGGATCCTACTGTAGCCATAGCATTTGCTGCTCTATTTTGTGCTTTTGGTATCTGCTCAAATGTTTTATGCTCGAAGAACTCTTTCAAGGAATCGACCATTCTTTTATATGGAAGCAGCTTTTCATCCTTGACCTTGTATTCATTTGTGACCTGTTTGATAATAAGCATTGAATCACCAATGCAATTAACTTGTTTGATATCCCATTTGATAACTAGATTCATCCTTGCGATGAGAGCTTCACTCCGCTATCTTATTCATGCATGGGAACCCAAGTCGGAAGGCTTGGGGAATCAAGTCTCCCGTAGCAGTGATTAGCACAACTCCGACACCTGAACCATGAAAGGTAAAGGAGCCATCAAAGTATAGCTACCACACGATAGATTCCTCAAGGTACATGATGGATGCATCTGGTAATTCCAGACTCGAGGGTTCGGTACCTGGTAGTGGAGCTTCTGCTAGCTGATCTACTAGAACTTGTCCTTTCACTGACTTTTGATGAACGTACTCAATGTCAAACTCACTTAATAAGATGATCCAATTAGCCATCTTTCCAGTTAGGGCGGGTTTTGACAGTAATTATTTTGAAGGATTGACCTTTGAAATAAGCTTGATTTTATTGTTGAGCATATATTGGCGTAGTTTCTGGAAAGCAAACACCAAGGCAAGGCAAGCCTTCTCGATCTGCGGATAATTGAGCTCATATGCTATCAATGTTCTACTCAAATAGTATACAACATTTTCTCTTTGCTCTTTATCATACTGGGCCAACAATGCCCTAATTACAAAATGTGTAACAAAGATGTAAAGCAACAAGGGTTCTCCTTCCGTGGGCGGCATGAGAACAGGGGTTTTAGCCAAGTATTCTTTAAGCAAAGCAAACGCTTGTTGTCCTGGCCCCCAAGTGAAATTTACAACTTTCCGAGTTCCTCGATCAATACCATTGTAGAGCTAGGGGACAGGCGAGCTTTCGGCCGACAAACCAGACTATCAATCACATCCTGATTCGTCGGGCCATCATTGAGGAGGCTCGCCACCGCTCCTCCAGAGTTTTTTGTTGTTTTGTGGATTTTTGAAAAGCTTTTGATTCGGTCCCCCAGGATGCCCTTTTCCGCAAGCTCAGAGATATAGGCATTTCCGAGACTCTTCTTACAACCATTATGCGCCTTTATGAGGAAGTCCTTGGCCGCCTTCACAACTCTGTTGGCTTGTCCAACTTCATCAGGAGTACCATTGGAGTCAAACAGGGCTGCCCCTCTCTCCTACCTTATTTGGGATCTACATTGATGAGCTTGAAGATTTTCTCAGGGACCACATCCAGGAAGGGGATGGGTGTCTTCTGCACCATGTTCTAATCTACATCCTCCTTTTTGCAGATGGCGTGGTTCTCCTTGCTTCTTCTGCAGAGGGTCTCCAGAGGTAGTTGGATGCCTTAGCCCTATTTTGTGATCACAGGCAGATGACAGTGAACCTTGGGAAAACCAAAGTTATGGTTTTCAATTGTCTGAAGACTTCGGACCTCCACTTCATCTTTAGGGGTGTGGAGATTGAGATCACTTGCTCTTATACATACCTAGGGATTATTTTCTTTGGACCCCATTTTAGCCTCTGTCTTGCTCTCCAACCCCGGGTTAATAAGGGGTATAGCTCTTTGGCGATTCTTGAGAGACAGTGTTTCCGCCACCACTTTCAGGACATTCTTTCCAAGTTGTCCCTCTCGGATTCCCTAGTTAGGCCCACGGTTTTATATGTTTCTGAAATTTGGGGTCCCTCTCTTTTGGACTCAGATTGGGCTACTATTGAGCGTGTTGAAATCCTCATGCTCAAACGTATCATCAGGTGCAAAGAATCTATTCCTCACAGCATTCTTGCTGAGTTTAGGGCTCGCCCTTTTCAATTGCAAACCATCTTCAGCCTTGTGTTGTTGTTGCACCATATCCGAGGCTTTTCTGGTTCTTCTATTGACAGGGACAGGTACATTTATCTTGCCTACTATTCCTCTGAAGCTATTGCATCCTCAAATCACAGTGGTCAATCTCGCTGCTGGTATGCCTGCGTTTCACGTCATTTTGAGTCCATTGGCATCCAGATGGACTGTCTCCCACCCTTCAGCTATTCTCTAAATGCCCCTGCCCATCTCCTACCGAACCAACAAGACCTTCATAGAATAATTAGAGATGATATCTACAGACAGTTCATTCAGCACACCTGGACCAACCCCCCAGGGGATTGCGTCCGAAGATGTCATTCTATGTGGCACACTTTCTTGAGATCCATGATGGGGCCATTATCAGACCCATGTACATTTCCCGACATTTGTTACAGGTTCTTCATATCTCTCTAGGTCAGTTTAGAGTGGGTTCAAATTGACTTCGTGTGGAGATTGATCATCACTTAGACTACTCAGAGCGGACTTGCCTACTTTGCTCTCTCCAAGAGGTTGAAACTGAAGAGCACTTCATTTTCCGGTGTCCTGTTTACTATGAGATTCGTGAGAGATTCCATTGCCTGTTCCGTGAGCTTCCTTCCTTCACAACTTTCTTCAAATATTATGATCAGAGATGTCTTGCTCTCTACCTTCAGGAGGCCCTCAGGCTTCGGGACAGGCTCCTCCACCCTCCTCCCAGACGGATGAATACTAGACTGATCACTTCTTTCTTCCCAGTACTCTCCCCGATGACGAGTACCAAGTAACACTTGGACACGATTTTGGACCCTTAGTTCAGATCTATCAAATCGCGGGACTCCATTTCTTCCACCCAAGGCCCCCTACCCCAGGCACGTCTCAAGGCCCCTTCTCATAGACAGCGATCCACCAGGCTTACAGAGAGGCACCACCTTCCTCCCAGACACCGGCTTCCCAGGCATTCTACAGTCTTAGCTACTGGTTATTAACGCATTACAAATCACTTCCATCCGACCTTGAGTGTTAGGTGATGTTGTTGGGGGATCGCTCCTTCTGCTCCCCCCCACGCCTTCATCATATTCCTCTTATTTCCTAGTCTCTCGGCCTCTGTTGCTTCCTTCTCTTCTTCTTCTTCTCTCTTTGTATCTCGGGCAACCCGTTTGGGTCCTCTTGCTGGGTTTGTTTGCTTTGTATCCTGCAGTCCCATTGACCTACTTTTGTGGTCATGCATTGGACATTAATATTATTCTCTTATCTTATCTTGAGAAGATGTGTAAACGTATGACACTTGTCTGATAGCTGTGAAATAAACATTTTGATGCCCTGAATTTTCCCTTGTAAGCTCCGCAGTTGTCTAATATTCTTAGGAGGCATTTCTATAATAGTCGTGACCTTTGCAGGATCCACTTATATTCCTCTCCTTGACACGATGAATCCTAGTAATTTCCCAGATAACAAATAGAAGACACATTTCTTCAGGTTAAGGCAGACTTTGTAGTCCCTTAAGTGTTGAAAGATACGCCGCAAAATTTATGGGTGTTCCTCTCGAGTTCTAGACTTAGCTAGTATATCATCTACGTAAACTTCCATGATGTCACTTATCATATCGTGAAAGATTACAGTCATCGCCCTTTGATATGTAACGCCCGCATTCTTAAGGCCGAAGTGCATGACTTAGTAGCAAAATGTCCCCCATGGGGTTGTGAAAGTTGTCTTGTGTTGATCTTCCTTCGCAATCTTTATTTGGTTATAACCTGAGAAACCATCCATGAGCGATAACATCTCGTAACCAGCAGTAGAATCGACGATCATGTCGATGTTAGGGAGAGGAAAGTCATCTTTGGGACAAGCTTTGTTTATATCTCTAAAATCGGTACACACTCTAATACCGACTGGCTTTTTCTGAACTGATACCACATTAGAAATCCACTCTAAGTAGTTGATAGGCCTGATAAAGCCTACTTCTAATAACCTTTCTAGCTCTGCCTTTACCAGCAAGGCGACGCGAGGATGCATCTTCCGGATTTTTTGTTTGATAGGCTTGGCGTCTGGGTGCACAACAAGATTGTGTACTACTAATGCAGGATCAAGTCCTGGCATGTCGGTGTACGACCAAGCGAAGATGTTTACATACTCTCTCAAGAGTCCTGTGAATGTTTTATGTTCTTTGGCTAAGAGTGAAGCTCCCAAATTAACTATCCTCAGCAGCTCCTCCGTGTCGATGTTAACATCTATTGTATCTTCCATTAGTAGCTTTGATTCATCCTCCATGCGCGTAGGATCGGGAGGAAGATTGAGATCCTCCTCTAACAAAGGTGGTTCAGGGAGATCCTCATCTTTATATGGGTACACTATCTTTTCCATAGGTTGTTTATATGGGTACACTATCTTTTCCATAGGTTGTTCTGCTTGTTTGTCCACAAGCGCCTCAAAGAGGTTTTCGCTATAGGACTTCCCCTTTGTCTTTCTGCAATGCTTTTCTTTGGAACTCTTGCCCTTGCTCACTTTTTTACTTTAAGTGCCCACACAACTCTACCTCCTCTCCGAAGTACGCACATGCGTTGAGCTGAATGGAGAAGCCTTTCTTGTGATCGTTTCTTAGAATGTTATCTCTGATGCCCAGGAACTCACCAATAGCCTCATCGTTTTGAAACACATCAATAGGTACGTGTTGTTGTTGATCCCAATTCACGAGTGATGGGTAGATGAGGTTTAATGTTTGAGTTATAGGGGATATAGCGGGTGTAACAAGGGTTATGGTAAGGATAGCCATGTTAGAGAATAGGTTCTTAGAGGCGTGGTCTTCGTAAAGACTACACCGGGAATCAGTTTCACTTTCATTTTCGAACAAACTATCCTCACTCTCAAAAGAAGCATACTCGTTATCTAAAGGGTGAGACTCATACAAATGGACGCCAATACCTGATTTACCCATTAGACGACGAGGTATCAGAAGAGCTTCTAATGGACCTTGTTCTTGGCGGTCGCAACCACGTCCTTGATATCTCATAATAAGCATGATTTTGTTTGGAATACCATACCTAGATGACTTGTAACACAAAGCCATTTCATCATCTTGAGGATGACATAATATCGTTGAGGATTCTTTCATCTTCTAGCAAGCCACCTGAAGTGAAATTGTCGAAGGGGCAATTCTCCCTTGATCTTTGGAATTTATAACACAGTCTACCCCGTGCTTGGGCTGATAGCAGAATGATTTGAACCATAAGGGCTTGCTGAAGATTATACTCTCCACAGTCGTTGTTTATGACTTTCATCTCCCACGTAGCAAAAGGAGATTCCGATGTAGACACATTATTGTTACTAGGAGTCAGGGTGTCTGGATCCACTCGTGAAGCGAGAGCCTCCGACTGAACAGGGACAGAATCTCCATAGAGGGACACTCGTAGATGGTAGGAAAATAGCCTGACAAAGCTCTGCAATGAGCAAATGGTTGGGAATCCCCTTGTATAGTAAGTGTTTGTCCTTCATACTGTAATTTTAGACATTGATGATACGTTGATGGCACGGCTTGCATGGCGTGAATCCATGGGCAACCGAGCAAGATGTTATAAGGGAGCTCCGGGTCCAAGACATGAAACTTCGTATCTTGGGTTATGAGACCAACTTCCAATGAGAATGTGATCATTCCAGCTGATTGTCTTTCTTCATTGTCATACGCCTTTATGGTGATGACCTTTGTCTTCAAATCAGCTTCTATGCAGCCTAGTTGACAAACTAGTTTAAGAGTACAAATGTTGAGACCCGATCCACCGTCCACAAGCACTCTCTTGACCTTTTTACGCTTGATTATTACCTCAATATGTAAGGGCAGGTTATGGGAGGGATTTTCAGTTAAGGCTTCTGTCGGACTGAAGGTTATGTGTCTTGTGGGAGCGATTTGTGCCACCATGGCTTGTAAATGTGTTGGGTCAACATCAATAGATACTCCTGATCCCTGTAGGGTTTTGCAAAGTATATCCTTATGGACGTTAGAAATCTTTAGAAGGTCTAAGACTGAAATCTTAGTTGTAGTCTTTTCTAGTTGATCTAACACATCATAATGACTCTCTTGAGGAGGGGGAGTAGGTTCTGAGATAACAAGGCGAGCCCATCGCATTGCCACGGCGCACTCTCTTGTTTTAATTCTAATCGTATTGATTTGCTCAACAAGTGGATCAACACAACCTATCAAGGCATCAAAATGGTCTTTATTTAACACATAGCATTCTTATTCTGAGACAATTGTCCTCGATCCGGATTTTTCTTTTCTTCGTGATTGGGAAAAGGCTCTTTGAAGATCCCTAAGTTTGCGTTTGGAGATTTGGCAACAGCAGCAGAGTCTACTTCTATATCACCATTGTCGACTAGGTCTTGAATGTAGTGTTTCAATCTTAAACACTTGTCAGTTTTGTGACCCTTTACGCAGTGAAATCCGCAAAATTCATTATCTCTAAACCATGATGGTTTAGGTGCATCATCCCCGTAGGGTTGTGTTTCAGGGTACTTTAACCATGTTTATGGCCTCTAACTACTTTAGTATGGACAATATTGATTCAAATAGAGGTGTGAAAGTATGGTGTTTATACTCCGTAGGTGGATTTCCCTTTGCAAGCTTCAAAGGTGCGTGGTTCTAAACGGCTTGCACTCGCTTAGAGTCTACTATCCCATCACCAACGACATTTTTGTTCTTATTATGAACAAACTTTGGTTTTTCATTAGATTTGGAATCGTTATGATCGCGGGAGAAAGGTTTTAGAGTCCCCCTAGCTAACAATGCTTTTTCAATTTGACTCCCTTTTTCGATTACCTCTTCAAATGTGTTGCCACAATGCATTTGCAAGTGGAATGTAATGTCTAGATGGAGGTTGGGAACAAATATGCTTATCAACTGTTTTTTGGGTATGGAGCAAGGAAAGCGGCTAGCTAATCCTCTCCATCGTTGTAAAAATGCAACGAAGTTTTCGTTGTTTCGTTCTTTGGCATTGCAGAGATCTAGCATGGTAATGTCACTCTCTATATTAAAAGACAAGTGACGTACAAAATGTTCAGCTAATTCCGGCCATGTGGATATAGATCCCTTGGGGATGCGTATAAACCATTCCAACGCCTGCCCTCCTAAACTCTGTGGGAAGAGGCGTATAAGATAATTGTCGCTAAATGCAACCTCTTGGCATGCCATATGAAAATATTTAATATGGTCACGCGGGTCACCTTTTCCCTTATACTTGTCAAATTTTGGAAAATCAAAGTGTCATGGGAAAGGTACCTGTAACATGGCCCTATCAAATGGATAAGGGCACAACTCATTGAACTGGTATTTCTTATTGTTACCAATTTTGCCTTCTTGTAATGCTAGAAGGGCGTTCTTCATAGTGGACCACTCTTGATTGAAGAGGGGATCTTGTGTGGGTGGCGTAGGCCTATACGAAGGGTTAAATCTAGGTGTATTCCCACATTTATTCTCTACGAGAAATTCTTCATAATGGTCTTTTCATGTCTCCCGTTAAGGAGTGTTTATTGGGAACTCGTGAGACGAAGTTTTTGGTTTTTGCCTTTGGTATAGCTTGTTTCACAACTTTTGGTTGTTCCTTTTGTATATGCGAAGCCAAACTTGTCAATTGGTGAGTGAGGACTTGGACCTGTTGTTCTAACGTCACCTCTTGAATAGGTACTTCGTTACGATCTTCATTAGGAGGAGGTTGTGCATGATGAACATGTTCCTCGTTGTCTTCACAACATATTCTACTAACAGGCACTCGGTAATCGTTGTCGCTTTCAGACGGTATCTCCTCATTATTCTTGTCGCGCAGAAGTAGAGGCAGGACCTGGGTTTAATATTTCATTAACAGTACAATGGGGTCAATCTACTTCTTCTCCATGAACCATTGTGGCAATGAGAGAAGGGTCCACTGTGGAAGGTAACCTAGCTCCTAGTTCCATGACATGCATAAGAACCTCATGTTTGTTTTGAAAAATGTAATTGTCAAAATTGGTAGGAGGACGCTCTATATTCATAGGAGGAGAATCTTCCTCTCCACCACTATAGTCAACCATGAGATTATCCTCTAAAAGAGGGTTGTCACCTCCAAATATATCGGCTCCTAATCTTCAAGATCCCATTCTCGTAGTAGGCATACTCAAGATAGGAGATACAACACGAAAGATTTCCACTAAGGTTTACTAAAAAGGGGGCCTGAGTTAAATTTTTGCAGCATAACGACACTAAATCGTCAAAACAAGGTGACTATAGAATAGCCACAAAATCAATAGGTCAATGCGAACGTACGAACCAAAGAATAAAGAACAAGCTACCCTAGCAAGGAAATATATGACACAAGTTTTTCTAGAATAATACAATGACGTACAATGCTCAAAATGTAGTCACACCAAATAGTTTACTCCCTAAGATTTTCCTAGATAGGTTTGAAACCAAATAGTGACAACACAATATCACCAGTTAGGTCAAGTTTGTAATAAACAAGACCCAAATGCTAGAAAGTGTTGACGCGACCTTCTAACAAGGTATACTAAAAACCAGTTTCTAAATACTAACAAAGTCTAAGTGTTGTAACATGGATGATACAAATGTGAGCAACGTAACAACGCTATTTGGACACGTAATCCAATTTTTGCGAGAAAGCAAGATTTTAGTATCAAAATGGCGTTATAGGGATGCTAACAAAGTACCCTCAACACTCACAAAACTCAAGACAAAGCTAGGGTGTAAAAACTATGTCTAAGTATAACAAGAAATTGCTATGCGTGCGAGCAGCGTAACACTACAATATAGAGATTTAGGCCTAATTTCACAATGGAAACAAGACGTAAATATCTCAATTGTATGGCTATAATGCGGGCAGCGTAACAACTCAAAAGAAGAGAAAGATGAAATCGCCTAACTACAATGATAATAAGTCTCAAATATGGGTCTTCGAGACAAGGGGGCCTACTAGATCGTGAGTATGTACCATGCACACTTTCAACACTTGTGCTTCTGCATTGCAACCTAGTTACGCAAGTAGAATACAAAAGTGGTGGACACATGATATCTAGTGGTATCTGTATATGTTGTTTCCTTTTGTCCAAAAATGGGCAACAAGAAAACAAGGGTGTAGACCAAGTGGTGTTGAAATAAACTTGGTGTTATTTTGGCAAAGTTTTGCCTTATCTTAGGACAAGTGAAAAACTAGGACAAAATGACACTAAGTAGATTTCGTGATGAAATATCACGTGGTTTCAACTTTAAGAGATTCTTTCCCTTGTTCGAAAAACAAGAGTTTGAATCTAACAAAGTTGTCACTTTGTGAGAGCTCTCAAGTATAACTAAGACAAAAACAATGGCTCCAAGCCGGCAAGCTTCCTAGGTGGTTCTCTCTCTATGTGTCACAAGTTTACTTCTACAAGCTCAATTTACCAAGGTTTCCCAAGAAGTATCTCGGTTTTACTTTACCCCCTTCTAATACAATGAGCAACTAGTGCGTTCAGTTGTATTATCACTGGAGTCGCAGTGGAAGTAACTTTGACTCTAATCTCACCAAGGCGTACTAGACAATTCGGTAGTGTGGAGCATTTTCTTGTTTCGTTCACAAGGTTCCCTCTTGCGTGAATTATTTTAGGGTTCCTAGAACCACCCCCATTGTTGTAGCTCAAAGCTTATGCCAAAGAGGTTAAGTCTTAGTTAAGCGGACGAACCGTAGCTCTTAACCAAAACCTACAAATACAATGTGATGATTGTGGTGTGTTTTTTATCTTTGAGACTTAATGTGGTTTTTATCACACTCCATTTGGCAAACTACAATCACACGTGAATGTTAGGATTTGGTTTGAAGAAAGCCCTTCTTTTTTTGACAAGCATTTTGGGTCCTTCACACAAATGGTTAGTAGTTCAAAAAAATTTCATAATATCATAGAAAGATAGGAATGAAAAGTTAAAAACACAAAAATTGAAATTTTGAAGTTTGAGAAAATTTTACCTTGGTGCATGGGCGCACTTCTTAGTACATGGGCGCTCTCTATAGAGCATGGGTGCACTTAGTAGTGCACAGACGCTCATAGTAATGCATAGGCGCTCCTCTGTCACTTTTTACACAATTATGCATGGGCGCTTCCAGTGAGGTATGGGTGCTCTTCTGGATGCACAGGGGCACTTTACACAGAGCCAAAAATCTAGTGTTACAAGGGTGCTCTTCTGGATGCACAGGCGTTTTTTCTCCAACACAGCCGCCTTTTCTCCAGCACAAGCGCACTTTCTCCAACACAGACGCCTTTTTCCTGTAGGTGGTTAAAAATCTGAGTTTTTGAGAAGATTTCTTGAAAAAGGTCCAATCTTTGGTATTTTGAGAGAATTTTGACAGGGCTTCGCCTCCTTATATCCTGCAAAGAACATGAAAACACAACTTCTACCACTAATCTAATTTAAACAACTACCTAGCTTGAAAAATTGATCTACAAAACTTTGAAAATTACTCTAAAACTTTGAAATTAATCTAAAAAGCTTGAGAAATTAATCTAAAAAGCTTGAAAGTACTCTAGAAAGCTTGAAATTAAACTAGAAAGCTTGAAATTAATCCTAGAAACTTGAAACTAAGATAGAAAACTTGAAATGAAAACCTTTCAAACTAAATTAAAAAGCTTAAAAAATTAAATGCAATTGGGTATTGTCCCACCGAGTGTGCTAAATGACAGCACCATAAACTTTACAAAGCAAATTGCATGACTAAGGAAGCCTAACACCATTGCCACCTCTAATCAAGGCTTTAAGCCTAGGAATGTAACATTAAGATAGAAGCTTAAAGGAATGCTTAACTAACATGAATACAATTCAAAATCTAACTAAACATGTCTACTAATATGCTCAATTACCTAACATGTGCCTAAATAGACCTAAGAGGGCAATCAAAAGGGTATGATTGCTACTCCAAACAAGGTGAAATAGTCTCTCCAAATGACTTATCAAATCACTTTAGATATCCATCTACTAACCTTGTTGAAGGTTTTAGGCAAGGATTGAACTTGGCTATATATCATATTTATTATATGAGATGCACATCAAAGCATGGTGTAAAGTATAAAGGAATGAGGTGAGTTATTATAGTTTTCACTTTGAGGAAAACTAATATTTTGGTGCATGTGGAACTAAAAAGCCCCAAATTAGATTAGAATTGTTAATCATGATTAAGCTTTGCTAATCACAATTAGTGAATTAACAAGTGATTAAGATGTGGGAGCCTTAATTAACCGCTTAGGGTCAACTAGGAGCTTAGGATAAGCTTTTTAAGCTTGCTGAGACGTTGTGGAGGAAAGTGGGGTGATTTTGAGTGGTCATAAGAAAGGTTTGAGCCAATACTAGGTATATTGATCAAAACAAGGGCAAAATAGGCCTAATTAGCTAATAATCGCTAATTGTCTATTTTGAAGAGGATTTTGACTTACGATTTGTCGTAAAGTGACATCCTGAATGCGAAAGAGGTTTATTAATCAACAAAGTGTTGTTAATTGGCGAAAGTGGTTAGAAACGTTAGTTAATTAGCAGAAATCACTAATTATGACAGAATTGGAAAGAATGAGAGTGATTTGTGTGCGTTTGGCAATAAGATTGCAAAAATGGAATTTAGGTGTCTACAGCCTCTGCAGTTGAATTTTGTTGTCCCTTCAAAGGCTATCTTCAAATTACCTCTTCCTTGCCTTATCAGTTTGGATGGTATTTTGTGGGTTTTGAAGGGGTTCTTGCATAGTCTGAATGTTGGATGGATTTGTTCGCATCCTTACATTATTTTATTGATCCATTTTGAATCAGACCTAAGCTTCTTTTCCACTCAAATCAATTCATGGAATGTCAAGATTATATCTCAACCTCTATAGTCCCTTAGCAATAAGATCACTTATTTGTAATTAATGACAAAAATAATTGCATCAAGTCATAGTTGTTGAAACATTATGCTAACATTAGAAAAACGAATAATACAAAATATTTAAAATTTATTTGCCTAGATAGCATGCCATATGGAACATTGGTAGTAGTATCCCATTTTACAAATTGGTGTGTCAACATGAACATTACACAATAGTTACCAACTTAGTATCACATTATATACATGTGCCAAAATTGTGATCTTACATGAACCCAAGGTCACTTGATCATGAATAAAAGGAAAAAAGAATATATTAGAGTTTAATCAATGCCATTGTTAAAAAAATCCTAACATGGAAGAATTATTGAAGCTTCGATCTTGTATAGTCCATTTAATGTTTACACTCCACACCATACAGGTCATTGAATAGAATGGAAAAATGGAAGGGAAAAATTGTCATTTTGATAAAACTTCTACCCTGGACAGACAAACACCACCCTTTCACTTTAATTGTTGAAAGGAGGTGAAAGCATACTTAGCTTAACTTGAAAGTTTATGCTACAATCTAGAGCAGTCTCCTCATATCATATTGTAGACACCGGGTTTTCGTTAACCCGCCTACATCATCTTATACACACATTATCCAATCTAAAACTTATCATTATGTCATTATCCTAAGCCACCCTCCCCTCATCTAGTTAAATCAACTTTTACCTCCTCATAAATTTCTATTTACCCATCCCAAACCACTTAAAACCTCTAAACCACCTCAAACCTATTTTACTCTAACATCGTAACCTCCCCAACTCATCCATAACCTCCTCCCAACCATTTTCTCTCATCATTTACCCGAAAACCTCTTTAGGAAGTGGTTTCAACTATTTCCTAAACATTTTCCCAAAATCCTGGATCGTTAGCGATTCTACCTAATCGCCAGCGATTATAAATAGAAGTTTTTGCTCCTCTCTCAGGGATCTTCAGAAATCTTTTGCTCGTTCTTGCACTTTGTCTTCGACCCAGCAATGAATCTAAGTCATTCCAGAGATCATCAAGGACTTGTATCCACCTCAAGCTCTTGCATACACATCATTTTGATAGTCTTTTCATCAATCATTCCTCAGGAAGCTCAACAACTGGCCATCAACTTCAATCAGCGCCATCCGGCATTTGGAGGCATCTTTCAGCCAATTTCCACATCAAGAGGTATTTCTCTATGTTGTTTCATCATCTGCATTTCATTAAGG
This sequence comes from Taxus chinensis, assembly GCA_019776745.2. Taxonomy (NCBI): domain Eukaryota; kingdom Viridiplantae; phylum Streptophyta; class Pinopsida; order Cupressales; family Taxaceae; genus Taxus; species Taxus chinensis. The sequence continues at coordinate 262,820,921 of CM034150.1, forward strand.
CATCAAAAACAATCAAAAATCATCATTTCAAAGCTTTGTTTATCGTTTTTATCAAAGTTTATCATTTTCACAGTAATCACCCACAATTTTGTCTAATCACCCGCAATTATATCCGATCGCCCGCGATTTCTCTGAATCGCCAGCGATCCCTATCAATCTGCATCTTTTAATCAATTCATCAGTTTATTATCAATTTTTAACAATATTTTGGATTTAACTTGTCCCCTGTAAGCATGGTTTTACTTTAGATGGCAGTACTTGGCCGATTCCATCCTATCACAAGCATCTACGACCTTCCTATTGTCCAGCAACCCCTCTTTTGGGAACAATAAAACATTCTTCACAAGCTGACATTGTGTGCAATTCGCTTTGCAACCAACATCGACGACATTGAGGATTAGATCAAATTCCTCCACGAGATCCAACAAGAAATAGACGACTTTTGGTACGATTACTTTGAGTTTGTCCAAATTGCATCCACCCTTGCCTGGGCCACATTTGAAGTTGCACAGGACTTGCCCTTCAACCTCGAATTCTAAAGCTTCTCATCCCTTATCTATCTTCGTCATTTACATATCTTTATCATTATCTTTGTCAACCTACTTAATTGTATCAAAGCGAGCTAACATCCTCCAAGGAAGTCCATTTGGATTCTTGGAATCGGCCTTTGTCAAGTAGCTCGTTTATCCATTTATCTAATCTATTTTGTTCAGTTGTCTTTGATCTGCAAGGTTTTTCGTCGGCAAAAGGAGCTTTATCACACTACATCAACACTCATCATCGTGGGTATCGGTCAACCTTGTCGTCTTCCGAGGTCAGTTTGGTTTTGTTATTTCATTTTATTAAGTTAAAGTTGGAAAGCAAAAACTCTTTGGTACACATATAGGCCAAACCTTGTGCAAATGTTTGAGCTAAAACTCATATAATTCAACACAGGAAAATGGGAAAAATCCGGCGGACATGTAACCCTCCTTTTCACTCAATTAGGCAATTCTACTAATCCACTTAGGATACACTGTGGTATGAAGCCCACCATAAGAAGAAACCTCAAAAAGCCAAATTAAAGTACCTAACAAAACCAAGTGCCTTTGTGTGCACTTGTATTGTTCATTTTTTTAGACCATTATATTTAATAGAAGCATTGTTTTGTAGATGTCTCTGTTATTTAACTATTCTTCTCTTGTCACATTTGGTGGAATCTTGATGGCTTTTTAGTTAAGTTCAGTTGTTATCAATTATGTTTTAACCAACAATCATTGTGTCATTTATCATATGAATAGAATGATTGTTGTCGGGGTAAGATGCTGACGTGACAGATCGATCTTGTACCAGGAAATCTTATTGAGCACTACCACTACCTTATGCACTAAAGCTGTAATTCTCTTATGTTCTGCTATGTACTTATTATTCTGCAATACTATTCTCTTGGTAGTGTAACTTGTATAGAAAACAATTTCCTTCACATCGACATTATCTCCCCGCCATCATGCATACCAAACAGACAACACTAACTACACAACAAATATCCCACTGATTAAACATCAAAGCACCGTTTGTGAAAACTTACAATACCTGGCAGATAACACCCTTTGGAAGTTTTTCTTGGAGGACAGAACTGCGAGCAAACAAACAGAATTAGAACAGTTAAGTTGTCCATGTCACAATCCAAGTAGCCAAAAGAACTTGAAAAGAAAAGGTTCATTTATTAAATATATTTTCTAAATAGTTATTAGTTACTAACTGATGTTCAGTTATAAACTACATGCTACCCACCCTGACTATATTGTGGCCACTTTCAGCATAATAAATATGAGCACCACACACATCTCAAAATGTGTTGCGTGCCTTTCTCATTTATCTTCATTCTTTTTGTGTTCACACTTTCTAACTAGTGCTCGTAGTGTTCGAAGTCCGGGGAAGCCGAGGAAAAGGAGAAGAGATTGAAGAAGTGAGCACTCACTGCTAGCTGCAGAAGAAGATCCACAGATCGTGAGAGAAAAAGAAACATGTTTTAAAGATTTTCAAGGGCATTTTCGAAGGTTTAAACATCATTACAGTCACTGCTAGGGCACGGGATTCTAAAAGACAAGAATTGTGAATTTCATAGAAGCTAAGTCACCTAACACGAGGTCATGAGACACACAAATACAAGTATCCGACGCGTGACACATCAACCCCAAAAACAAGACACGGGGGACACATTTCATATATATACGTATATATATATACACACACACACATAATTTGTAATCTTTTTAATATATATATACATATAAAAGATTACAAATTATATGTGTGTGTGTGTGTGTATATTAAAAAGATTACAAATTATATGTGTGTGTGTGTCTATATATATACGTATGTATATATATATACTCGTGTGTGTGTGTGTGTGTGTATATATATATATATATATATAATTTGTAATCTTTTTAATATATACACACACACACACATATAATTTGTAATCTTTTTAATATATATATATAATTACAAATTATATTCATTTTGGAGCAGATAGTTTTTATCTTGAGCTTGCTGTCTTGCTACAGCAGGGTCATTTGCAGCACTGTCAACTGCACCTGCAGCTCCACTTGCAGCAGATGGAGTACTCACACAGATGGATAAACTTGGAGGGGAGCAGCACCAACACTGATATTCTTGCATTTCCTTTGACTGTTACCAGCTGCCTTTGATGATAGCCATGATTTCTGTGGTATGATTAAAGAAAAATGCTGCTATTGGAGAAATGACAAATCTGGTTTGCTAGAATGCCTTCAAATCTCACCAAATCAGGTTTTTATTTTTCACCTACACAATGTTGGACAATGAGAGCTTTTATCTCTAGCTGAAAGTGACAAATATAAAGTGAAAAACTGTTTTTAACCCCTGCTCCGCCCCTGGGGTTTCATTTTGGCATGTACATGTCCGACACATGTCACCTGTCGGATATGCGGGATACGCAACATGTGACCTTTTAGGATGTGTCTGGTATCCTAGCACAGAAGATTTTGAGGGCGATTTCAAAGACCATTCTTTTTTTCAAAGCAGATCACAATCTTGACGGAAAATGCCATTAATAAAGGCACAGGTTTCAGTCAAAGCTGTTCAAAGGGCAAACAGTCCATCTAATTTTTGAAGGCCACGATTTGCAGAGAAAATTCAGACACCAGTCACGAGATTTTCTCCAACCATGAGTGCAAAAACAGACTCTTAATAATGAAAATCAGACTCTGTTCAAACAAAAAACAGTTGTGTTTCGAGACGTTTTCAAAGGGCACATCTTAGACCAGAGACAAAACGTGATTTTCACAAAAAACGGGAGCAAAACCAATTGCCATTGTTTTCTGAATTGGCAGTTTTGTTGTTCGAGGGCATAGTTGCATTTGAAGTTTCAGTCTTTCAGACATGTTAGGGCATGCAAAAAAAAAATTTGCAGCCTTCATATTTTGAATCTTCTGAGTTCAAGCAGGAAGGTACACGAGAATTGTAAGTTCTTGTAATGTCCCCATTTCTGAAAACCCTTAGCCTATACGTCCCCGTGGGCTTCGGGATGTGCAAGGGGAACATTTTTATTAAATAATTAAATATTATTGCCTGAAGCAATAATTATTTAATTATTTTATAAAAATTATTTAATTTAATTCCCAAAATATATAAAATTAAATGGGGAATTAATTAAATAAAAAGTTAGGTGGCTTTCATTGATAAAATCACCCTTTGCAAAGGGGACGCCACACCTAGGGAAACAAACTGTTTTTATATAATATTTTCCCTTATGCAAAGGGGACGCCACACCTAGGGAAAATAAACTACTTTTATTTAATATTTTCCCTCTCCTAGGGTTTTCAAATTTTGTGCCTCCTTGCTTATAAAAGGAGTGCTAGGGTCATTATTATGATTATGTTATGATAAACTTATTTTGATACTCCATGCTTGGAGTTGGGATGCATGCCCATTGATGTTCTCTCTCTCTCTTGCGTGGGAGGTTGTATGGAGCTGGTTTTGTGATTCAACTGAAGTATTTATTTGTGAGATCCATGTCTTTGGCTTTAGCAAATTGTTAGATGAAGTTTACCATTAAAATCTGCATGTTTCACTGTAGCGAATCACTGTAGCAGCTAGTTTTGTGATAAAAAACAAGAGTCTTTGGGAATACTTTTGGCAAATCGACTTTGGTATATTTGTGGGCTATCTTGCATGTCATATCTAATAGCTGAGTTCTGGTTCATTCCTTGAAGTAAATCGACTAAGATCTTTGCATATTTCTGTTCCAGCGATTGGCCTTATCGCATTTTGACTAGTTTGCATGCTACTTTCTATTAGCTGTTTGTGTACTCTTCCATTTGATTACAGCGACTGTATTGGGTGATCATTTGAATGTTTTAATGCACGCTTGAAAACTCTAATGGGCAGCGAATCCTTGACTCAAACTGTGGGTGTTTTTAATGCATATTTTATGAGTTAAAAACCCAGTGACTGGTCTGATCTATGTCCTCTAGCTGCAGCGATTTACTTTGATTAGTTTGTGGGTGATTTTGTATGGCAAATGATTAGATTTTTGTATGCCAACATGTTATAAGTGCAGCGATCAATTTGGGCATGTATGTGATTTGTTCTGGGCAAACGTTTGCAAGGTAAAACTCATTAATATGGTCTGGTTTTGATAGAATCAGATCTGCCATTGCTTCCATTAAACAGTGACTTCACTATAGGAGAATTGTTAGATATTTGTTACATGTTTTGACCCTCATATAAGCAGCGAACTATTAGTGCATTTTTATCAAGCTCCATTGACTTGTAATTGCATGATTGGTTGATGGTTTTAGGAATTTTCAAGGCAGCAATCAGGGTTTAATTGTTGAATATAATATGATCAGGTTGTATAAAGTGTTTCAGTGGTTTCCATAGATGCAGAGGTTTATCTTGTTTGCATTTAGGAGAATACAGCGATCAGATTTTTACTTCAACAGTATACATCCATGAGATGGTGGAATTTTAGTTGATAAAGGCCATTAAACCCTTATCCTCAGGTTTTTTGAGTCATCTACTCAACGGGTCCAAGTAGTGTTGATTGAGCTTTTGCTATTTCCAATTGATTAGAGTGTTGAAGAGTTGTTGATTTGCATATTTTGCATTGATCCCAGAAGTGGGATATTACAGTTCTCTTTTCTTGCATTTCATACTATAATAATTCATTTCCACTTGAATCTATTTGCAAGTCAGAATTCAAAAGTCAGAAGTGAGAATGTACTTTGTAATGTCCCATTTTTAGAATTAATTAACTTTGGATACCCTAAGCCTATTCTTATTATTTTCCGTAGGCCAAGGGGACATTAAAGAGGGAAATAAATTAATTTAAGTGGTCAAAAAATATTTTTATATTTAAATTGGAAAAATGACACTTAAATTATAATTTTGATTCAAAAAGCAGAAATACAATAGAATAATAAGAGAAGGGATGACTTCTATTATTGGGCGCCAAAGTTAGATTAATAATTAAATAAAGAATGGAGCGCCAAATTTAGATTAATAATTAAATAAAGAATGGAGCGCCAAAGTTAGAGACGGTTGCATGAGTACCAAGGTCCTATTTTTAGGATGGAAAGAGGATAAAGTATTTTAAAATTGTTTAATCATATTCTTAGAAGGAGGCGCCAACATGGGGGAAGAATTAAATTATTTTTAATTGTTTGAGGATCATGCATATAATTCTAAAAGGGGGGTGCCCACTTTAGAGAGGGATTGGAAGTTATAAAGGCAGCTTTGGGGTTTATTGTTTATTTATCTTGGAAATTTATCAACTACTTCTTTGTCTGCAAGTAGCTTCTACTTCTGCATCAGCAATAGAGGATAAAATCTCTTATTTACATACAGATTTGAGGATGGAATCCCTCACATCTAAGCTTGGCAATTCCATCCAGGGGTTGTCGTGGTCATTCAAAGTACAAATATTAATCCAGTTCAGTTAGGGCATCATATTCAGGGTTGTTTTAGCATCTAGAAGAGCAAAGTATAGGCAAAGATTTCTTCAGACAAACATATACAAGGCATACTAGACACTTCCATAGTTGGACGCCACCCTTGGGAGATTAATTCTATGTGGGGTGCCACATCTAGAGAGTTTTTGCAAGGATTTCAGCTTGCATGTTTATTTCTTGCAGCCTTCTACGTATCTGAATCATCAAAATTGAGTCAGTAATTTATACAAATATTCTAGTATTTGTCATGAAGCTGATTTTAAAATAAATAAATAAATTCTATTTTGTTTACAATTGGGGTTTGTTGTTTTTATTTAAAATTCAGATTATTGATGTTGTCATAAAAGTTCAAACTTTTATACTGTTGCCCCAGGGTTTGACAAAATATCCAAATTTGCTAGAAATTATTTATCAAGGATATTACAGTGGCATTAGAGCGAATTTCCTCCCACCTTGTGAAAGGGAATTGAAAAAAAACTGAGTAAAACAAAAAAATACAGTTTTGAACTTCATGTAGGGTAGTGACAGAGAAATCGGGTACCAGTAAAGGGAGAAAAAGAAAGGTACAAAACAGCCAAAAGTCGTGGGTAACAGGGACCCAGAGGATGTATGTTTCGATAGGCTTGTGCAGGGACAAGAACGGTTAGCTGATATGATGGGTCAATTGATCCAAGGTATGCAGAACATGAATGTGCAAAGGGCTCCAAATGGTGAGGGAAGCTCTTCAAGAGTGAACCATAACCAGCACACTCAGAGGACAGTCACTGGTTCTATTGTCAAGCCCTTCCAGCCTAATTTCCTTTGCAAAAAGGAAGCAGTTCCTAAGGTAGAAACTCGGCCATCTATAGCGGATGATATTGCTACCAACTATGAGTACAGGGTACTTCCAGGTGAGATTAGAGAGGCCATATCACTCACTAATTTTATAAATTTGAAGACGAGCAAGAGTGGACCAAGAGTTGATCCTAGACCAAAAGCTAATTAGAGAGACTTGCAGTAAGCATTAGGGAAGTTGTCACTCCCTACTTTAGACGACTCTAGTAAGAGTACAACTCATGCATGGATACAAAAATTGGATACCTTCTTATCACTCAAGCCAATGATGGAAGAGGAAGCCATCAATTTTGCAACCCTTCATCTGGAAGGTATAGCACATGAGTAGTGGTACCATGGGCTAATCACACAAGGACATAATCTCATCCACTCATATGGCGATTTCAGTGACAGGTTGATATAGAGATTTGATAGAGTGGATCCAAAAATTCATTTCCGGGAATTAGCTCAACTCAAAGAACTACATTAGGTAAGTGACTATGTAGCTGAATTTCAGAAGTTTTCTATGATGGTACCTGATGTGACAGAAAAGAGATTGGTTGTTTTGTTCATGGAAGGTTTAACTGAATCTCTTATGGGTTTAGTGAAAGCTTTCAACCCTACCTCTCTACAAGGAGCCATCAAAACGGCTTTGGATTTGGAGATAGAAGCCCTTAAAGAGAAAATTCTGCCTATAAGACAACAAAGAACTACATTTTTTGAGTAGCAAAAAACAACACCTTTGGGGCAGCTAAGGACAATACCTTCCAAACAGCCCAAAACATCTTACGTGGGTCAGCCACGGGCAACACCTGTTGAGCAGATACAGACAAAGGGGGATGAGACTCGAAATGAATTCAGGAGGAAGAAACTACGCTTCACTTGCAGGGATCCATGGGGTCCGGGTAATAGGTGTCTTCCAAAGGGATAGGTGCATTACATAGAAATGATATCGGATGAAGATTCAGAAGATGAACTAGAGATTGTAGGAAGCACTCTTACCACACTTACAAGTACCCTTTAGGGTTAATTGAGTCCTTGGGAAAAACATTATAGCGTTGATTAATAGTGGGGCAACCCACAATTTTATAGATGAAGGATTGGTGAATAAGAGAGGTTTGGAGACAAATTATGTAACAGGTTTCAGCATCATTGTAGTTGACGGTTCATCTTGGAAAAAGTTTGAACAACTTAGCTTCACATTAGATGACCATCAGATGAGTGATGATTTTTATGTTGTTGGTTTGAAAGAGACTAGCTCGGTGCCAGGAGTGCAATGGTTGCATTCGTTGGGGGAATTCATCCAAAACTTTCATAATATGGAGCTGAAGTTTAAGTTAGATGGGAAAGAGGTGGTAATCCACGAGATCACTAACAGAGTTACAACATCAATTTCAGCCAACAGAATGGAGGGTATTACTGCTGCTAACACACTTTTCAAATCCCAGTTGATGCATGATTCCACTACTCTAGACTTTTTTATTGAGGTTATTGAAAGAGCTTCATCTAGTGCATGGTTTCCCAATCATATCAGAGAGGTGCAGGAGAAGCCAACAGCTTCATGGTTTGGGAATTGCAAATTCCCAAAATGGATTTCAAATCCCGGTATTTGCAGGGCAGTTCGGAATGAGAGAATTGGAATGGCATTGCTTAAGGGCAAACAATTCTAGGAAGGGCAGACTATAATGTTCCCTTTTTAGAATTAATTAACTCTGGATACCCGAAGCCTATTCTTATTATTTTTCATAGGCCAAGGGGAACTTAAAGAGGGAAATAAATAAATTTAAGTGGTCCAAAAGTTTTTTTATATTTTAATTGGAAAAAGAACACTTAAATTATAATTTTAATCCAAAAAGCAAAAATAGAACAAAATAATGATAGAAGGGATGACTTATTATTGGGCGCCAAAGTTAGATTAATAATTAAATAAAGAATGGGGCGCCAAAGTTAGAGAGGGTTGCCTGAGTACCAAGGTCCTATTTTTAGGATGGAAAGAGGATAAAGTATTTTAAAAATGGTTAATCCTATTCTTAGGATGGAGCGCCAACATGGAGGAAGAATTAAATTACTTTTAATTGTTTGAGGATCATGCATGTAATTCTAAAGGGGTGCCCACTTTAAAGAGGAATTGGAAGTTATAAAGGCAGCTTTGGGGTTTATTGTTCATTCATCTTGGAAATTTATCAACTACTTTGTCTGCAAGTAACTTCTGCTTCTGCATCAGCAATAGAGGATGAAATAACTTGTAACAGACCCAGTGGGGACTACTTGTTGATTTAATTGTTTGTGAATTGTTAAAACTTGTAAGCGGTCCCATTAGGAACTGCCAGACCCGTGAAATGAAGCCTATGACGAGGTTATGTAAAACTCAGTGGTTATAAAACCACATCCTCCAAAATCGCATTGAGCCTTGTGTTTTATCCCAAACAGTTATTTTTTATTCTTAAATGAACTGGGTTGTGGAGGAAACCCTGCCAATGAAAATTTTTCCATTATTTTTATTAAAAACATCTCGTTATAAATAGAGACTCCCGAGCATTAGCTCAAGGAACTGCTATCTTATATTGGTAAATGATTAGTTCCTAAAACTGATCTTGCAAATCTTGCAAGATCAACATACTTATAAAATAACAAGTGAATGATTATTCCACTAGGATTGGGAGAAATTCAGAATTAAATCAAAACTAAAAACAAATAAGGTTTGCCCGACAAGCTTTAATAAGTTGGGCTTGATTTGATTGTCTTTATCTTAAATGATCATGATAAATGAGTTATATTTAATTGATTTAATCATGTAGTAAGAGAGTAGAACTGTTTTAGTTCTGCCATTTAGTTGGCTTTTACAAGAATCAATTCTGTGAGTTTTGGAATAATATTGGGACTGTTTTGCTCCCTTGTAGCGGTTTAATCCATGACAGTGGAATACTTCCATTGTATAACCAAAGGTCAATTGAAGGTAAAACTGTACTGTAGCATTACTAGCCATTATAAACTCATTTTTGGTGGTTATTTCAGTTTGAAGTTGGAATAACTGGGTCCTTCATTTATGAACTCGAGCACCATGCTATCATGCTGAAACTTACTATGAAGGTGTAAATATGTAAATAGTTACCACCTCAACTTGTTTTGAAGAGAATATTGATTGTTTAAATTATAAACTTTTTGGTCTAATCTGTTTAGTGATGAAATTGAATTTTGTTTCAGACCCCGCAATACACGTAAATGCATGCATGCAATCGTGTTTGCATGCACTTCTTTGTACAGAAGTTATGCTTTATTGATTTTTTATTTTGATTCACCTTGGAGACGAGGGTGGGGTCAAGAGGGGATCTTTGTCCCTCTTGAGGCCATCATCCTCTCAGCTATTGACAAGAAGTGTGTTATAAACTGTTTGTGTGAGAATTGAGACCTATATTGTTGTATTTGGGCAAACACTGAGATATTGTACTACTTGTGTAGTATAGCATGCTTTGGCCAAAGTAGTGAAATTGTTGTTAACATTGTTTGTTCATGTTTTCCTAGAGTTGCATCTTTATTTCAGAAACCATTATGATTGTGGGGTACCTAATTCATTTGGTTGAATGCATGTAATAGATATGCTCATTTTATTTATACACACGTGGTTCTCTTTTACTGATTGTACTGAAATGAATGCCCGTTTCTACTCCCTTCGTTGAAGAGTAGGGCCACTTTCCATACTAGAAGGTGAAGGGAGATTTGTGGTCTGTGGTTGGAGGTGAATCGCTCCGATGATATCCTCCCTCAGCTACACTAATTTATCATGACACGGAGTACTGCAGAGTCAGCTATATTTATTACTGTTATTTTATTTAGATATGGACAGGCTGCTGTCCCAATTATTGTAATATGAAAAAATTGTAATTCTAGTTATCTTTAAGTGCTGAGATCTGAAGATAATGTTATAATGTAAAATTCTAATTTAATAGTTATGTTAAGTTCAGCCTGTTGGCATATTTTTATAAAAGATGAAAGGATTTGTTGTTTCATTAAAACTGTATATCAAGCTATTTGGGACATATCTAGACGTATGTATCATTGTATGAGAAGATATGGATTTTAAGTAATGGCTGTTCGTGATTTATTAAATCCGTGATTGACATGGAAGATGATAAGGAAACATGTCATAGGCTAATGTAATGTCCCCTTTTCTACATTAAAATAATTAATACTATTATTTAAGTTGGGCCTGGTCGTTTCTAATTTTTGGGCAACTTAATAATATTATTTTATTAAAATAAAACGTATTTTCAAATACTTGAAGTAAAGTTAATGATTTAACTAAGTCGGCCAAATGCAACTTTATTTTATATTATAAGGTAACTTATGTTTTATTAATAAAATAAAAGTGACTTTTAAATAAAGTAAGTCGGCAACCAAAATTGAAAGAAAGAGGAAAGAGAAGTATTAAGAGGATGAAGGGGTTCATCTGGGGCATCTATCATCTATTTATCATCTTGAATTTAGGAGTTGAGCACGTGTGTTTCTACTTTCAGCTATTGAGGACGGAAACCCTCTTAGCATTCATCACTTGCGGGCAAAAACCCTCATTGTGATCAGAATTTGGGGACGAAAACCCTCATATTTTGCTAGTGGCTTCACTTTGAAGTCATATTTGAGCATAAGGAAAACCCAGGAAGGGCTACGACATCATCATTGATTGGCGCAAGGGGTAGAAGGGCTGTTAGAGCTTTGGCAAAAGAATTTACACCCTCTCCTAGGGTGGTGACTTGCATCTTGGAGGAGTTTGTGGGCTTCTAGGGCATGGAAACCCAAATTTCAGTTATATTTGGCTTCTTCATAATTTTTGGAATTGTTTCCACTCTTTTGTGGTTTTGTTTGGGTTTGAAATCATTATTTCCAGCCGTGTTGGTAAAGTATATTTGTTGTCATATTTTAATTCCACCTGGTTTGAACAATACATAAATCTGTAGACACAAAATCACGCACTTTGGGTATTTATCTAGTCCTGATCACAAACTACTAGTCATATGATTCCTAAGTAAGAAAAGTACTCATTGACCCATGTCTTTGGCCATCTTTGTTTGCTTTTTGTAGCCACTTTTGGTCTTACACACCTTGCCCAATCTGACCCTTGACCCTTTAGTTTCTTTGAGTCTGGACACCAACGCCCAACCAGGACGCTAGCGGCAGGCGCCCCCATCCCCTCTAGGCACCCCTGACCTCTTTGTACTTTGTTCACCTCTTTTGGGTCTTTTCTAGCCATTTGGGCATCTTATCTTTTTGGTAGTCGGCTTTTTTGGGGTTAATTATGAAATTCAAGCAACGGAATCATATAAATATAAAGTTATGAGGCAATAATAAAGGACCAAACACTAAGCATTAGCTATCACCACCTAAGGTTGCATCCAAAGGCTATCCAAAAGCATTCAAAGGCATCCATCTAGCACTCATACAAGGGACAGGGGACTAGGGACTGCATTTTTTGCATACACTTCATAGGAGGGGAAGTTCATTCTATTCCATATGCACATATACTTATATCTTCTACATCTAGCTATTACTCGCTATCAAGTGCAACATGCACAAGAGCCACCTAGGGCACAATTCTGCACACACACCTCTAGAACTACATTGGGTCTGAAATGTAGTGCAACGCTCAGTCGTAAGTTCACTCGTTTGACAGCTAAGGGTAGTCTGACCCCTCATTCGCATTTTTTTCTTTTTGGGATTTAATGCACTTTTGAGGGTTTTGCAGGTCATTCTTTCATTGCAGGGTATCAGCGGCATTGGCGATTATTGTGCAACATACTAGCGACAAGAAGCGAAAGACAACGAACATCTTGCAACCTTGCGAAGGAGGTTTTCTGAGGGTTTGAGCAGTCACAGGCGCCCAGAGCAAGTCTGTGGCGCCCGCAAGCGTCCCTAACCCATTCCAGGCGCCCCAATCCAGGTAGATCTTCAGCTCGCACATTTTTCTGAGGCTCTATGCGACACTTCTCCCTCTCTATTCATCTGGTCAGCACTTCAGCACGGTTCATATTTGGTTGTGAATCAGCTAAGTCTTCTTATACCTTCTTTGCAACTAGGGTTTTCATATTTACTAGCTTAATTTGCTTGGCCCTATTCTGTACTTAATTGCTTATTCGTTTACTGCAACATTGCAATCAGATTTGGGCATTTATAAATTCAGTATTTGCTTAATCAAAATCATATTTTCCGGTGTTCTCTTGTGTTATGTTTGATCTAGCTGTGGAATAAAATAATTTGAAGGGTTTCTAGATATATATCCAGCTGTTTTTTCATGCATGATGCCATAAAAAAATTAAAATCAGATTGTTGTTAGGGTTTGAAGATAATTTTCAGTTTGCTAGTTGAATTTGAAGTATTTGAATCATAAGGATTTCAAGGGAAATCCAAAATTCTCCAGATCTGCCCTAAAAGGGACATTACAGCTGTTATATGTTTAATAAAATGTTTATGGGAATTAATGTCTGTTGAAACACAAGTGGATCATTATAACAAACTTCGTCATTAAATGATTATATAATAGATAACTTGCAAATGAATGTAGAAAAAAATAAAAGTCAAACAATGAAGAAACAAGTTAATAATCCTTCTTGCTATTACTATGTTAGAAAAAAAAAATCATGCCATTTTTTTTGCACAATGTGTAAGTGATCATTACATCATGTCCTACATATGAATATAACAAATATGAAGTTATATATGTAAGGAGTGCCTGTTACAACTTACACCTAAGTCAATTTGATGGTCATCACTTGTTAGTGAGCAATCAAAACAGACAATAGATTCAATGTCTACATCATCCTCCCAACTTAGTCACTAAATTTTCTGTAAAACATGAAATAGTAATGTCATTGTATTTGCCTTGAAAGTTAATATTTTGACAATGCAAAAACATTCATCCAGTCCAAGTGATACAGGTATTTTATGTCGACTATAATTGGTTTTAAGTCTATGTACCCCACTTTCAGTAACAATTATTTTAAAGGCTAAGGGTCGTTGCAACTTGAACTAACGCACATATATGACAGATTAGGAAACAAAAAGCTGCAAAAGGCCTAAAAGGTAACTTCAATACACTTACTAACACAACATCAGTCATTTAATACATGATGTAAGAAAATAAAATACAATGTTTCCCAAAAAAAATATAGAACATGTTTTAGCCTATCCAAGAATATTTATGAAGAATCCATCACATAGGTGTAATGGAAATTGGTATCTCTTCTTAATGGGAGGTCCAAGGTTCAAATCTCACTCCGTGTTAAGGCTGCCCGCTATTTATGGATCCCCCGTCAATGGGCAACCGCACTAAAGCTATTTCAATCCATGGGCATGCCGTGATAATGCGGTATAAATGCTTAAAATTTCATCCTTGTATGGGTCCACGGTCAGTGCAGGATGGTGATCCCATGTACCCTTTGCAAAAAAGGCAGCCAAATATATATATATATATGAACGAAGAGAAGAGCTTGCACGTCTTTTTTTCAGTCAAAAGATTAGTACTATTATAGCAGAAAGTAATATAAGAAAGAAGGCATAGTGCTGAAAAGACAAAATGCAGTCTTAAAATCACTAATTCCAATGAAAGAAAAAAAAATACTCAAAACCTATATGGGTAGTAATCAGCTCAAAAGTACTTACTGACAGTACAGTAGAGAAAACTACGACGTTATAAGTGAATTAATGCAAACTTTTAATCTAAGAACCAGGAAAATCTAGCTTACAAGGCAGTCATTGTAGAAGTGGTCATCAAAATCCTTAGATAAGGTCGCATTTTAATACACTGCTCAATCACAGGAATTGCTGCCATTCCTTCCCCTGTTAAGAATGACATTCAAGTTTTTCTCATTTTAATTAAACTCAAAGTAGGAAGGTAACATACGTGAATTCCACTTTTGAAATTTGTTGAATGCAGATTAATTCCATGTTCTTGCATCTAATTAATCCCATCCTAACTGCAATTCATATTCACTAGGCATATTCAAAAGAAACGCAAGTGGTAAAAATATAGCAAATTCGCAATGTCAAATCAAACAAAGAATTACCACAGAAATGCTATAAAGCAACTAAATCTGGAACAAAACCGTAGGTTGTCTCAATCAACAAATATTCTACCTAGTGTGATTAATGTATTATGTGTCTGCATGAGCATTGAGATGGCGTTTTCTATTTTGATGTTACAAAATGGTGGTTCCTTACACAGAGAAGACGGTGTTATAACCCATTCCTTGAATAGTCCTCATGGCTCAACCAATGTGCAGAAATTCATACAAAGACATTGCAATTGGACACGTGTCCCTTCAAAGCATGTGCACTACAACTGATGTCATGGATGGAGAACTTTAAGAATTCTTCAGATATATATATATATATATATATATATATATATATATATATATCAGGCTTTTGGAAAGATTGTGTAGGAGTTTTTTAATCAATGTTTCAGATCATACCCTGTGATGCATCATCAAGAAGAATATACGTGTACGGATCGCAGACTAGAGCCCTTATATAGATAACTCTAGTGAAGTACATGATGCCACTTGAGTCACCTTAGGGGAGAAAAATAATAAATGAGCTAACCGTTATAACCATTAATCAGTTGTAACCACTGATTCTAAAACAATAGATGTCACTCCACCTTAAAAGATGGGTCTCTTTAGCATAGTGATAATGAGCCTCCATGAGTGGCTAATGCCCAAACCCTGCTCTCGATTCAAATTGTGATCATAATTGCTAATCTCAACTGCTTCCTTTAAACACTGTTTGAAAAATGATCCTCTGCTTCCAGCACCTGCCTTTTTCAGAGCAAATGTGGTGTTTAGTTTCAAATGACTGCTCTGCCAAAGATGGCTGGCATAGGCTCCAAAAAGGTCTCAACCAAATTGAAGAAAAAAATATATTATGTATACTTTATTGCATAGATTCCTTCATTGGGCATGTTGCCCTCCAAATGCCCCCGTCATCATTCAAATGAGCGCCCCTGATATCGTCCTCTTCCCTTGATCCAGCATACATTGTGCTTCCTCGTTTCCTTCATTTTACATCGCATTAATGTAACCCCAAGCACCTAGCTTCTTCATGCCCTCGTCTACCCATAATTGATTTTTAATCCAAGTGCAAATACTTCCCAGAATGTATAGAAATTTCATCAACTCGTGGTTCAGTAATTCATGACACTTGAAAGAATATGCAGTTAGCAGTGTTTTAAGATTGCTTGTTTCACAACGCCAAACAGTCATTCTTAATGAACCCAATTCGAATTCCATTGCATGAAGTTTTCGATTCATTTCTTCTTAAAATCTATGCATTCAACTAAGTCCTCGAATCGATTTAATGAATTGGATTCTTTACTGAGATTGGTCTAAGCTAAGAAAACAGTTGACACATGGTTTTGATGCGGTATGCAATATGTAGAGAAACATACCTAAGGAAACAGCATGGAACCAGAGAAGGGGGCCAAGGGGGCGAGGGAGGGAGGCAGAGCCAAAGCGTTCTTGCCACCTGAGAGGGTGTTCGAGGCCTCGCAATCTCCTCCAATGGATGTGCCACGTCAGCAATGGAGAGGCTGCCCATGTCATAGCTCTGTACAAACAAATACTGCCTCTGCCCCATTTACCTGCTCTCATTTCTCTCATTGCCTCTGCCTTCCCTTCTAACTATTGCTTCGCCATTTCTTTCTACCGATTTTTAGGAACAAAGGCATTAAACTGATCATTTTTTCTTCTCTCTTTGAAAATTGCAATTTTCGGGATTTGTATTTTTGAAATATTAGTTATTCCTGTTGTACTTTATGGGTATGAAATATGGGCCAGCAGCATACCATTAGGGGAGAAGGCCCAGTATGCGAACACCCTAAGTTTGCAGGTCTAGTGAAACCAATCCTTGCCACGTAGGATTGCTAGTATGCCAGCTAGGTATAAATAAACATTTTTTTGTCCTATATTTTTAATTTCAAATCACATTTTAATATTATTTGCTTCCATATGATCGATCGAAAAAAATATCTCAAAAAAAACTCATTTATTGGTGGAGACCCGAAGTGGTTCACGCAACACGATAGTAGTTGAGCATTAAATTCTAAATAAAAGAGGGAAATGCAATCTGTCCTCGTGGATTTTGACACGCAAAACAGAGAAGACTGATTAATGCTCACCCACCAATGCCTCAACAGTTGTTCCGAAGGCTTCCTTTGACGCATTCCATACCAACAACTGCCAGCGTCCATACCACCATTTTCTCAGTCCTGGCTTGGCATTTTCACTCGAACCTCCGCATTTTCTATCCAACTAATACCTACAATCAGTCCTATATCATCACATCTGCAGTGACGGAACCCCCTACGCATCACGATTTGGAGCAATACTTAACTGGCCACAAGACTTTAAAGGCGATGGAACCCCCTACGTATCATCACATCTGCAGCGACGGAACCCACAAGACTTTGAAGGCGAAATACCACAGTTTACAGAAAAGGGAGTCTAGAAGAGTAATAGATGGCACATAGCAATACTTAACTGGCCAGGTAAGGGATCCTTATGCTATGAACATTCTCAGTCTTCAAACAAATTCATCCTCCTTCGTAATTATTTTCTATTCATATAGCAGCACGATCGATTGGCTATCATTGCTTTGAGAGAACATAAAATTTTGATCTGTTTTTTGATTTGTAACCGTATACATGCTATTTGATTTGTAAATGTAGCTTTATGATTTTTGATTCAATTTTTTAATAAATGAAAAAACATGCATGTGCAGGTTTCTGGAAAACTTTGGAATGGTAGTTGTATGTGTCGAGGTCATTTGACGCTGGGTGCAAACAATGTGTATTCACACTACTAATACTCAAGGAAAATGTTACCTACAATTCTATGTTTTTAAGCCATCTAGAGGTGAGGTTTTTACCTCACCAAGATTCAAATAAATCCTTGTCTTTCAATTTTTATTTAATGGTATTCATTTTAAGTTGTAACAATTTAACGTATTTTTAAACAAATTCTAAGATGATTTGGTTTCCACGTCTGAAATAAAGATTACATTTGGAGCAAAATGTATTAACATGTATTGCATGTCTTTATATTTCTTACATTTGGAGCAAAACATATAAACGTATACTATATGTGTCCATATTCATTACATTCGGAGCAAAATATACCAACTATAAACTATAATTGTGAATGCAATAATGCATTCTCAATTGATTTTGATACATATTTTTCTGCAACACAAAAAAAAATACTCCTCGAATGTTGCCATAATTTTGGGATCAGTTTGTTAGTCAATTTCCATGTCACACCTTCAAAAAGGCCCTGAGTTTGGACTATCAGGAACAATTGTATCATTGACAGATGTTGTTGGAGTCATTAAGAGGTTCACTGGATGAACCCATGGTGGAATAGGAAAACCAGATATGGTATGAAAGGTTGTATGTGAAGTAGGAGGTTGTGGGATAATGGGGTGTGTAGTTGGAGTTGAAGTTATTTGCATTCTGTTGGTGTCAAGGAAGTAAGGGTGGTAATTTGGGATAGGAACTTTCAATATATCTTGTAACATGGAGTTCTGTATGGGCATGGAATGATACATGGGAAACAAACCCTGCGGATTGTTGAACTTGTTATCTCTTTCTTGTTTCTCTTTCTCCCTTTGATGGCGAGTGACTTCCTTCTGTTGTAATTCCAATTCCTTTTTTTGGCAAGCTACTTCCCTTTGTTTCTCGCGCTCTTGTCTTTCAACAAACTTTTGTAGATCCCTTTCTTGCCTCTCTTTAATGTGTTGCAATCTCTCTTCTTTTTTTTGCTCCTTTGATGCCAACCTTTCTTTATTTTTTGCCTCAATATGCTCCTTTTTACGTTGTTTCCCTTCAAATATTTCTTGTTTTTTTGTTGTGTATCTTTTAACATCTGAACATAAGCATCAGATGTTAGCAATTGTGAAGCATGACTTATCCGAAGTGCAGCATCACTCTTACCTTTGGAAGGATCCCGTACAAATTGTGTCGGTAACCTTAAAAATTTACCCAATTTCTTCTCATTTGCAGCAACACCATCATTTGATATAACACTTTCAACATCATGTTGAGTTGTCTCTTCTTCATTTTTATCCTTATCAATGACCTCAATTTCCTCTGTGTCAGCATAATAATGAGTAAAGTTTTTTGGTTCAAAATATGTTGGCTCAAGGTTGGTTGGCATCGAAGGTAAAGATATACTTTCATCCTCAATGTTTCCAATCTGATCAAGTCTCAAATCTGCAATATGCTCTTGCAGCCAAGTAGGTTGTTGTGGTGCACTTGGCAATGAGAGATCATCCTCTCCTATTCCCTGGGCCTCAGTGTTGCAGTTGGATGTGCCATTGTCATGAGTATTCACAATGTGGTTCACTTCATAATCTTTGGTCTGCATTATACTTTGTCTTTCTCTTTGTACACTTGGTTCCTCCACCTCTGTATTAGCAACAACCATTGTTTCTATGGTTGGATTGAATTTTTTTGTTGTTGTCAGATTCTCAACTGATTCCATGAAGTAATCTTCTCCTATATTATCGCCAAGTGGTGGAGCTACATCTCTTGACAAACTTATGATGTTTTCAGCAGCATCAACATCTATTATGTTTTTAGTACAATCAACATTCATGATGTTTTCAGTAGTATCATCATCTGTGACATTTTCAGCATCATTTTCGTTGTCAGCGTCTTCAATGATATATAGTTTACTACATTCCATGTCATTATGTAATGCATTTGGATCAAGTGGCCATATACCTGTGCGTCTAAAACTAGCACGAATATTTGCAAGTGTCATGGCCTTGGCTAGAGCTCTACTACCTATTTCTGCCAAGTCTGAACGTTTGACTTCTTGGTACTTATTATTACACATCCACTGCATCCTCTCAGATATGAAATATGCTTTAAAAGGACCAAAGACACTAACATCCAGTGGTTGCAACCTATGTGTAGTATGTGCTGGCAATGTCAATAAATCAATCCCCAATTGCCTGGCCTCTTCTATAGTTGACAATGCCACATGGCTTCCATGACCATCAAATATAAGTAAATGCCTATTTTCAGGGCACACTCCTCCAGGTACAGACTTACTGAAATGATACAACCAGCTTATAAAGAGCTCTCTAGTCATCCAAGCACTTGGATGAGCAGCCATGCAAGCACCTGGTTCACATCACTTGATGTAATTTTGTGAAACTTTCTGACCTTTAAATAAGTAAAAGTTAGGGATACATTGCCCTGCAGCATTTACACAACATAGAATTGTCATCCATTCTCTGCTACGAGGAATGATTTTGGGAACATTCCTGCAACCCTTGGTGGCAAGCACCCTCATGCCACAATTTCTCCCTGCTTGGATTCATGTCTCATCACAATTCCATATTTTTCCTGCACCATAGGAATTGATATAAATGTTAGCTAGTTTTTCATAAAACTTGCTAACCACCTCTGGATGTAAACCTATTGCACAATCTCTTTCTATACCTTCAGCAGTTTGTAGGACTATGTCTGGGTATCTTTTTCTAAATCCTTCACACCAAGATTTTCCAAGTAATCCTTCTCGAAATGGAGTCTCTCTAGTTTCACAAATTTGTGCAACACATGCCCTCAGTTGCATAAATCCCACTCCATGCCCTAAATTTGCCATTTGCTTACACCATTCAACTATCTCTTTCTCCTCTCCTTCACTCAAAACAGGTGCAGGGCCCTTCCTTTTTGTATGGGTCAGACCATTTAGCCAGTAATGAACAGATGTAGGAGGTAAATTATATTTCAGTGCAGTAGCTCTAATTGAATAATTGTTGAATTCAATATCGTCTACGGCCTTTAACATATCTTCTTTTGACCAACTAGACAAAATTCTAACCTTCTTGGTCGAAGTGTTGCCTCTAACAACCACATTTTCCTCTAGTTCATGCCTATTTACTTGACATCCAGCAAGTTCTGGCTGATGATCATCAGTTGTGTTTGTATCTCCTTGATTTGTTGTTGCACCATCCTCTTCACTTATTATTGGAGCATCTTGTTGATCTGTTTCATGGTCAGATGTTTCCATTTCAAATTGTACACCTCGTTTTTTGGGCATACGTTGTCCTCGCTTCAAAATCCTCTTTCTCTTCATCTTCTCGAAATGTTGTAGTATTAAACAATATAAAATTAGTAATATATGTAATAATATATCAATAAGATCATCTACAATGGAAAATTTTTAGCAAGCTTATGATACATGACAATATGAATTATAAACTTGTAGGTAAACTTGTGATTACCCCTTTGGGCACCATTAATGATGATTTAATACATGTTTTATTAATTTCATATTATTTGATAAAGACAAAATTTATAAGCTGGGTTGTTGATTACATACATAAACACTTCTAAAGATGAGGTGTTATCAAATAACACTACATTCATCAACTTATTTGTAATTGATCAATATCAATTACAATGTTTCACTTGAACATGCAATCACCTCTTTGGACATTGTAATTGATATTGATCAATTGATGCAGGTCTTGTTAATGTAATGTTTTATGACATCAAATCATCTTCAGAAGTGAATGTATGTAAGAATCGTAATTGCAATAGCTTGACTACATATGTTGTTATGGTGGGAGAAAATCTATTGTAATACTGGAATACTTTCAATGACAATCATTGACTACTGTCAATGATATTCACATGACTTTACAAAGTGGGTTAGCAGGCAAGAAGTTCAGTGCCTCAAAGTTGTAATCATAGCAATTCGAAAATAGAATTTCTGGGAGTAGTGCCATTATGTGAACACCCTAAGTTCACAGGTTCATTGGGCCAATTCCTTATCATGTAGGGTTGTCAATTAAGTATTGCTCTGTGCCATCTATTACTCTTCTAGACTCCCTTTTCGTTAAACTGTGGTATTTCACCTTCAACGTCTTGTGGTATTGCTCCAAATCGTGATGCGCAGGGGGTTCCATCGCTGCAGATGTGATGAGACAGGACTGACTGTAGGTATCAGTTGGACAAAATGCCAATGTTCGAGTGAAAATAGTGATATCCAGCTAGGACTAAGAAAATGCCAATGCTAGGACTAACTGACTGCAGATGTGATGCGAATGCCAGGAAAGAAAATAGTGATATCTGGCATTGATCTCAGTGGACAGTTGTTGGTATGGAATACGTCCAAAGGAAGCCTCCGGAACAACTGTTGAGGCATTGGTGGGTGAGAATTAATCACTGTCTTATCTGCATTGTGCATCAAAATCCACGAGGACAGATTGCATTTCCCTCTTTTATTTAGCTTTTAATGCTCAACTATTATCGTGTTGCGTGAACCACTTCGGGTCTCCACTAATAAATGAGTTTTTTTTGAGATATTTTTTTCGATCGATCATATGGAAGCAAATAATATTAAAATATGATTCGAAATTAAAGATATAGGATAAAAAAATGTTTATTTATAACTAGCTGTAAAATTGACAATCCTACGTGGCAAGGATTTGGTTCAATAGACCTACGAACTTAGGGTGTTTGCATACTGACCCTTCTCCCCTAAACACTTCTAAAGATGGGGTGTTATCAAATAACACTACATTCATCAACTTGTTTGTAATTGATCAATATCAATTACAATGTTTCACTTGAACATGCAATCACCCCTTTGGACATTGTAATTGATATTGATCAATTGATGCAGGTCTTGTTAATGTAATGTTTTATGACATCAAATCATCTTCATAAGTGAATGCATGTAAGAATCGTAATTGTAATAGCTTGACTACATATGTTGTTATGGTGGCAGCAAATCTGTTGTAATATTGGAATACTTTCAATGACAATCATTGACTACTGTCAATGATATATTGCATTCTTGGCAGCTACTTTGTGCTTGATTTTAAGTAGGGAGAAGAATAAATATTTCATTCAAGCCATTTTTTTTATGTTTGTTGAATGCCTCTACAAAGTGGGTTAGAGGGCAAGAATTTCAATGCCTCAAAGTTGTAATCATAGCAATTTGAAAATAGAATTTATGGGAGTAGTGCCATTATGTGAACACCCTAAGTTCATAGTTCCATCAGGCCAATTCCTTGTCATGTAGGGTTGTCAATTTTATAGCTACCTTAAATAAACATTTCTTTATCTTATCTCTTTAGTTTGGAAACTCATTTTAATATTATTTGCTTCCATCTAATCTGGTGTGTTGGTGTGTGAGCATTAATTGGGGTCTTTGCTTCCATTAATATGATTCCAAATTAGAGATATAAAATAAAAAAATGTTTATTTATCACTATCTGTAAAATTAGAAATCATATGTGGCAAGGATTTGGTCCAACGGACCCGTGAACTTGGGATGTTTGCATACTGGCCCTTCTCCCCTACTCGTGGAGATCCAAAGTGGTTCATGTAACACGATGCTAGTTGAGCATTAATAGCTAGGGGAATTGGGCTAGTATGTGAACATTTCCCAATGCTTGAACACTATTTTGCATTTCTGCAGTTTTTTTGAAGATTTTTCAATTGTGATTTTTTTGCAGTTGTGTGAAGAGTTGTTGGTAGCTCTATGAACAGTTGTGAAGCATCCAGAACAATTGTTGGTGACATGGGTTTGCATTAATGCATGTATTAACTATTTTGGTCATCAAAACCCACAATGACAGATTTCATTATTGCTCACACAACAACACACCAATAACTTTTCACACAGTTTTGTGGAGTCTTATCTGTATGCAAAATTATGGATTTTATTTGATCAATTAATGGATATTTCCATTGCAAAAAACAATTTTAAGTATTGGGAAGTGTTCACGTGACTTTGTTTCTAGGATTGTTCAAATTTGTTTTGATATTCATGGTGAACTGGTTTTCATGGTATACTATTGGGTCTAGTAAGAATGATAAGCAATTTGCCATTGAGGAAGTGAGGGAGGAATATGATGCATGTATTTCATGGCAACTTTTGCAGAGAAGCACCATTGTGCAGGATGACAATGAGGATCAAATAATTTATTTACTGGACTTGAGAAGAAATTTAGGAAGGCTGAGAAAAATAAGCAATATTTCATTTGCTGGACGGTAATTCATAAAAAAACAGCACACCATGGAAGCATTTAATCTTTATAAAATACACAGAATTCATGATTTTCAGGTTTCAATATGAATTGAATTCGTCTTTAAAAACTAACTGTAATCAATATGAGCTTTAAAAGATAACAATGAGAATATGTAGACTGCAAATGTTACATTTAAGAAGAATATGCAAGAAATTTGAAATTAAAAGCAGTAGGTATGAAAACTAACCTACAATTTTTTATTTGCTGGACTTTTCTTTTCAAAACTTGATAGAAGTAATCTCTTGTTATAAAATCGACTGTAATCATGCACCCTACAGAAGTAAATCAACAGTAAACAAGACTAGGAAAGTGAATATATATTACCAACATAGGGGAGAGAGTATCCAATCAAAATGTAAGACATGGATCAAGGTGGAGGGTCTTTTTAATCAAAGGTTGAAATTGATTTTGAGATGATTTTGTGGCTGAAATTATTTGATTTGATATTCATATTTACTTTTTACCTTCAAGTGTACAATTTTATTGGTGTTTTTAATGGATGAATTTGAATCTGGAGAAGGTGTGCTTTTTTTTGCAGGTATGTATTAAAGTCTGGATATGAAAGATCTGGTGATTGAACATACACTCTTGGAATATGGAAAGGGATGCATTGGAAAGTGAAGTACTCAACCCATTAAATAGATATGATGGGTTTGTCAATTGATATGTTGTACTTATACTTTGAACAAATGAGTCTTTTATTGTAGAAAATGAAAGTACCAATTAATATTTATTGTGTACTAAATAATAGTGAGATGTTGACCCCATTCACAATTGATTTATAAATAAACAATTTTTTGAACTTCAATAATCAGAATTTTGGTTTTTATTCCATCAAGTATTGGATATTTTAAATGCAAAATAGTGTTCAAGTATTGGGTAGTGTTCACATACTGGCTCTTCTCCCCTATCAAAATGGAAGTAAATTGAGAGAATTCAAAAGCATATTTAAGTTAAAAGAATTACCAACAAATTTAAGTTGAAAGTTTCGGTCCCCTATGAGATTCTTTTAGCTGAAACAGGTGCAGTTCCTATTGAAGCCATTGCTATGATTTGACTTCTAAGATACCTCAAAAAAATTGAACAAATAAAAACAAATAGGCGGCCCAACATTGTCTTCAAAGAGCCATTGTGCGGGAGGAAGAGGTCATGGATGAACCAAAACATCAAGTGGATGAAGAAATGGAATATTGAATGGAATACATGGCCCCAAGGCAATAAAGAAATACAAGCATTTGTTATTGATAAGGTCCGCAAAACTATGTGGGACAACAGAGGCAGAAAAAAGAGATATTATCTTGAAGAATTTAACCACACTTGTGACCATCAACAAAAATCATACATAGGGGCCCTCATTCTATGGAGAGCTAAGATTCTCATAGCTCAACTAAGGACAAACTTCCACCAGCTTAGATGTGAAACAAGTAGATGGAAAAGGCCTAAAGAAAAATGGGAAGAAAGACTTTGTGTCTTTTGTTGATTGGGGCAGTGGAATCAGAAAAACACTTTATTATATAATGCAGTGCCTATAATGATATTTGTTCCAGATATGCAATCAATTTCAAGACTTTGTCATTACAGGTTCTGTTTGATGAGGTGTGGATAACTGGAATGGGAGACTTCATCATCAAGATTAACACAAGAAGGTTTGAATTGGTGAATTCAAAAGAAATTGGTTTTCCTATCTCATAGGCTATTTTTAGCCTCGTGGACGTTAAAAGTTTTATTTCTTTCTTTCTGTTAGGCAAGTACGACAAATCACTTGATCATATAAACTAGCAATCGCACACGAGGAGTGCAATGTGAACACCGAAGGAGATGTTGTTGAGGAATGATTTGTGGAAATATGAAGGTTTAAGTAAGAAGAGGACATATATTGGTTAAGGTAATTAATTTGTCTATAATAATATGTATTCAATACGAAAACGACTTGAAGGTGGACAGATTAAATGAGTTATTCGAAGAAACAAGACTTGAAAAGATCGTGGGCTTTGTGCTCAAGATCCACAGTAGAAGATTTGATATTGAAAAGAGTCTGAAATCATCTTAAAGTCTCTGCTTTTGGTCCCATAGACTCTTCAGTCTCGTGGACGTCATTAAAATCTTTCATTTCATTTCTGAAGAGAAGAAAGAGTGGTAGAGTAATAATTTATAACATTCTTGATTTTAATAGGAATGTAAATTAGCAATCACACGTGAAATGTGTGATGGGAACGTTGAAGGGGAAGTGTAAGACGAGGTTGATTGTGAGGGACCAAAACATAAAAGGAGAAAGAGGAGCGCAGAAAAGGGGGTTAGAAGGAGGAGAAGCAAATGGGGGAGCATAATACTGGCTGGAACCATTTTGAGGAAGCAAACTTTCATACGAGAAGGAACATATGTAACATGTGCATATTTTGTCAAATGTTTGATGTTGAAAGGGGATATGGTGTGCAGGGCGTCATGGTAATATAGTGTGGAGATATGTTAGAAAGGAAGGAGTTGTCAATGATTACTTGAAAGGCAAACTTACATTTCTTGGTTCATTGTTGAAGTCAACATATGTTAAAAATTGCAATTCCTTGCATTGAGGGTTCATCGATCCGGATTGGTGGTCATCAAAAAAATCCTTGTTTGATTCGCCCATAGAGTACAAAGGCTCCACGACCAACTACTTAACTAGTCATGCAAACAGGATTTATTTCTTCGACGTCCCTATACAATTGATAATTATGTTTGCTTCTTTTACTGTGCATGTTAGAGAGAGGTCGGGCTTTCTAACTGAGACAAAACCTTCCAACATAAAAAATAAATATTTATATAATGTTGCTTTTTTATTTTTTTTATTGTTTAATATTTTTTTTTGATTAAAGGATAAATATTTTAATTTGGGGATAAATAGTACATCATTTATATTGAATAAAAATAGTATGAGAGGTTCCCAGGTTTCCCTCAGGAGCCTTCCCGTCAAGCATTTGAGCAACAAGTTGAAGGGACACAAATGCCACATGAAGCATGCTCTTCTAGAGTAGTCGCAAAGAAGCTCAAATGTAAAAAAAAAGGTTTTATTGACCCGTCGAACATTTGTCTATTGAGGACAACAACTCCCCAGAGCTGATCTGTGTGCAGTGTCTTATGAAGATGTCCATGGTCCGATTGGAGAAGGAGTTTCACAAATTTTCTACTATGTAACTGTGAACCTATCGATATGGATTGGTGGCCATCGACCAAGTTGTCGTTTTATTCTCCCACAGAGTACAAAGACTCCATGACCAACTACTTGACTACTCATGCGAACGGAGAGGATTTATTTCATTGACGTCCTTGTACAACGGATAACCATGTTTGCTTCTTGTATTGCGTATGTTAGAGAGAGGTTTGGATTTCTAACAGAGACAAAACCTTTTGACATAAAAAATAAATGTTTATATAATGTTGCTTTTTTTTTTATTAAAGGATAAACATTTTATTTTTTAGGATAAATACTACATCATTTATAGTGAACAATAATTATCAACATTCTCGTCAACAACCCGCCAACCACCTTGTTATTTTCGATAACAACCTTAGTTTCTATCATTGACAAGTACAGTCGTTTCAGCATTCTCGTCAACAACATAGCCATGCACTGCGTCGGGCCTCTTGTTGAGCTGCGCTTATTTATTTTATAGTCCACCTTGTTATTTTCGATAACAGCGTTAGTTTTTTGCATTTCCTCCTCCTTGTGAAAATAACTAATAAATAAAATTAAAGTAAACGTTGAAACAAATAGCGTCACAATTTTTTCTGATTTATTAATGCGAAAAATGTTTTACTTAGGTTTCATACAAACAATGAAAATCTTGATGGATATTGTGGCTTCGTAGCCATGGCAGTAAATTTGTTTCCATGCTGGGAAAATCAACATTTATTTATTTATTTTGTTAGGAGACAAATTTTATATTACTCTTTTTCATTTATTAGACAGGGCTACTTGTAGAGGGAGGTGTTTGGGTTGCTTCGTTGGCAAGGGGCTTTCTTTTTTATTGAAATAAAAAATATTTAATACAAGTAGGAATTTGAAAATAATAATAATAATAAAACAAAATACAATTCCCACCTTATAAAATTAAAGTGCGAGGATATAGTTATGTTATTAGAGACTGAAGTAGGTTAGTATAAATTAGGTAGTTTAACACAACCCGTCTGTAATTTTCTGAATTTTTTCACAGATCCGTTTGCATTTAATCCTTTAATGTGCATGCTTCTGCCACGTGGTCTCAATCACACTGGAGATGAACGATGAATGCTGGTGCAGAAGGTGAACATTGAGATATATTAGTGGACGGACATAGAGGAGATAATCACTGACCGTCAGATCAAATTAAATAAATAATATGTCGACCATGTAAGGATTTAATCTTGGCAGTCCACGTCTTGTCTGCCGTCAGAGGGAGGAAGGTTGAACCCAACTCGAACAACGCCTTCAGCGTAAATATAACAAATTTAATTGTATCATTTTTTATGTCAAGAGGAAAAGTGAAAGCAGAGTGAATTATAGCATTCCCTATACTTTGATGAGAAGGAATGGGATCCAAAGCTTTAGTGTTATTATTTATTTGAAGAGACTGAAAGGAAATCAAATCATTTGATCTATCTTTAGCATTCAATTTGATTGATCCATTAAAAGAAGGGATAATGAGAGATACAAAGTTTCCACAATCACTAAGATTGTTGGTGTAATCATCCTCATGGTCTTTAGGAGCTAGGTGTCTTGGTGTTGCCACCATTGATTATATTTTTGTATTGAGTTATTGTTGTCTCTCCATTGATAATTACATATATATCTATATAGATATCTATATAGATATGGGAGATAGGGGCCCCCTCTCTATGGCCCCCCGATGGGGGAGAGAGGGGGCCTATAGATATAGGGGTGCCAACGCCGCCCTCTCCATCTTCCTTTTCATTTTGTCAGGCTTTACGAATGGTTTGAAGGCTCCTCAACCTCGTCATTTAAGAAGCTTGGGCGTAGGGCTTCGGTCTTGTTTGACAATTGTTTTCTTATATATGGTTATTCTCCCTTGGTGGCAAACACCTTTGGGAATGCCTTCTTGATTTTATTTTTTGAAAAGTAAGGACACAATTTATCATTTAAAACTTAAATCCCTAAAGAAGGGGGTTATTGAGATAGTTGCAGATGACCTATATTCTAAGCCTTAGCAGTCGATAACCTTTATCAGTTTGACCCTGAGGAATGTCTATTTTTTTGTCATTTAGATATCAGTGGTTGCCTCTTTTTTATAGGTCTATGTGTTTTTTATAATCAAGTCTAAGTGTGATTTTTTGATGATAAATATAAGATTTACAGCATGTTTTTAAGTGAGTATTAGGTTGGCACTTGAATTTTACAACAAATGTTACAATCCTATGTTACCGATTAAAAACAAAGGTACTATTTTTAAAAATATATGATTTAGCTATGTTTATTTGTATATTTATCTTATGGTTTTTATTCGATTTCAATTATCATTTCAAGATGACACAATGAAATATTGTTTAGCCATCTGTTATGAGCACAGATTAACATGACAGGTAATCATTAATAAACATTTTCTTAGGCAGAGTTGAAATTTGATGATGTTGTTGGAAAGAAGCATAAAAACACAAGTTTACAAAAAAAGTGTTTCAAAAAACTCCTGGTTATGAAATGGGTTGTAGTCAAATGGTGTGTAAGATGGTGTAAAAGGTGTTTCCTAACCCATGTAAGCTTTGAATTCAGGGAAAATACAAACTAAAATATCTCTAAAAGGTAAAGGTAAATTAACCTAATTTCACCCCATTTGTTCATTGTAAATGACTTCACTCACCACCACAAGAAGGAAATGTTGAGATCATTGAATGTGCAAGTTTCATTTTACGATTCTAAGCATGACCATATACAATATTTGTAATGTGTCTTTGTGTGGTGCCTTGTAAACTTAAAAGGTCATTGTTAAGAGCCTGTAAGGCATTGGAGGCAAATGAAAAGCTAACACAAGGCATATTTGGTAGCTAAGGAAATACATGCTAGGCGTGTATTGTGGAAAACTTAGAGGCCTGTTGAAGTTCTAAATGGATATGTCCCGCATGAACCCTCACTACTCGGTAATGTATGTGAAATGTTTGTACAAGTCACATTCAGAAGTATAATATATGAGAGCAATAGAGCGTACTACATGTAAGAAAGATGTTGAGTATGCAATAGGAGAAATTGTTTTATTCATCTTCTTCGAAAACATAAAACAACATTTACTTGGGATTATGGTTATATAGGCAGATGAACCCAACAGTAAGAGAAATTATGAAAGATGAAGTACAAAAGTTGCTAGATGTTGGATTCATATACCCCATATCAGACAGCCAATGGGTATCACCTCTTGTAATTGTGCCAAAGAAGAATGGGAAATGGAGGAACTGTGTAGATTACAAGGAGCTGAATTCAGCCACAAAGAAAGATCACTTGCCATTGTCCTTTATTGATCAAGTGTTTGATACTCTGGCTGGTAAAAATTACTTCTTTTTTCTTGATGGATATAGTGGCTATAATTAGACAAAACTACCTTCACATGTCCATGGGGAACATTTTCCTATTCAGTTCTTCCATTTGGCTTGTGTATACACCTGCTACATTCCTAAGGGCAATCTTGAATATCACTTTTGATTTGACAAATGACTGCAGGCAAGTCTATATGGATGACTTCATTGTACATGACAACACTTTTAAATAAGATATGCAAAATCTGGATAAGGTCTTAAAAAGATGCAAGGATTACAATTTATCCTTGAGTAATGAGAAGTGCTACATGATGATGTCAGAGGGTATAGTGTTGGAGCACTACCTTTCCTCAGAAGGAACTCAAGTTGATCTAGTAAAGGTGTCTGTCATATTCAAGTTTCCAACACCAAGGAAACAAAAATATGTTAGAATATTTTTAGGCCATGTTGGACATTATAAAAGGTTTATACAAGACTTCAACAAAATTACAATGCCACTTTTTGCATTGTTAGGAAAGGATGTTGGTTTTGTATGGACTGAACGTTGTGAAGGTGTTTTTTAAAATTTGAAACAAATGTTAACTATTGCTCCTATGTTGAAAGGGCCTGATTGGAACCTACCTTTTCACATCCACACTGATGCATCAGATCATGCTATTGGATCTGTCCTAGGATTTTAAAAAATGGGATTTTGAATTATGCAATATACTATGTTAGCAAGAACTTGCAGCATGTAGTATTAAACTACATAGTAACAGAAAAGGAGTTCTTGGCAATTTTATATGCTATAAAAAATTCAGACACTACATCACATGATATCTAGTGTTTATTCACATTGATCATGCTATAATCAAATATCTGATAAAAAAATCAGTAGTAAGCAACATAATCATTAGGTGGGTGCTCCTCTTGCAAGAATTTGATATCAGCATAGTGGACAACCCTGACAAGGATAATGTGGTAGCGAATTTCCTCTCTATGATGGAAACCAACAATGAGAGAAAGTAGTTGATGATTCCTTTCTAGATGAGCACTTATTTGCTATTTCTACAAGAACACCTTGGTATGCAGACATAGCCAACTACTTCGTCTCAGGTAAAACACCTCCACATTACTTATACTCTGATACAAAATACATAGTTGAATTTTTTTTATATTTTTCTTTGATAGCTAGATTTATATTTCATACAAGACAAGATCAAGTAAGGAGAATGTGTATAGATTATGAGGAGATATTTGATGTCCTTAGATCCTACCAAAATGAATCTTATGGAGGTATTTTTTCTACAAAGAGAACAATGTAGAAATTTTTGAATACTATCTATTATTGGCCAACATTATATAAGGATACAACACTATACACTAAAAGATATGATAAATTGTAGAGAATGGGTAAGCCAACCAAACATGATGAGATTCCATTGCATCTTCAACTATTCTTGTAGTAATTTTATGATAAGTGGGGCTTAGATTTTGTTGGTCTAATTGATCCTCCATCTCATCAAAAGGAATACATCATGGTATGCATAAATTATCGAACCAAGTGGATAGAGGTGAAGGAATTTCCAAACTAGAAAAGTGAGAAAGTAGCCAAGATCATATATGAGCACATATTCACCAGGTATGGAGTTCCAAGGGATATTATTATAGACCAAGGTACACATTTTACTATTGATGTAATTTATCATATGGTTAGAGAAATAAGGAATAAGAAGTTTACACTATACCATCCCCAATCTAATGGGTAAGTAGAGTTTACAAATAGAGAGGTAAAGGCCATATTTATAAATACCATTGCACTCCATAGGAAAGATTGGGTAGACATGATTCCAAAATTAGTTTAGGAATTCAACACAAAATGGAAATCCACAAATGTATTCACACCATTTGAACTCTTCTATAGGAAACTGTTATTTTGCCAATAGATTTTCAACACAAATCATCAAGGATTGCACTTGAACTAGGCATAGATTTATCAGAAGCTTAAAGAAAGAGAATTCTCTAACTCAATGAGTTAGATGAATTAAGAAGACATGCATTACAAAAAAAATATGTTTTACAAAAGAAAAGAGTCAAATAGCATGACCGGTACAACAAGAAAAGACAATTTTAGGAAGGTGATTGGTAACTCTTTTTTGATTCAAACTATAAGGATCATATAGGGAAGATCAAAACAAGGTGGCTAGGCCCTTATGAAATTGAGAAAATATTCCCTAATGGAGATGTGAAACTCACTATTATTGATCCTGTAAGATTCAAGCTATTAGTGAGTGGCCACAAGATGAGATTTTACAAAAATCCAATTGAAAAAGGCTCATTATGGAACTATTTAGAGGAGGTCAAAGAATAATGGTCAAAAGGACATTAGAATTTAACTTAGAGGTTGATCCTATTAGATCACCTTATAATATTTGAAAGGATTGAAGAGATTTTAGTGGCCTTGGTGTATTCATCTTGTTGTATATTCTAAGGTCAAATAAAAGTGTTTTGATCTTCCCTTTTAGGTGATCAACAACACTCTGCTAGAACATTTATTTTATGAAATTTTTATTTTGTAGGGTTTTATGTCAAGTGAATATAGAAGGGAATGATCTCTATCACAAGGAGAGAGTGCAATGACTAAAATTTCCACTTACAACAACATGATACAAGCCCCTGCTTAGTATTTTACATTTGAAATTATTCATGAATGCATAACAGAGATCATAGAAGCATGCACATGTCGATGATGGTTGAGAAATGATAGGTACCCCAACCAATTGTAATTACCTCTCCGATAATTATCCATTTGTAGTAAGGAGCAACCAATACTAGTTAAACATAAGTCTGCAGTGTTATAAAAACTTGCATGTAACTAAGACTCAAGTAAAAATAAGTATGCACAACCATCATTGCAAACTAACAATAAGATGAGTGTATTTATCTATCACCACAATAAATAATGATTATTTTAATTATATTTAATTAGGATTTATATTGATTCATCATGCATGTGTTACATTTAAAGATCGTCGCCTTTCAAGTCATCATGTGTCCACTTTACCTCTTCCACATAATATAATGTTGTCACATCACTTTGCTTCATATGATCCATATTGTAACATCTATTAATTATTGATTACTCGTAACCATGTCACTTGAACTCTCGGTCAGAAAGTTCAAAAAGATGAAAAGAAATCAATACAATTCATTTGTGTAAATTTATTTCAAGGAACAATTGTATTTTTGTGTATTAAACCCACAGGAAGTTGGGTATCCTCCATGAGAGGTGAATTGATAAGATGAGAGCCCAATGTACATTTTCACACTTTTGAGGCATCCTAAGATTGTGCAGTATTTTGAGGATCATGGTGGGATGTATTATATCAACAAGTTTTAAGGGTTTTGATGAAGCAATTGTGATAGAATTTGTGAATACACTCAGTAATGGAGAGGAAAGGGTGAAAGGATTAACCATAAGGCTAAGTAATGAGATTTTGGATGAAGTTACTACTTTACCAGCTCAAGGAGAACTGTTTCCTAAAAAATGCCAATCTAGAAGTAGTCAAGGAGAGAGTTTGCAGATGATGATGACAAGATCATCTCAGACAAGGAAATGTACTTTAGAAACTCTCTTAGACCCTCATGGGCACAAGCTGCCACAATAATTATTTAGTACTTTACTTGTGGAGGGAGGTATTATAGATTAAACACAATACATTTAAAGTTGTTGAATCATCTGAAGAAATAAAAATCCAAGTAAATGTACCAAACTTATTACATGAAATTTGAATAAAATGTGTCAAGAAGTATAGACGGGTAGGGAAAAATTATCACATAATTGTCTTATAACCCTTATGATTAAAAAAACCCACAAAGGGATCATCCACAAATACTATGGGAAGACTTTGCATTGGTAAATAGTCATGAGACTTTGTTGGAAAATAGAGCAAAAAGAAGACAGAGCACTGAAAGGTCCTCTATAGCACCAACCACTTCCCAAAATCAAGAACCCCTAATGTCTAAAGGTCTGCCTCATGTTGAAGAACACCCTGTACCTACCTCTCCAGAAATAATTCTCATAACTAAGATTATTTAAGAATTCTCCTCTCCTGAAACCTCCACTTCCAATGCCAAACAAAAATCTTCCCATTCTAATTCTACACCACCTAGGTGTTCCCATGGGCTTATAATAAAAAGGAAAAAAATATCCAATCCAACAGAGTCACAACCCATGTCACTAGACAATGATTTAGAAGCTAAAGAGGGAAAATTTGAGCCAAAATAATTAGAGACAAAGCAAGGAAGATACTAATGCTACATCTCATGAGAAAAAATACCCTGAGTAACCCATTAGAGGAGCAAGAATATCCTGAAAATAATGAGGATACATTTCATGAAGTAGAAGGTCATGAAGAGAGATGAGAATAAGAGGAAGTAAAAACCAACAAATACCTACAGTTATTGAGCAAGTTATTGATCAATAAGAACAAGAAAAAACACAAGATCCAATTTTTGTAATTTTTTGACCAAGTAATTAAGAAAGTTGAAAAATAATTGCATGATGGCATGCAAGAAGAAAATATAACACCATTAAAGCCCCAAATTTGTTATTCATGAAATTATCAGGTAACCTGTTAAACCATCTTGCAGTGAGATGGCAAACATAACCATGGGACCAGATATTGAAAATTTGATGCTGCAATTGGAAACCTACATTAATAGACTTAAAGGAAAATGGGAAAAGGATAAAGAATCCCTCATCTCTAAGCATAAGGAAGAACATGGAGGAAAAGGGTAAATATATTAAGAGGATGAAGAAGAAATAGGAAGAAATAGTCTAGCTTAGCTAGGAGCCCCCATTTCTTTACTCTATACTTGAGAACAATACACATGAACTCTATAACTTGTTATGTGAGATTTATTTTCACAACTATGCCCTTCAATATGATATAAATTGGATCCCAATTATGTATATTAGGGATGTTTAGATGAAAGCATTATGTTCTTATTTTTCAAATGAATTGGACAAAGCTAGGGAGATGAAAGAGTATAAACCTTTGGAGAGAAGGTCTATCCATTGTTTATAAGAGATGGGGAAACTAATAAAAATGAAAATGAAGAAGCATATGAAAATTATATGGAAAAGGGTGTGATAAAAAATAGAGTGTTGAAAATGAGGAAAATAACCCACACAAAAGTGAGAGAAATGATCAAGGAAACATGGAGTTCAAGTTGTTACAACATACAAACTCAAATGGGCAGAACTATCACCTGCACTACAAGAAAATAAATGCACTCATATCCCAACATAATTCCCACACTACACAGAGTGAAAACATACATGGCAGATAAAAAAATCATGTGAGGATGAGTGGTTTCCTATAGGCTATCACCCTCCAATATTTTAATTTCCAATCCCACCATGGAAAGGTAATTTATGAGTTGATTAGAGGATCGAGGATAGAATGTGGAGTAGATTCATGAATAATGGTGGATATTTATTTTTAGATAAAGAAGGAACATATACCCCAATTGATTTTAGGTGTGAATGCAATTTTTTGCAGCAGAGATATGAAGCCTCTTGAATGAGGAAATTCAAGATATTAAGCATGGGGGGTGTGATGAGTTGTGTTAATTATCTTTATAAACAACTCATCTTCTTTATGTTGAGTAAGAAATTGTAGTTATTTCCATGTATTTTCCAAGTACACTATTGAACAATATCATTACAACCTTGAACTTATGGCATAATTACTTATTAATATAATTATATCTAGTTATTTTTATTTTTTGTATTTTATGTGCATTTATTAGTATTATCTCAATAAGTTGCTTTAATGATGATATGTTTGATGTCACTCTTTATTGTAAGAAATTTTCCATATGCAATAACTTGTATGTAGTGAAGGAACAATCTGCAACAACTCATCCGCAACAAAAGGACTTATCTGCAACAACCCGTCCGCAGCCAAAGGAGATCATCTACAACAAAAATACCATGTTATGAATATATTTTTCAAGGTGTGTAGAATGGAACTCAAGTCCATTTCTATTTAAGAAGCAATTACAACTAGAACATGAAAAAATAGGAAACAACTCAACCTTTGATTTGGTCATTCATTGTAAACTAGTAAAATGAACTGATTAACACGTAATGAAGGAACTTGTTGATTACCTAAAAAACATTTATGTATTTGTTAGTTGAATACATGTTATGAGTTCTGTAACATATGTTGAGTCTCTCAAAGTTCTGTGGAAGATCTTCACTTGTTCTATTGAAGATGTTTCACTTAGATTTTTGAAATTCCTTGTTGTACTCTTCCCCTTCTCATGTCTTACTGTAAATGAGAAGTATAAAATAAAGGGTTAGTTCCTTGTACAAGATATTCATAGAAGAGAAGATATAGAATTCATTCATGATAGTCTGATTTAGAAAGGAGATTTCTTTATTCCCTAATGTAATGTTTGTGTAAATTCAATAAATATCTAAGTTTTGTTCATTAGTTTCTAGTTGCAGAATTCAAGAGGTATTAGCACCCAAGTCAGGGCCCACTTTCGATTTGCTAAACCATTCCATTGTTTTGTTTCATTAAATGTCTGTTTACTTAGTAACAATTTACTTTTTGTATTTGCATTCTGAATCTACATCTTTGTCTTATTGATAACATTTAGAAACCATTTATTTCCAGTTCTAAGTTTTGTTTACTTTCAACATTATTGTGACAGTTATTTATTTCCAACCTCCTAGATCTATTGTAAATGTGCATACAACATTGACAATATTTCAAGTTTACGTTCCATGGTTGATTATTAAATGACTGTAACTCAATGTATAACATACTAATTGCTGTAAGTTGATTTGTACCACCATATACAAATAGAGTACTCTCTCATTTCCAATAATAGAAATAAAATTAGTGTATTATCACTGGTAAGTGAGGCAACTCGCTTGCACATATTGTATTCGTGTTGGGATATTTCACAACAATTAAACCTTGCCTACACCTTGTGTATAGTTTTATCAATATTTCCTTTGATATGACAAGTATAACAATGAAATTTTAGGGGTTATAATATTTTAGATTTATCCTCATCCTGTATGCTATTATCAATATTTTCTTAATAAGACAAGTTTAATGTAGGAAATTTAGAGTTTGTAGAGTTAGGACACATTTTAGATTTGTTTTTAAGGGCATTTGATATAAATATTCCTTAGATTGATGAGATTGCATTTGAAAAGATATGATATGAATCATATAGCTTCAATAATATCGTATTTGTTATTTGTTTCTCCATGTATTTAACAACAAAATAAAAGTTGAGTGGGAAAAATAAACCCATGTCAAACAAATCCACCAACTAGGTTAAGCGCTCTTCAAAACCTAAAGCAAAACATGGAGAGCGACACATCCTAAACAACCTTTGAAACTTGTCATACTCCTGGCATAATAATACACACTTTATTTGATATCTGGAGGCGTTGACCAGGTTGAAACCCAAGTTAATATTGTAAATTTAGTAGTAATTGGATAGTTGTAGGGAGAATTGCATTAAATAAATAAACAAGATGTTATGGAGAAATGTGCTAGATGGAGCTCTAGCTAATAGCCGTCCTCAAATCAACACCACCATTATGGGTTAAATCATACATGCACAGGGAGAAAGTATGTAACCCTTATATATCCTCATTTTACTATATACAAATTGATTGATCTATATCTATATTTGTATCTGAAATGGGTTCAATTGTCTCTAGGAGGAAAGGAAACTATTGTGTGCCACTGTTTTTTTTTTGTACATGCAGAAGAAGAAGAAAAATATTGAGGATTAGGAGGCGTTGGAAGCAGCAGAAGAGAGAGAGAGAGAGAGAGTGAACACAAAAATTTAAGAGGGCGAAGAGGCATTTTTTCTCTGGTTAAGTATCGTGGTTTGTTGTCCGTTGTATATGCGGATTCAGGATAAAAGACATTTGTTAGATGGTATGGGTATGCCTTTGCATTTTATGTGAAGATTTGTTGCATTGGATGATGCGTGAAGGCTTGCGGCAGTGTTATCTCAGTTTTGAGTTTACGCCAAAACTATCAGATAACCCCTACGAAATTTTTAAAGCTGGTTTTGCAAAATTGCCCTTATAAGAGAAATAATCAGGTTTTCAGGTTTCATAAGACAAGACAACATGTGTTTTGGGTGCTTCATGTCATGTGTTCCCCGAAACCTGAAACCCACATCAAGTAAGATCGAGTCGGGTTTGTCGGACCTTCCGGCGCATCGGAACATGCCTTCATTCGAAAGCATACTTCATGTCGCATGTCTTCCGATCCCCAAAGCCCGATTTACTCCTTTGTTTCAGTTTTCTGAGGCCATCAAGCATCATGCTTCATGTTGATTGTTTCCCGCAACCTGAAACCTTAATTACTCTAAAAACCTTTGTGTCAGGTTTCCAGATATCCTGAGCATGCTGACATGGCATTAATGCCGAGTTGTCAGGTGGTTGGCACGTGTCAACTGAAGTGTATTAAATGCAAATTTTCTTATATATATTTGGATTTCCACGTCATTTTTACCAAATGTACTTTTTACCTCATGGATTTTCACGCATGCATCTTCGACCCCAAAACCCGAAACTCGCCTCTATGCCCAATTGCATTGCTCGTTTTTTATCATTCCTTGTCTTTGGTTGAAGGTATTTCTCTCTTCATTCTTTGTTCTGTGGTTTTTGTGGATTGAATATGCGTAAGGAACTTCTTCCAAGTTCCCTTATCAGGGTTGTTTTGGGATTTTTATTCTTTTTCCATTTTAGGGGTTGTTTTCTAAATCAGGGTTTATGTTTTAGGGTTTACCCCTTTGGAAATTATCACTTTGTGATTTATTCCCCAGAATTTTGTTGTTATAATTAAAAATATGTTTGGGATATAAATGGTGAAGGAGAACCCACATGTTTTCAACTCAACCAAATTACCCTATTCCCTCCTTCTCAGGTTTTCACAGGGTGCTTTTACAGTGTTCAAAACCGCAGTATATCAGAAAAGCTCAAAGTGACGGGTTTTCTGAACTTTCCGGCATCCTCTTCAGTGTGTCAGGTTTTATGAATTCTCTGGCATCCTTTTCAGTGTGTCAGGTTTTCCAAACTTCCTAGCATCCTCCAGTGTGTTGGGTTTTTCGAACTCCTCGACATCCTCCTCAGTGTGTCGGGTTTTTCCACCTTTCTAGCATCTCCAGTGTGTTGGGTTTTTCGTAGTGTTCAACATCTTCTGATCTCCAACACTCTCCTCCTTCGAAATTCCTCATGTCAGACCCTAGTCCATCACAAGATAATACTGAAAAGTTAGGGAGGATGAAATAAAAATTCAGGAAGGTGGAGTCTCCCTCCTACATTGACTGTAATTTTGATATCTGAGATACAGAGCTCAGAAACGTAGATATGGAGGATTTCTTGAATAGGGTCAAGGAGTTCCTTCTCAAAATCCATGGATGAAATCAATAGTCGGATGGTGGTCTACCTCTTGCAGTAGGATTCCCTATGTCCACTCAGTGCCTTGAGTTCATCTTGGCCTGTGCTTCAAATTATGAATCTGTTTCTCGTTCTGTGAAAAACCAGGTGGGAGAAGTTATAATCAAATTGGATGGAGGTTACTTTGATGACCTTTTCAAGCTGCCTAATTTTGAGGAAAATGGAGATGTGGATCTCAAGTCAGCCCAAAAAGCTTGGGACAATGATTAGGAGGATTGCATCAAGCACTTGAATAAGAAGTTCCTAATCAAAGCCAAACCGGTTCTTTCCATGTTCCCAAGACTTGTTCCCAGAAGTGATTTCATTCAGGAAATCAATGATATCATTACTCTGTTGAGTCGAGTTTTTGGTTTCCCCGAATCAATTGTTTTTCAAGGATGGATGTACCAGTTCATGATCACTATTAAAAAGAATCAACAGGGAATTGATTGGGGTACTCTTATCAATAATGAGATAGATTCTCAAATGATAATAGTCCTGTCTACAGGAAAGTTTTATATGTCCTCGTATGTCACCTATGCGGCGGTCGGCATGAGAAACTATCCCGGGTTGGACACCAAGGGGAACAAGACAATGGATCATGTTTATCAGTATTTCCCTCAGCTATCAAGAAAAGGGTCTGAAGACCAATTCAGGAGGGTAAATGATGCCTTCTTTTATGAGAACATTTGCAAGTTAAGTCCCAAACTGAGGAAAACGAGAGTATCTGATGAAGCATGGGATGAAGTTTCAAAATCGGGTTGTGTCTTCTTGCAATTTAAGAAGTTCACATATCTTCGAGTAGTCATGTACCCAAGGGATCCTTTTCATTTTCCCAGATATCTAGGGGACAAACTAATCTTGATGGAGTTGGTCAGGCAATTGTGGGATTTTCACACGTTCCAACAAAGTAAACACAAGGCCGCTATATCTTTCCCAATTTCTATTGGAAGGTATACTTGTTCAACGGTGGTAAAAGCCAAGAATGTTTTCCATGAGATTCAAGATAAATTGAAGAAGCACATGAATCCCCGAGACGGGTTTGATATTTGAGGAGTCCTCAGGGTGTATGGAACTCTCTACCCACACATGCTAAGCATAGAAGACGTTTGGATTGATTTACGTGATGAGGTTGCTATCTGAAGAAAAGATCATAGCAGATTGACACTTTCTGAGATTCAAACACTTGAGCTCACTAACTTACCAGAAGGTACTAGCGATAATGAAAGTGTTCTGGACCCTTCCTATGATGGAATGAATGAAGATCAATATGTTTTCCCACCTATTGATTGGTCTATCAGTGAAAAATCCTCCATTACAGATAGGTCAGCCCTGATTCTTGCACACACCAAAGCATGGCTCACCTCTTAGGGAATGAGTTTTATAGATCATAATTTTTCAAAGTTGGTTGCTTCAGAGGTGGGGCCCTCCAAAAAGGGAAAAGACAAAAGATCTTCTAAGGGGCCTATAAAGGTCAAGTTTGTCAAGAAGAGAAGAGAACGAGAAATCTCTTCAATTGTTTCTCCAGTTGAAACGGTGAATGTGCCAAAATCACCAACACCACCAGAAATAGGAGAAATTTATTTGGAAGGAGAAGGAAGCCAGCCTCTGGTTTCACCATTTGTTGACTGCCCAACTGAAGAGACCTTATCTCTTACATCCCAGGCCTTGGAGTCTGGATCTACGCTTCCCCCCTCACAACCACTTCTACCTCCTCATTCCCCATAGACTTCTTCAATCATGGCCAACAATTTCTCTGGACTCTCACCCCTCTCTACTGGTACCAAAGTAATCACCAAAATGCCCCCTCCTGTGCCTCTTTTTATTGAATCTACTGCCACATTAGTAAGTGTCCCCACTTCGCACTAGTTGGATCCCTCTCCTCCTGAAAGTATGATACCAACTTCTACAATAGTGGAAACTCCCTCTGACATGCCTCAATGGCTACTCCAACAAACTCTGAGGAAGATGAAGGTGATTTTACCCATACTAGCCTTTGATTTTAGCTCACTCAAGGCTTTTATTGCTAAATCGGCTAAGAAACCCAAAATAGTTTTGAGGGTTTTGGTGGAGGCTTTAGGGCATAAGTTCGCAGAGATTTCCACTCCTGCGAATGACAAAACCAAAGAGGACATAACAGCCTCTGACTATCAGATAACTAGGGTGGCTCTAGGAGAAGTGATAACATAAGGAGCACAACAGGATGCACGGGATGCCGCAAACGTGTTGTGTCAGAAATTGAAGGAAATAAAAGACAGCAGAGATGAGCTTAAAGGAAAGATGGAGCACTTGACTGAGGTATTGATTAAGCTCTCAAAACCTCTTGAATCCATACCATCTTCCTCTGTTCCTGTCGGATTTGATTTCTCATCAGTGCCTACAATTGAGAAGATCAATAAAAAAGGAAGGGTGGTCGATGAATGGATCCAAAGGCTACTCCAATAGGGGAAGGAAGTGATTCAAGACACCGTGGAAGTCTATCAATCTTTGGGGAATATTCAGAAGTGATGGAGAAAAGATGGACGATGAGTTTCTCCCAAGAAATTAGACACCTTGATTTGACTTTCGAAGCTCTCCAGGTGTTAAAGAAAATTCCATCACGCCTCTTGGTAGAAGAAGGCATCATCCCACATGCGGATAAGCATTTCCAGCTAACCAAAGCCATCAGGTTGAGGGTAAAGATTCTCAATGAAGCCTGTGGTAAATTGAGAGAATCAAGAGATCAGTTGATCGATGGCAAGAGTGACCTGGAAGAAGAACTGTTAAAAATCTGTGTAAAAGTGTCAGTTGGAAACTTAGGCATCCTATCAGCTGATGATCTTTTCAAACAAATCCAAGAATCTATTCAGCATGAACCAACTCACGGATTTGGTATTGAAATCATCGATCAGGTTTGTGAAGAATTGAACATTCTTTTAAGGCCTCGAGAAAACTCAACAAAATATTGAGAAAGCTTCCTCGGTAGTGCCAGTGACACTCACATGAAACATGTGAAGTCTTGGAGTGATCATTCCACTGCGCCTGACGAAAATGAGATGCAAGGTATAATCCATAAATTCCAAGAATTTCAAAACAAACAGGCTCAGTTGGAGGAAGGGAAAGATGAGGAAGAAAAATATGACGATTCAGACTAAGTCTTGATGTTTCATGTCATTTCAATCTTGAAATTGACATGTCTTTTTCATTTCTGTTTCGTCACATAGGAAGCAAATTTTGACTTGGTCTCCTGCGTGAGAGTTAAGCGAAATAGGACTCTCGTTAAAAGAAGACTAATTTCTAGGATTTATCCTATTTTCTCTCGTACTCTTTTCTATTATAAATTAGGGATGTGTGTACATTCTAAAGTGTTGAGATTTTTGGAACATTGGGAGCTATTGTGAAGAAGAAAATTTTTGTGTTTTCTTTTAATCGTTCGAGGAATAGAAGCTGATACTATTTTCGCAAACTTTTTGTTGTGAGAGGTGTATCTTTCTTAAGATATTGTTCTTATGTTCATGATCTTAGGCTATTCTTTGTTTAGCATCTTGACGATCCTAATAATTTCAAACATTATATTTGTGATCTAAAGCTCGTATGATTATTTTGTGCTCTATGTTTACTCGAAAGAAAATACATTTCTCTCATTTCCTTTCCATTGTGTTTCTTCCATTGTAATAATTCTTGACCCTGTCCATTTCAAAAAATGACATCTTCCCAATCGTGTGGATATGCGGATTTCGGGATTCTATTCCAACCCCCAATGGCTAGATTAGTGTGAATACTGTATATATTGTTTCTGTTGTGTTTTAGATTAGTAATAAATAGGCAGCCTCACCTGTCTTTAAGGAGGGATTTAATCCCATGTACTATGGTTGAACCTCATATTTTGGATCGAAAAAATATCCAACCAACAAGAATGAACCTACAAAACCCTCAAATAGACATTAAATCCTCTATTCAAAAGTGGGGATGTCAATAACCCTTCTAACTACCACACCATTGTGATCAATCCTCTATTTGGTAAGTTGTTTAGGGGCATGATAGAGCGCCGAATCAGTAGTTAGGCAGAAAGAGAGGGTAAAAGAGTAAAAGGATAGGTATTCTTCCGACCTAAACATTCAACCATTGATCATTGCATAACTCTTAGGCATTTGATTGAAAAGGTATGGGATACCCAAGGGGATGAAGATTTTTGCTCATTTGTTGATTTTAAAAAAGCCTTTGACATTGTCCCTCGTGACAAACTTTGGAACATGATGGAGAACTTGAGATTCCATGATGAGTTTAGAGTGGTGCAGTGCATAAAGCTTTATGAGCAGGTCAGAGCTAAAATCATAACTAGAGAAGGTATGTCTGAATGTTTTGGTATTGACATTGGGGTCAAACAAGGCTGCCCTCTTTCTCCCACTTTGTTTGGTTTATACATTA
The DNA here is from genome assembly GCA_019776745.2 of Taxus chinensis. Lineage (NCBI taxonomy): Eukaryota > Viridiplantae > Streptophyta > Pinopsida > Cupressales > Taxaceae > Taxus > Taxus chinensis. Next base: position 262,865,189 of record CM034150.1, read on the forward strand.
ACAAGCTTGAAGAATGGTTATGTAAATACCGAAGGAGGGGGTGTCCATTTGGTCATGAGTATGTGGTGAAGTTGCTCTTATATGCTGATGATCTTATCTTAATATCAACAATGGCTCAAGGATTGAGAGAGCATCTAAAATCTTTAGAATTATTTTTCCTGGAAGTCGGGATGCAAGTGAACATAGACAAAACAAAAATCATGATTTTTTCTCTAAAAAGAAGAGGGACGCAATTAAATTTCTTTTTAGGGGAGTCCATTGGAAATTGTTTCAAGAATATAAATATATGGGGATTGATTTTCACAACAAGATGATTTAGGGAGACATGCAGAGCAAAAAGAATTCAGGGAAGTTGGAAAACATCTTACATACTTCCAAAATAGATGTAGGAAAGCTGAGCTTTGGGACTTGGAAAACTAAGAAAACCCTCTTTGGTTTGTTGGTTACCCCGCTTTATGGCCCTTTATGGTTGTGAGGTTCTGGGGAAGTAATATGTCAAAGCATGGATGGCGACAATTAGAAAGAATCCAAAAACATTTAATCACAAACACTCTCAAAGTTAAATCAATGGTTCCTTATGAGATTTTACTGGCTGAAGCGGGTATCTTACCAATGGAAGCTTCGGAAATAACTTCGGCTAATAAGCTATTTGAAAAAAGTTTAAAGCATGGACAATCATTGTTGGCCCAAAATGGTTATAGAGGATAACCTAGAGCACATAAAGAAAACTTGGATGAAGCAGAACACCAAATGGATGGAGAAGTGGGGCATCCACTTCCAGGAGTGCCCTAACATCAATAAGGAAATAAAAAATTATGTGGTGGTAGAAGTTTAGGAAAATCATGTGGACAGAAAATATTGGTCGCAAGAAAGTGCACTATATCAATTATTTCAATCCCACTGGGGCTCACGATAACAAAGATTACTTAAGGGAAGATATCAAAGGTAAGGCTAGGATTATTTTGGCTCAGTTGAGGATAGGGTCACGTCATCTTCGCTGTGAAATGGGCAGATGGACTATTCCCAAAGAAGAGTGGGAAAGGAGAACTTGTCTTTTCTGCAGTACGGGGGTTGTTGAAACAGAATGGCATTTCATTATGGAATGTTCAACGTATGATGATATCCACTTCCAGTACGAAAGTGAATTACAAGTGGACAACTTAAATGAGTTATTTGAGGAAGCAAAACTTCAAAGGATTGATGGTTTGGGTGCTTAAGATTCACAGTAGGAAGAGTTGATATGGAAAAGAACTCGGTTTTAACAACTTAATGTTTCTATTTTTTTTCGTTTTGGTCCCTTTGACTCTTCAATCACGTGGACATCATTAAAATATTTCATTTCAATTCATTATTTGGCTTATGTTGATATTCGTGTACATTGGATGGACGCAAGACATGAAATGTTTTCATCAACCGCCTATGGACTCGGTACCACAAAGTCCTTGTAGGTCACATTATGTCGACAAAGTACGCGTTTGTCTACCTCCATCCACGTCTCATTTAACTTCTGTGAGAGTCCCCTAGGGCTGAAGCCAACTTTGAACATGGCCTTCATAAGTTCTATTGACATTTGAATATTTTGATGTAAATTCCTACCAGAAAATTCTTTCTCCACATATTTGTTCTAAGACAAGATTCAATGAGATATCTTATGTCCTTGTTAATGTTTTGGGCAACTCGCTTATAACTGATAATCCCTAAATACTCAAAAAAGAAAGAAATGATTATGCTTATCTTTATTCTTAAGGAGTCTACACGACTCTTGATCTCTCGCAACCCTAGCCACCTATTGGTCAAACCTTTTAAAAGTGGGTGAATAACATATTAACATGGTCTTATCATTGCTTCTAAAGGGTGAAGTAAACAATAATCAACGAAGTTGATTTCAAAGGAATATTATCTTTGGTCCTAAAATTTGATGGTATTAGGCTACTTTGTTCCTCGGCTATTTGGGGTGCTCCAAAGTGGAAAACATGGAAGGTCTCTGGTTCCTCAAGATAGCACTGGATATCTCGCAAAATTTAACATAGAAGGAAGTGAGCAGTTGGACCCGAAGCAAAATAAAAGTGGATGAAGAATTCCCATTAACATCAGGATTGTCCTACACCTAATGGATATCATAAAGTATGTGAAAGAGAAATCCTCCTATTCATTGGACGAAACAACTGGAAAGAAATTGAGAATATGTTCGTTTGAACTTTAGCCCCATTTTGATCATTTTTTAATCTTATATGGAGGTGAAAGTTTTAGTAGAAAAGAATGGTTTTTCATTGCCCAGGTGAAAACTAATTCGGATCAACTTTCATTGTAGCATAGGAAGATGGTACAACATCGAAAGATGGCACTAAAGAGTTTGTAACCTGCAATAATGGTATTGCGAAAATGGAATGACATTTAACCTGAAAGTAGTGTGTAGTTTATGTGGACTTTCAGATTAGGAAATGTTGATTTTGACAAAAAAATAAGATACTTAACAACCAAGATTTGAAGTATAATATTGAAAATCAACAAAAAATGGACTTGACTAAAATCCATAATAGAGCATTCTCGATCACAAAGAAAAAAGAAAATTAGATGGCAAGTAACACTCAGTTTTAGGCCGATTTATTGGTCTCATATATTGGTTGGCTTTCATAGACAATTGGTTTGATGATTTTTCAATAAGTATTATGCCATTTCCACACACACATACTGGCACACACTATTGGTGAATTACCTACAAGTGTTAAATTAATAGCTATTGAGGATTTGTGATCTTAAAGACCTTTGGAATTTCTAAGCGTAATAGTGTAATGGTCATCTTTTTATCTATAAAGAAGGCTAGTTCATCTTACTAATCCGCAGTGTAGACACAAAATCACACACTTTGGGTCATTATCTAGTCCTGATTACATACTACTATTCATATGATTCCTAAGTTAGAAAAATACTAATTAACCCATGTCTTTGGCCATATTTTTTTGTTTTCTGTCACTTCTCTTGGTCTTACACCTTTACTTTCTCAGTATGCCTTTTCATACTCTCATTTTTATCATCCTATACACTAGCACCCAGCCAGGATGCCAGTGTCAGGCGCCCTCATCCAATCTGGGTGCCCATGTCCCCTTTGTACTTTACTCACACTTTTTGGGTCCTTTCTAACCATTTGATCATCTTATATTTTTGGTAGTATTCCTTTTCAGGGTTAATTACGAAATTCAAGCAAGGAATCATATAAATATAAAGTTATGTGATCATAATAAAGGACCAAGCACTAAGCAATAACTATCACTACTAAGGTTGCATCCATCAAATGCATCTAAGAGTTCCGTTGCATTCATCTAACTCCATCATAAGGGAAACAAAGGCTGGTTCATCTGCATACACTTCATAGGAGGGAAGTTCATTTTATTCCGTGCACACATTTACTATATTTCTTTATATCTGGCTACTTGTTCGTTATCCAAGTGCAACTAGCACAAGAGTAACCTAGGGCACGATTCTACACACACGCACATAAACTACATTGGGTCTGAGATGTAATGCAACGCTGGAGTTGTAAGTCCACCATTGTGACAACTGAGGATAGTCTGAACCCCTCATTCTGCATCTTTCTTTTTTGGGATTTGATGTCTATTTGAGGGTTTTACAGGTTCATATTTCATTGCAGGTTCATTAGTGACCTCGGTGATCTTGTGTGACCTCCAGAGTGACCAAAAGTGAATATCTTAAACACCCTGTGACACCTCAGAGGAGGTTTTCTAAGATTTTCTGCAGACCTAGGCACCCAGAAACAGGTACTAGGGCACCGCGGGATGCCCCTGTCCCTCTCCAGGCACCCCAGTCCAACCCATATCTATGGATCTACATTTTTCTGGGTCTCTGTGTGCAACACTTCTGCCATTCTATGTTCACCTAGTCATCACTTTGGTACAGTTTAATTTAATTGTGAATTAGCTAAGTACCTTTTTCTCCTCTTTGTAATTAGGGTTTCATAATTTATTGCTTAGTTTCTTGGGTGTATTTTCTATACTTGATTGCATATTTATTTTACTACTACAATAACATCATATTAGGCTCTTATTTCACATTTTAGCTTAATCATTTTAGTGAACCCAAACTTAATCTGAACACTCTTAGGATCCTTATACCTCCATTGTTCTTATCCTTCTATGATCTCTTCATTGTGAGTATCTTTATTAATGATTTCTTGCTTATTAATCCTGAATTAAGAGATAAAATCAAAATTATCTTCACTACCACTCGCATTTGTACTAATATACATCCAGATTCAGTATATCAAATATTTGTCAAAGAATTTTCCTAGCATATCACTTTCATGTTTAATCCTTGTGTTTATCTTTCTATTTTTGACAATGATCCACCCTTGCATATCATGATTCACATTTACAATATGGGTATCAAATATACTTTAATCGATAATGAATATAAGCTCAATCTATTTTCCATGTCATTCCTCTAAAAGATTGGTCTTTCTGTAGATAATGTTAATCCATTATGTCTTTCCCTTCAAACATATGATGGCTCTTCTCATCCATGCGTATGTCACATTACTCTGCCCATCACTATAGGGCCCAAAACCCTTAACACAGTTTTATTTTTCATCGACTTTTTAGTTTCGTATAATTGCTTACTTGGTCAGCCATGACTTCATGCCATGCAAGCAGTTCCTTCTACAGTACATCACTGTGTCAAATTCCTACATGAGGGCATAGAATATACAGTTCCTAGTGATCGTGACCCATTCAAATATTGCGATCATGATCCCAATACTACAATTCCTACTCCACTATCTGATATTACTAATGAACCACAACCCATGGATACTCTGGATCATTTACCACCACTTGAAGGTGTTATTTACATGCTAGATACAGTCCCATCTACAACACCACCTCCTCCCGCTACTACTACTATTATGGTACTTTATCGAGGGCCTACCCACACATCCGATGTCGTTCCACTATCACATGTGCATCCACCATTAACACGTCCTCCCTTTACATGTACACTTTTCATGAATGATTCTTATTGGGAGCATATTCCATTTGATCCTACTTGTGATGACACTATATGCACACATGATGGCTTAGCTCAGCTAGGATTTACGGTTGATGACATATTTCCTTCACCGTATGCTCCTCATATTTATCATGGTTTCATCCACATCATTGTTGCTTATGGGTTTCATGTCTTTCATCTCACATTGTTTCTTGCGCGAGCTCCTCATGATGTTCCCTTACACTTGGACAGTCTTGGTTTGACTATTTTGGGGACACCTTAGATCCTGATCATATTGACATTTCATTTCTTATGCCTTTCAGCTATGTTTTCATTTACAATGATTCCTTTCTTAGCTATTCACAAAATCTTACATGCTAATATGCACATGGTTGTCCACTACCCCCTTTCACCAATGAAGAATACACATTGGGCATGTGCAACCTTCATCGTAATGACTCATTGTCTGATCAACCCGATACTATTTCTTATCAGGTATTTGATGCTTTGCCTTTTGACTTTGATCATGACAAGGATAACCTCCTAGATGATGTTACTTGATCTCTTTTCTTATCACACAGTTGGGGGGGGGGCATCACACCTATTCCCCCCCCCCAAACATTTAACAAACATCTTATCATCTCATCAATTCACATATATACTTTCACATATGACATATACATCTTGACACATGTTTGTATCACCACTTCCTGATGAGACACTCATGTTCTTCTAGTTCTTACATGACTGTTGAGGGTTCTCCTACAATAAGAACCATGTTTCATCTTCGCATTAAATGCTTCATCAACATATCTACCTCTTACATCATCACTCATACATAGATACATAGATACATCTATTAGTATCTATCGCTAGTCTCACATACGATACAATATTTCATAAAATATCACGTCAACTATAGCACTATCAATTACACTTCATCATCTTCACACATAATGTATCTGTTTATTCCAAACATCATTAATCAAATAACACACTCATCATCACACACTTGGGGGGCATCATACTTACTCCCCCCACACATCTTATCATTCTCAATTGTCATACATCTTAGACATGCACATCTAGTCTTTTACATTCATCATACACATCTCGATACATTTGCATTGTCATTTCCTGATGACACACTCTTGTGTTATGGTTCACACTTGACTGTTGAGGGCATACTATACACATGAACCTCACACACTGCACATAATACACACCACACATTCTCACACACTTGACCATATCACACATTTTATACTAGACACATTCACCACACATATATCTAGCATTACTTAGTCACACTACACACTATACACTTCAAAAATCACATATCATACACTTAGGACATCCTCTCTCACAACATCTTCTACATGCTTTGCATCTTATTCACTCTACACATTCACACTACATCTCTCTTACATCTACTTATACACGTTGTGGTCATTACCCTATGATGCACTCTAGTTCCATGGTCCATACTTGACTACTGAGGGTATACATCTCAAATGGACCTCATCACACTCACACGTTTAATCACTCAGTCAATCAATCACTCACACACTTACACTCTACACTTTTTGCTTTGATGATCACATATTTTTTGTACACACTATTCAAACCATTTCCCGATGATGCACTCTCATTTACGGTTCATTCTTAACTACTGAGGGGGCATAAATAAATGAACCTCATTACATACATACACATCCACTCAGGGGGCACGTGGATCCTATCATTCACATTGCATTCCATTCCATCTCATCCATAACATACTGCATATCTTGGTTGCATTTACTCTTACTTACTTATACTTTTACATGTTTCATCTTATTACACATGCTAGATAGATATCGTGTATGTCATTATCTTTATCATACACACATGCACGTTCACTTTCCTTTCTAGTTGTGATCACAGATTATACAGATCTATTACATGCAACATGGATGCTTGGCGCAATACCTATTACCAGTCCCACAGAGGCTCCTGGGGGCATCCACTTTCATACACTATAGGTGTTATTGTTTCATTTTGTTTCATAGCACATTACTTTATCAGATTATACACACTTTGACATACTTTTTAACTTTCTAACATGCTAATGGGTGCTTCATGTGCAACATTTATTATGCAAGGCTATTTAGTTCCATGGTTATATATTACATTGTTTGTCATTGCTTGTTCTTTGTATGCTCTTGTTTGCGGGCTACGCCCTTTGTTTTGTGTGCACACTTGTCTGCTTGCGGCCATTATGGCCTTGATTGCCTTGCGACATCATGAGTGATGATGTCCCATGTTTGCAACCAGATTTTCATAGTCTATATTGTCTTCTTGCATGTTTACTTGTGTCTTAGATTACATGTTATTTTCTTAGCTTACATTTTGCCTTATACATCGATGTTTGTCTTTGATTGTACTAACACTTGTCTCCTAGCCACTTTGTTTACGTGTGCCTTGGTTTCTACCAAGCACATTCCCTTCCCCTTGCAGGGCACAATTTCAATACAGTGGTCATCCCTATTTTGGGCCACATACTCCTTCAACGACGTCGCATGCACCCCAAATGAGGGGGGCATCATATGGGTGAATCAGTCACCCCATACAGTGTTATATACAACATGGTACTAGTACAACACAATTTTCAGTTTCAGACAGGGCTCAAAATCAGACTTGGGTCCTTAGCACAATGATGTTCTTCTTGGATGCATGTAACTAGGGGAAATTACATAGTTTTTCGGCATGACACAAAGGCTTTTGACAGGAAAGAGAGTCCTTTAGCACTAGGAATTTACATTGGAGGAAAGTACACACCATATGCAGTGGTGTTTTCATTCTAAGGAACATTTAAAGGTTAGAGGATGACACCAGACTTTCCTCTCTACAATGCTTCTGCCATGGCATAGGATCTCCCAAAAACAAACATTTCAGAGAACTCTATAACTTTGGGAATCGGTTAAAGGTTGGAGGATGAAACTAGACTTTCCTCCCTATACTTCATTTTTCGTGGCGTGAGATCGCCCAAAAAACTCACACTTCATCTACATTTTCAAGATCCTTTCTACACTCTTTCCTCATCATAGATCATGTGCACATGTTCCTTTTTTTCACATTTTCAACATTTTTACACACTTTTTACACATTTAAACCATATACATGCGTATTTGACTACTTGTTTGTTCTTATCTTTTTGGGTGTGTCCGTATGGGAAGTGATAGTCAACGCTATTTCACAACATCATCACAATAACAACAACATCGACATCAACAACATGTACATCATGACATCTACACATATGTTTCCACCCTAGGTTCATTTTCATCACCAATTTTTGCACTTTCTCCTCCTTAACATCCACATTTCACATTTTTATCACTCCACACTTTTTCTAGTCCCTCAGCATGCTTTCGTCATCTATCTACATGGTTGTCAGGTATGCATCTCTATCTACTTTATGTTACCAATATTTTCGCTCACCAACATAAAGTGGGGGTAAATGTAGACACAAAATCACACACTTTGGGTAATTATCTAGTCTTGATTACATACTACTATTCATATGATTCCTAAATAAGAAAATTACTAATCAACCCGTGTATTTGGCCATATTTCTTTGCTTTTTGTCACTTCTCTTGGTCTTACACCTTTACTTGCTTAGTCTACCTTTTCATACTTCAAATTTTATCATATCGTACGCCAGCGCCCAACTAGGACGCTAGCACTAGGAACCCTCGTCCCCTTTGGGTGCCCCTAACCCCTTTGTACTTTAATCACACTTTTTGGGCCCTTTCTAGCCGTTTGAGCATCTTATATTTTTGGTATTCGACCTTTTTGGGGTTAAATACAAAATTCCAGCAAGGGAATCATATAAATATAAAGTTATGTGATTATAATAAAGGACCAAGCACTATGCATTAGTTTTCACCACCTAAGGTTGCATCCATCAAACATCTAAGAGCTTCAGTGCATCCATCTAGCACCATCACAAAGGACATAAGGGTTGGTTATTCTACATACAATTCATAGGAGGGAAGTTCGTTCTATTCCATGCACACACTTACTACATTTCATTACATGTAGATATTTTCTCTCTCTCAAGCGCGATACGCACAAGAGCCACCTAGGGCACGATTCCGCACATTCACACACATAGAACTACATTGGTTCTAAGATGTAGTACAATGCTCAGTCATAAGTTCACCATTGTGACAACTGAGGACAATATGACCCCTCATTTTGCATCTTTCTTTTTTGGGATTTGATGTCTATTTGAGGGTTTTGAAGGTTCATATTTTATTGCAGGTTTCTTATGACCTCGAAAATATTGGTGCGACCTCAGAGTGACCATATGTGACTAAAGGAGAACATCAGTGACACCTCAAAGGAGGTTTTTTGAGGTTTTACATAGACCCAAGCACCTAGAAACAAGCCTTGGGCACCCGTGGGCACCCATGCCCCTCTCCCAGTGCCCCTGTCCAATCTATCTCTCCAGATCTACATTTTTCTTGGCCTCCGTGCGACAATCCTTCCATTTTTTTTCACCTAGTCATCACTTCGATACAATTCAGAATTAATTACAAATCAACTAAGTACCTTCTTCACCTCCTTGCAACTAGGGTTTCATATTTATTGCTTAGTTATCTGGGTGTAATTTTTGTACGTAATTACATATTTATTTTACTGCTACAATAACATCACATTAGGCATAAAATCCACATTTAGCTTAATCATCCTGCACATGAGGTTCCATTACATGACATTGAGATCCATAGTGAACACTCCTATGATTATTACCATGATGAGGAAAATAATGTGGATCAAGACCAATTAGAACTTTTATCTAATTTTTGTGCTTAACTCCATGCTAATCCACATCATATTGAGCCTATTATCAAGATTATACTTGTCAAGCTTCCTTGTGATCAACAATCTAATGACATATCTTTTACAAATAGATCTCATCCCTCATCTACTATACCCACATTTGTTGTGCTTACCTCCTTAGGGGAACCTAACATTCCTATGCAAAAAATTATATATGCCTATTCCTACAACCACTATTGCAACTTCATCTCATATATATCATCATAATGGATCGCGTTCATCTTCATTTAACACACGGGGTCTTGGGTCCCTTGTTAATTCTGTAAAAAGCAAAACAATTACAATTGTAACAATGCGTCTCTCATAATTCTAATGTTATGGACTCTTCTCAGTTATTGCATAATCGACTTACACCTGAAGTGGTCTCTTATCCTTTTCCTATTGGTTTTGTTGCATCAAAGCTTTCTATCTATGATGGCAAGGGTGATCCCCAAGAGCATCTTAGATCAATCCATGTTGTTTGTTTTGACTATGCATCCAATGATATATTGTTTACTAATCTATTATGTAGGAGTCGTAAGGAATTTTCTTTGCAATGGTTTTATGACCTCTTGACACATTTTTTGTGCTCTTTTATTACATTAGCAAATCAATTTTTGGCACAATTTTCAGTCAAAATTGGGGATAAGATATCTAACGTGCAAATGTCTAAACTCAAAAAAAGGATTTGATGAGCATATCAATGATTATGTCTTGAATTTTAGAACAATGCTTACTAAGATGATCAACATATTAGTTGACAATGTCTTACAAGACCTTTTTGTCCAAATTTTTCTTCCTCCATTATAAGAATCACTCATGTTTGATACATTTAGATATTTTGACCATCTATGTCATACATTGAAAGAGTGTGAAGCTAATTTATTACACGTGAACAAGCTCAAGTATGTTGCGAGCACCTCTATTACATCCACTTTCAAGTTTTTTTGGGGTTAACACACTAGTTTTACAGATATATTAATAAGATATAAGCATAAAATCAATCAATACAGAAATAAACAAGAAGAAATAATACACAAGATTTAATGTGGTTCACCCAGTGTGGGCTACGTCCACCAAAAAACAACCAATTTATCATCACAGAGGAAATACAATGAAGATTTGCAATCTTCCACACCTTCTTGGATGTCCTGTACTTTCTTCTCTACAAATTTCTCTTTTCTCTCAAAAAAATTTCTCTCAATTCTCAAAAATTGAATTCTACCTACCAAACCCTAGCTTTATGCTTATATATGCATCTACAATCTTAGGGCACTTTAGGTATGCAATTACAACCATTAGATTCACTTTACAACTAAAGATAGATCTAATTCCCGTAACTTAATTATAGTGGTCATGCACAGGCAACCGAAGCCGGTTAGCCTTAACTAATGCCGGTTATCCCTAACCAATGTTGGTTCTTCCTTGCCTGACCAATACCGGTCCATGGGTGACCAACGATGGTTCGTCAACTGACGTTGATTACTGTGTATTCCAACAAGTCTGTAAAAGCATGCCAGTGAAGCAATTAAGCTCCATAACTCAACAATCTCCCACTTGGAGATAAATTGTTGCACTGTACCATACAACTCCTTCCTCTGATCCTTTCCTTGGCCCATTTCTTCCTCCTCAAGTCTCAAACTCGAAGACCAATAGAAATGGAGTGTAGCTCCAACTTCTCCTTTACCAATGGCTTCGTTAGCATATCCGTAAGATTTTATTTTGTATGAATTTTCTTCAACTTCATATTCCCATCCTTCAATACCTACCGTATGAAGTGATATCTCAATTGAATGTGTTTCGTTCTAGAATGAAACACTGAGTTCTTTTCCAGATGAATCACACTTTGACTATCACTATACAATCTGTAATCCTCTTGCTCCTTTACCAACTCTTCCATGAACCTTCTCATCTGTATCATCTCCTTGCTAGCTTCTGTAGCTGTGACATACTTAGTCTCTGTAGTAGACAAGGGCAAAAACTTCTGCAATCTAGAAATCCAGCTAATTTTTGTCCCACCTACAATGAAAACATATCCAGTGGTGCTCCTACCATCCAAATCACTAACAATGTCTAAATCCACATAGCCACGTAAAGAAGTATTTGACCCTCCATAGCATAACTACATGCGGAATGTCCCTCTCAAATACCTGAGAATCCATTGGACTACTTTCCAATGTTCTTTACCTAGACTAACCATAAAGCTGCTCACAACTCCCACTGCCTATGTAATGTCTGGTCTGGTACAAAGCATAACATACATCAAGCTCCCAAGTGTTGAAGCATAAAGAACTTGTGCCATGTACTCAACCTCCTTGTGTGATGTAAGAAACTGATCTTTACTCAATTTGAAGTGTCCAACCATAGGTGTACTTACAGGTTTTTAATTTTACAAACTAAACCTTTCAAACACCTTATTGATATAATGCTCCTGAGACAAATACAACTTCATGTTCTTCCTGTCTCTGTGAATTTGTATGCCAAGGATTCTCTTTGCACCTCCCAAATCCTTCATTGCAAATATGTGAGTTAGCTTTTCTTGAAGCTCACTAATGTCCTCCATACTAGATTCTGCAATAAGCATATTATCCACATACAATAACAAAATAATATAGCTCCCATGTCCAAGTATCTTGAAATAAACACAATGTTCAGATTCACATATCAAATAACCATGCTCATGCATGAAACTATCAAACCTCATATACCATTGCCTTGGAGCTTGCTTGAGCCTATATAGGCTCTTTTTCAATTTGCACACAAGTTTCTCCTTACCCTTGAATTTATACCCAAACGATTGATTCATATAAATCTCTTCCTCTAAATCACCATGAATAAATGTCATCTTGACATCAAGTTTCTCTAAATGAAAATCCTCTACTGTAACTAAACTCAATACAGTACAAATAGAAGTCATCTTAACAACAGGAGAAAATATTTCACCAAAGTCAGAACCTACTTTCTGTGCAAATCCCTTTATTACAAGCCGTGCCTTGTATCTCTTCTATCCACCCTTTTCTTCCTTGATCCTGTAAATCCACTTGTTCTGTAATGCTCTTTTACCTACTTATATCTTAATTAAATTCCATGTCTGGTTCTTCTCTAAGGAGTCCATCTCCTCATTCATGCCATGCTCCCACTGCTTGTGGGCTTTATCCTGCATTGGTTCTTCAAAACTTTCTGGTTCACTACTACCAATCACTAATAAATAACACACGGAAGGTGAAAATCTTTCTGGAGGTTTACTTACCCTTTGTGAACTTCTCATTGATATTTGGGGTGTCGGAGGCTCAATTTGCTCATCTTGTAGATTTATATCTACTTTTGATAGTGACCGACGCCGATCAACTTCTACCAACGTCAGTTCGGTTAATTGACGTTGGTCTATCTCTTCTGTAACTGACGTTGGTACAGGGAACTGATGCTGATTAGGGGTAAACTGATGTCGGTTAATGTGTAAACCTGTAGGTGTTAATTTTAAATCTGAGAGTTCATTTTCATTCACAAATTTCTCCACCAGTTTACCTTTGCGTACCAAAATTTGATCCCTGTACATTATCTTTTCATTCCAATCAATGTCAGGACTCCTAATTATCTTAGAACCTTATAAATCCCAAAACCGAAATTCAAAATTACCAGAGCCATAACCAATGAAAATACATCTTTTGGATTTAGCATCCAATTTCTTTCTATTTTCCTTATCAATATGTACAAAATATTCTGAGCCAAATACTATAAGAAAAGAAAGATATACCTCTTTTCCAGTCCAAGATTCTTTTGGTATTCCACCATTCAATGCACTTGAAGGTCCATGGTTAATCAAATAAATCATCGTGTCTACTGCTTCTGCCCAAAACTGTAAGGGAAATCCTCCTCATGCTTCTAGCACGTTCCATGATTGTCCTTTTCATTCTCTCTGCAACACCATTCTCCTGTGGCGTTGTAGGAACCTTCCTTTCTCTGCATATTCCATTTACTGAACAATAATCACTGAAAGCCTTGTTGCAGTACTCACAACCATTGTCAAATCTAAGGCACTTTAACCTTGAATTTGATTCATTTTCCATAAGGGCTTTCCATCTTTTAAAAGTTTCAAAAACATCAATAAACCCATACCTTTATTGTGGCAACATCAAATGAAAGTAACTTAGTAGTGGGATCCTCCATGAGAAGCTATTTGGGCTGGTCCCCACACATCTGAGTGTACAAGCTCCAATTTATGCTTCTTCTTTGTTGCCCCAACTTTGAGAAATCTCACTCTCTTCTGCTTTCTAAAAATACAATTCTCACAGAAATCAAGAACTACACATTTTAGATATGATAACTTACCTTTTGCCTTTAAGATCTACATTCCCTTTTCACTCATATGGCCTAGCCGATTGTGCCACATGCGTGTATCTAAATATGAAGTAGTTAGAACAGAAAATGAATAAGTAATACATGTAGATAAATACAATGATCCTACCTTCTTGCCTCTTGCTACAACATGAGATCCCTTGGTAACTTTCTAAGATTCGGCTATGAGTGTAACCATGCAACTAGTTTCACACAATTGTCCTGTAGAAATTAGATTTCTTTTGAGGCTTGGAACATGCATCACATATTTCAATATCCATGTATTTCCATTTTACAATTTGAGATGAACTTCACCTTTACTAGTCTTAATGCATGGTTCATCATCTCCTAAAAAAACTTGCCCAAAATTACCTTGGACATAATTTATGAAATAACCCTTGTCAGGGGTTGCATGGAAAGAAACTCCTGAATCTAAAACCCATGATTCAATTTTATTATCCAAGGAGAGAATTAGGGCATCTTGCATTACCTTTTTTTCAACAACATTTGGCTCTTTACCTTTCTTTGGTACATTCTCTTTGTTTTCCTTGAACCAACAATCCTTCTTTGCATGACTGGTGTCCCCAGATTTCACCCCAAAATCTGAGACTACCCCATGTCAAAAAAAATCACACTTTTAAAATAACGGGTCGTTTTATGTTTTTATTGCTAGAAAATGCCTATATTGTGTTTAGATGTTCCCAGTGAATCATAGGAGCCAATTTCGACAAATACCCAGATGCCAAAAATTGTTTTATCCCTTCATCAAGTTTTGTCTGTGGGAAAATTTTATTTAACTATTTTGGTCCCCGTTTGAAGTAAATTGTGCTCTGGTTTAGCCCTGTTGAAATTTAGCATGTAAATATTCACATATATCAGTAGGTTTTTAATCAAGAATGGATCATGGGCTTTATCTATGACTTCTGGGAACATTTTGTGTTTTTTTATTTTTCTTTGTGAAATTCCCCTAGGTCAATTCCTTCCCCAGTATAGTTCGTTTTTTCACCTGGAGTATCTGGAGATCATCTACGTCTGCCATGCCAAAAGGAATCAACCTCAAGAAGTCAGGTTCTCTTTAAAAAGATGAAGTCGTGCACAATAAAGCTTCTTTTAGACAAGTCACATTTTTGGGAATGGATTGATTTCAGATGTAGTGAGATTTTTGGTCGTAGCAGGCAGGTGGGATTTTTGTACCTGCCTTGCAGGGTATTTTTTCCCATTGTGAAATAAAGGAAAAATCACTTAAGGCATTGATGGGAATTTCTTACCTGCCTTGCAGGGTAAAAAATCCCATTGTGGAAGTCAAACAACTTAAGTGGATAATGGGATTTTGGAGCTGCCATGCAGGGTGAATAATCCCATCAAAATTGACTTTTAAATATAGAAACCAACCTTTGCCAAAAAGTGTGACCCCTTTGGAGAATTAAATAGTTTATTTAATGACATTTATTAATAGTCTCCCTTACAATTTTGGCGCCCAAGGATAAGGAAAAGTCAATGCATAAGGAGAAGTCAAAGAAGACTGGAAATAGAATGCTAAAAATAAATTAAATTAATTTATTTAATGCAGCCCTAAAGCATGCTAAAGTGTCACCCATTTGGAGGATAAATAATACTTTTTGAAGTATTTATTAATGGTTGTTATTCCTAATTTTGAGGCATGGAGAAATAGAAGGTCCAAGCATGATGTTAAGTGAAAGTAGAGGGCTAAAAATATATTAAATTTATTTATTTAATGGCATCCATGAGCATGCATAAAATAGGCACCCAAAGTGAAGAGAAAAACATGCTTATTAATTAATTAATTGCCAGGAATAGGAGAGGCAATTATTAATTATAGAATGACGAAGGTTATATAAACATGGGCTGCCATAATGATGAATTAATTAATTCTTCTAGCAAAGGAGTGCAGCCCAGACAATTTTGGTGCCCAAAGGAGGAGGATTTTTGCTCAAAGAAGTGTTTTTCACTGCCGGAAAGCTTCAAGGTTTGGCGCTTAGGATTAAAGGAGCTTGTTTTAGGCTTGGTTAATTATCTACATATTGGTATAGGTGCCCAGGTGAAGTTGAAAATATTTATGCTTGCTTTGCATGCAAGCAAAGCCTGAAATTTTAGGGCAGTGGGCTTTATATGCAGGTTCTTATGATAAAAATCAAGTGTTCATGTTTCAGTTTTCGTCTTTGTTCTTATGAAATTAAAAATGTTAGATAATCAAAGTGTTGGCGCACGACAATGAGTGTCGACAGGGGAAATGCGCCCAAGGCGCACAGAAGTGGTTCAGTGTCGACAGGGTTGGTCGTCTTTGTCTAAATTAATTACAGGTGCTTATATAATTGAAAGGGAGCTTAAATCAATGTTAGATACATTGAATATATCCTATGAATATGAAAAAATTCCCAGATCCACACTAGTTGTAAAGATTTCCGGCTGAATAAAAATAAAAAGAGTTGCTCAGACAAAGATAGATCCGGCCTTGGCAAAGCGGGATGAAAGAGAAAGCTCAGCGGAATGATGCATTACTTCTAGATTTGCTGACATCGGAGACACAGATCTAAGCCCAAAACCTCTTTCCAAATTGATTGACAGATCAAGAGATGGACAGACTTCTCTCATACGGACAGTCAAAAGAAGTGCAATTATTCGAACATTAGCATTCCCATTCACAACTCAATTGCTAGAATTCATCATGGAGTGCGCAAGGTCGTACCATCCACTATCTAGATTAATCCAGGATGATGCGGGGAAGACAATAATCTGGTTGGATACACAGTTCATCAATTATTGTCTAAATATTGCAACATGATAGGTGGTGATTACTATCAACATGCTGGATGTTGGCAACAGGTGGGAGAAGCATAAAGTCGATTGTGTGGGCATAATAAACAACATGTATATGAAGAAGCCCATATCTCCATCCAATTTCTCAAGGAATCTTCCACGATCTAATCTAGTACAGGAGGTGGATGACATTACCAAATTCCTATGCAGGATAAATGACGAAGCTAACGATCACAACTTCCGCTCATGGATGTATGCCTTCATCAGGACCATTGAGATCAACAAAGTAGATTCTATAATCAACTGGTTAGAAATCATCAGTGACAACATCGACGAGAAGCTCCAGAAAGTGAGGCGGACTTACAACTTCAAGATGGCTTCATATTTGGTATATGCAGCAGCTTCACAGGGTATCTTCTCCAAGCTGGATAGACGGGGTGTCCTCTCCAAAGATCCTATTTTTGAGTGTTAGCCACAACTTACTGTGCCTGCATGTAATAAAGATTACAAGGCGGTCAACGATGGATTAATCTATGGATTCATTTGTAGGCTGAACGGTGATCTAAAGACCAACATGGTAAGCAAGGAAGCTTGGGAAGCTATATCCCAGATTAACAGTATCTTCATCTAGTTTGCAGACTTTACATATCTCAGGGTCACCGGATTTTCAGGAGAACCAGTCAAGTTGCCCAGATATCCAAGCGACAGATTGGTCATCATGGAGTTGAGCAGACATCTCGTGGAGATGCATGACCTACAGTTAAAATGACACAAGTCTATAGGCTTCTTCCCGATCATAGTGGGCTATTAAAGCTTCCACTGCATTCACAAAGCAAGAGGAAATGAAGCGGATAAGTTCTCTGATTATGAGCATGAATTATTCCCAGCACGACTAAACTTCAATCCATATGGGGTGGCAAGGAAGAAAATCTCTCAAGAATACGCACATGTGCCTTCGTTAGAAGATTTCTAGATGAAGTGCAGAAGCGAGTACAAAGTTAGGAAGAAAGACTTCAACAGGTTATCAATGCGACAAGTGTTTGATTATGGATTAGCACAGATACCTACAGATCTTACGGATAATGGGCTTGTGTTACTTGATGCATACCATCAGGTGGGAGGGGATAGAGTTGTACTTCAAGAGAACATTGTTGGCTACCACACGATCGAGAAGAGGTCTACCGCTGTTCTAGTCAACACTTCAAACTAGTTTTCTGACAAAGGGATATTGCCTTGATGAAACTTTGATGAATCAGATCACAGGAAACCTTAGCACAAGAGATTCCATCAAAAGAAATCACAAGGGAGAAAGCATCAGAAGGCCTGAAAAGATTTAAGTGCACAAGAAGTCTCATTTGAGGAAAAAGGTCACTTTTATGGCTATGGTGCTAGTTTCGACTTCTCCAACGTCAAGTACTTCACCAAATTTTACACCTCAGCAGGATACTACTGTTCCTCCATTGAATCCAGCAATATTTGTATTTTCTCCTTAGTCAACACCTCTTCCCGAAGAAACGTTGAAGTTGCAGATGGCAGAATTTGAAAGCGCTTTGTCTTTGGATAACACATAGGGTGGTAGCCACGACACTGTAGCAATTTCAGATGGAGAGGAACCACAACACGAGATGGTAGTACATTCGGAAAATTCTCATTCTCTGAGAAGAAATTTCACAAAGTGTTTCACTTCACAGTCGGTCCTAGAGGCTAGAGAGGAGATCAACCTGGAGGAACATGAATTGCAGCTGATCTTGAGTTTGGGCGGAAAAGATAGAAGACATAAAGTTGCTAAGGTGACTTAGAGGTTGATTATTGAGCTAAGGTATCAGTTACAGTAGAAGGAAAGAAGAAGGGTGAGCTTTGACCAAAGTATCCATAGGTCAAGCCACTACTAAAGAATTGATGCAAGACACACAGACATTGATAAATGTTTTATTCCTTAGGCTTGACAAAGAAAAGGTGGAAAAAGTTGAACTTCAAAAGCATGTGTCTCAGTTGTGCGAGATTATTTCCAAAGTTGCCAAATCTTCCACTCAGCCAATTTTAGCACATAAGTAGGTGAGTGATCATCTGATGCAGGAAGTGGAAGATGCAGGTAACCAGGTTAAAGCTATCGATGAATGGAAGAATCTAATCATTCGCCAAGCTTCTGTACAACTTAGGGAGGTGCCGGCCCGTCTAAAGGTTATGAAGGATACATCAGTTCAGCTAAAGCAACTAGTGACAAGCACGATGGACATGAACACAATAGCTGAGAGTAACATGAGTACTTCAATCGAGATAAATAAGCTGCTGAGGGAGGTTTTGACTGCAGAACGAATTGTGCTCGATGGATCAGTTGAAAAGAGGAAGTAACTTGAATTTATAGTTTCTTTCCGCTTGGAGATCTTTAGAATCATGTTGAAAAGGATGTGGGTGCTTGAAAGTATGGAATCATCACTATCAGACAATGTCATTGCTTTCACTAATGAGGAAGTGGTCGGGAGCGGTTCTTCATACAAAAGGACCATTCCTAGCAAAGTGCCTGATTCCCTGGAAGGATCTCTGTTGATGGTGCAAGAGAGGATTGATGGAGCTATTAGGACTTTCACGATGGATTCCATTAGTAAGATTGTAACGATGTAGTTAAATATTAAGAAGTTTGAGCCTAGCTTGAAGGATGTGGAAGCATGCATCGAGGTTTTAAACGATGGCTTTCTACAATTCAGGATAGAAAAAGAAGCTGTGGCTAAAACATATGGGAAGTTACTGAATTACATGTTTGACAAGTATATTCAGTATCAAAACAAAAAGAAGATGTAGATGTTACAGTTGACATATATTTCTTCTTCTACTCTTTCTTCTTCTATTTCTACGTTCCTGGATGTAATTGTAAAACTTTAAAGTTATTGGTTTGAAAACCATTACTTTAAGTTGTGTGGAAGGATTCTATAAGTTAAGTGACAAATGTGTATAATTTTGACTATAGATCCCGATGCATGTCACTTGGAGAGGAATTAAAGGAAGATGATTGCCAGATGTTATCTTTACTTCTTGTTTATGTTCTAGTTTAGTTAAGTTTCCCATTTGTAATTTCCCTTCTACATTTATATAAGTAGAGGAAGAACCTTTGGGTTAATGATCAGAATTTGTAAGCAACATTCTTGTGTTCCAGACTTTGTGCTGAAACCCCTGATAGCTATTTGAAGCAAAGGAATAGAAAGGAGCATATTTCCTGAGAAATTTGTGTCGACGGTGCATTTTGTTTCTAACTTTTTTGTTTGAGATCTATTTATAAACTTTGTGTTATTCTAGATCTAGATCTGAAAGTTGCCTTTGCTTATAATTCTATGTGTTAATATCTATTGGTTTTGTCTATGTGCATGCAATCAACTCTGTAATCTATTGATTGGGTTACACATCTTCCCTCTTTCTTTCCTGTTTTTATTATTTCCTTCTTCATAAGATATTTTCTTTCTTTAACAGCTGCTTACTTGCTGCGAAACTATACAACTATGGTTCATGAGGTGCATGGTTAAAGTGAAACCCATAAATAAATACTAGCATATTTAATTGACAAATATTACACGGAAGCCTCACCAATAAATGAGGGAGATTTATCTCATGACTGCCTAGGTTTTCAGCTATGTAGAAAATCTAGCCAATAGTTTTTGGCGACTCCGCTCGGGAACAACTATCTTTGCAGATCAAAGCTTATCTCTTGCAGATCAGAGTGTTTCCCATTCAAATTTCAACCTGGCTAAACGTCCATTCACCCGATATGTGAAGGCACAAGGAAGGACTGATCATTTCTTCAGATTATAAGAGAAATTCAATTTAAATCATCCTCCTCAAGTTAGAAACCGCAGATCTAGTCTCTCACCAGGAAGAAGAGTACACAGTCATCCAGATCCTGATCGTCTTCAACATAATCCGACAGCTGGAATTATTCACCAAGTCTACACAAGGAGAAGATGTGCCCCATTCATCATGTAGAATTAGAATCAGAACTAGATAGTACCTGTCCCATGGGGAGTAGCTTTTAGGCCACTAAACTTGACTCCGCCTATGCACGATCTACCTAAAGGATCCAGAAAGAATTTCCTGAAATTCTTTGGAGATAGTAAGCAAAATCTAGATGATCATTTGACAACATTCTTCATATCTTGTGGTGTGCTTGTAGTGGAGCATGAAGATGTCTCGGTCAGACTTTTCATTGAAACTCTAAATGATTTTGTTGGCGAATGGTTATATTGGTTAGCCACTTGAACTATAACAAACTGGTCGTCCATGCAAGAGCAATTTCTAAAAATATTCAAGCTTGCAGAAGACGTTATCACGTTGATTACTCAGCTTACACAATTAAAGGAGGAGTCAAATGAGAACATGCGGGACTTTATTGCAAGGTTCCAAAGGATTTTGTATAAAATCCCCACTTCTTCCGCATTAAGTGATGAAAATTAAAAGACATTTTTTTATAAATGCTCTGTTGCCTGAAGTTGAATATCAACTGCGAAGGGAAAGCCTGTGAATCTACTCAAAGTGCAAAATGTTGTCATGGAGGTTGAAGATAACTTGATCATGGCTGGAAAAATCAGACAATCACCCCACAAAGGTGATGGAGCTTCTTCAATTACTTCAGATCCTTTGCTGTAAAGATTTGCTAACGACATGCTATAAATCAAGAAGTAGATATCTCAAGTAGGAAATGCAACCCCTTCAAGAATAGCTCCTACTCGGACCTTAAATGGTCAAAATCAAAATCAAAATAGACTTACTATTACACCACAGTGGTTGGCAATTGAAGCTACTCCAAGGAACAACTTGGAAACTAATGAAGAAGATCTTGGCATTGATGAATCATTTTATGATGAGGACTTTGTAGATCCCGCTGGCGACTCCAATATTGGTTACCTGGACTACGAATCTAATGAGGGATATTATGAATCTTTTGAAGATTTTGATGGTCACACATTTGTGGTGTTCAAAAGGTCCTAAACATGCCAAAATGCTGAAGCATCCACAAGCGGAAAAAGAAGAGAAAGAGAAGATCCTGGGCTAGATGCGACTATCCTAAAAAGAGGTAATACGCTACCTTCTTCATTAACTCCTAAAGATAAGCATTCAAATTATTTCAATTCATAGCAGAGGGATAATGTACATCCGGCTGAAGTAAGTCAGGCTTTCAACATTATTGATCACATTAAAAAGACCAAAGTCTAAATGTCAGAAGCTGAGTATTTGAGGGCATTTCTTGATTAGGTAAATAGGTTTGTGAAGTATGTGCAAAGTAATGGTCCCAATACTCCAACAAATAATGTTTCACGGGTTATCTTCTCTAGTTTGAGGAATAATCCTCCTTCAAACAATGTGGCTACAAGCTCTTCTCCTTCTACTTCTTCTCCTGCTACATCGAAAAGGATAGAGCCATTCTATGTGTCATTGCTTATTAATGGTTACAAATTGAGCAATTGCATTTTAGATTCTGGAGCTTCCGACAATGTGATGCTCACCAAAGTTGCTGATGCCCTGGGTCTCACATTGACAAAAACCATTAGAAGATACTATTCAATGGAGAGGTAAGTGCCTCTAGTTATGAAAATCAAAGATGCACAAGCAATACTTGCTTCATTCCTAGACAAGAGATTAAAGATGACTATCCTCGTAACAGACATCCTAGTGTCTTATGGTATGCTTTTGAGTAGAAATTTTTGTAAAGAGTTGGGCGAAGAAGTCAAGATGGACTGGTCTTGTGCGCACATATCAATCAAAGGAGTTAATTAGAAGTTAGAACCTAAGAAGAAATCCAAGTACACAGTATCGAAATCTGAAGATCCTAGATCTCAGATCTTGTTTCAAGAATCCAATCATAGAGTCTATTATCTAGAAATCGATAAAGAAGAAATTGAACTTGTGATCCAAGAACCACATCAATTGAATAATAAGGTTTGGTATTTAGAATTTGATGGTAGTTGTTGTTCATTTGGATCCGGTTCAGGCATTGTTCTTATTTCTCCCAAGGGAAAGGTGCATGCACATTCCTTCAAGTTAATGTTCCAAAAAAGTAACAATACGGAAGGGTATGAAGCATTGTTGTTAGGTATGGAGCAGGCAAGAACAATGGGAATCAAGATCTTACATGCAAAGGGAGATGCTGAGTTGATTGTTAAGCAGATAAGAGGTCTCTACCAAGTCAAAAAGGACAAACTTTGCCATTATAGAGATTGGGTCTACTCTGTTATCCTAGATTTTTCAGCTTTCTTAGTATCCTATATTCCAAGAGAGTAAAATTCTAGAGCTGATTCACTTGCAGTGACTGCATCTTTATTAAATCCAGATCAGCCACCCACATTCTTCAGATAGGGGGATTACAAAGTTGAGATGGTCTTCCGCCCGAAGGTTCCTGATAACGTCCAACAATGGCATGTTTTTAATGATGACAAGCAGATTGCTGCATTTCTCTAACAAAAGGACAACTTCGAAGAGATCTACTATGAGGGAAGTAACTCAATCCCAAGACAAACTACTATGGAAGAACAAATGTAAAGGTCTCAGGAAGTCAAGAGATTATCCAGCTGAAGGGAAATAAAATTCCTAAAGGCTTAGTATCTCTTGAGGAAATGCTAGACAAGCATGATCAGATGCTTAAAAAGAATGAAGAGAGTGGGGAAGGTTCTTCCTCTAATACATAGTTACTAAATTTGGGAGCAAGCAATGATCCTAAATTAGTAAATCTGGGTAAGTGTTGTTCAAAGGCAAAAAGAGAAGCTTTTACAAATCTTCTTAAGAAACATATGGATGTTTTTTCTTGGTCTTGCCAGGATCTAAAGACATATCAGCCTATAGAATTTCAACTCTATATCCCATTAAAACCAGAACAAATGCCTTTCAAGTAGAAGTTACGGCGACATAATCCTACTATTTCAGGGAATATCTTTATAGAAATCCAGAAGTTGTTAGATGCAAAGATAATTTATCCCATACATCACTCTGAATGGTTAGCCAACATAGTTCCTATGAGGAAGAAGAGTGGCGAGATTAGATTATGCGTTGACTTTCGCAATCTTAATCAAGCCTCATTAAAAGATAACTACCCCATCCCCATCATGGATAACACTCTGCAGGTTGTTAGTGGATCTGAAATGATTTCCATGCTTGATGGTTTCTTAGGCTACAATCAGGTCAAGGTGGCTAAGGAGGATCAATACAAAATGGTGTTCATTACACCTTGGGGAAATTTTTCTTATCAGAAAGTGCCTTTCGGTTTGATCAATGTTGGAGCTATGTTTCAAAGAGCTATGGATTTAGCATTTGCTCATCTCAAGGATGTAAGCATAGTGGTATACCTTGATGATCTGACAGTATTTTCCAAGGATAGAAGTGCACACATTTTAAATCTGGAAGACGTTTTCATCCAATGCCACAAACATGGTATTTCTCTTAATCCTAAGAAATCTATCTTTGCTATAACAAAAGGAAAGTTACTAGGGCATATCGTCTCAAAGGAAAGAACTAAGATAGATTCAAAACATGTCAAATCTATTCAGACTTTTCCATTGCCAACATAAAAAAAAGGGGTTCACTCTTTCTTTGGTAAAGTTAATTTTCTCAGGAGATTCATCCCTGACTTTGTTGATCTAACTCGTCATATCTCAAATATGATGAAGAAGACACATGATTTCAAATGGAGCAGTGAAGGAAAGGAAGCATTTGAGAAAATTAAGGAGGCCCTGTCAAAAGCCCCAGTCTTGGTTTCACCTAACTTTAGTAAAGAATTTATTATTTAATAGTATTCCTCCGAACACACAATGTCAGCAATCTTGATGCAGAAGAACCAGGAGGATGTAGAAGCTTTGATTGTTTTCATGAGCATGCCTTTAAAAGCTTATGAGTTGAAATATACTCCAATGGAAAAACATACATACTTAGTGGTAAAGGCATGCAAGGCATTCAAGTACTATATTATTTCCTCACATATTGTGGTCCTGGTTCCAGATACTGCAGTGAAATATATTCTCACCAAACAAGAGTTAGGGTTGTTAAGAGGCACACGGGTGACGAAAGTTCAAGAATACGACCTGGATATCAAACCCACAAAGCTGGTTTGAGGAAGAGGTTTGTGTGAATTCATGACTAAGATGAAAGCAATGACACCAACGGTAGATCAAGATCTTCCTATGGTCCTTTTTATAGATCTGGTGGAAGAGTGGTATAGTAACATTTCCTATTTTATGACTTATGGAGAATGCCTAGATCAACTTTCTCAAAAAGAGAAATGTACTATTAAAATAAAGTCCAAAGACTTTGTTCTTTGGGACAATGGTTTATACAAAAGAGGAATTGATGGTGTGTTTCTCCGATGCGTAGAAAAAGCTTAGCAGGATTAGCTCTTAAAACAATTTCATAACATTTCTTGTGGTGGTCATTTCTTATCTCGAGTCATTGCTCACAAGATCCTCCGAGTAAGGTATTATTGGCCCACACTTTTTCAAGATATTGCAGAGTGGGTGTCTAAGTGCCAAGCGTTCCAACACTTTGTTGGGCATGTCAAATTGCCCGCATTACCTTTAAAACCAGTTGTAATCGAAGAACCCTTCCAGCAATGGGGCATGGATTTTATTAGTATGCTCAACCCGACTTCTAGTGCTGATCATCATTATATTCTTACAACTATTGATTATTTTAGTAAGTGGGTAGAAGCCATTCCTATTAAGAATGCTACTTTCGCGGAGGTGTGTAATTTTATAAAAGAAAATATTGTTATTAGGTTTGGCGTGCCTAATAAAATAGTAGTAGACAACACTCCAAATTTGTCTTCTGAGGAGCTGGTTGATTTTTGCTACACACATGGGATCCAGCTGGTACATTCCTCCAATTACTATCCTCAAGGGAATGACCATGCTGAATCAAGTAATAAAAATCTGGTGACTATTGTGTGAAAACTAGTAACTAAAAATCAAAGAACTTGGCACAAGAAGTTGTTTGATGCACTATGGGTAGATAGGATTACACCAAAGAAGGCTATAGGCATGTCCCCTTTTCAGATATTATATGGAAGAGACACAGAGCTGCATCTTACCTTGGAATTGCCTGCCTTACAACTTTCTAGAGCCCTGGAGGATTCCACATTCACTGATGCTATTAAAAAAAGGATAATGTATCTAACTGAATTGTGAGAGGTACAGGCTCAAGTCGCAGATAGATTGTCAGAGCATCAAAAGAAGGTGAAAGTGATCTTAAAAAAAAAGGCTAGGAAAAGAAAGTTTGAGATCAATGACTGGGTCCTTTTATGGGACAAAAGAAGAGAAATAAAAGGCATGCACAGGAAATTCAATTCACTATGGAAAGGGACTTTTGTGATTAAAAAGATCACCGGAGCTGATAGCTTCATTATTTCCCATCAGGATGGAGTTGAATTGTCATTACCTTTCAATGGGAAACACTTGAAGCTATTCCGGACATAAAATAGCAGGGTAAAACCTATATGTATATAAATAAAACTTTGTTTGTTTTTCCTTGTTTTTATGTGTTGTGTCGTTATTGTTTGCCTGACCCCGAGATTAAAGGACAAGATACGAAACTAGAGATGTTGGGATCTCATCTTTACCCTTTTTATTTTGACAGAGGTAAAGATGTCCATAGATGGAGCTGATTGGTGTCCCCAGATTTCACCCTGAAATCTGAGACTACCCCTTGTCAAAAAAATTCGTACTTTTAAAATAATGGATCGTTTTGTGTTTTTATTTCTATAAAATGCCTATATTGCATTTAGATATTCCTAGTGAATCATAGGAGCCAATTTCGACAAATACCTAGATGCGGAAATTTTTTTTATCCCTTCGTCAAGTTTCATTCGTGGGAAATTTTTATTTAATTATTTTGAGCCCCGTTTGAAGTAAATTATGCTCCTGTTTAGCCCTGTTGAAATTTTACATGTCAATATTCACATATACTAGTAGGATTTTCATTAGGAACGGATCATGGGCTTTATCTGTGACTTCTGGCAACGTTCTGCGTTTTTTATTTTTCTCGTATTTTTCTCTGTGAAATTCACCAGTACAGTCCGTTTTCTTGCCTGGAGTATTTGGAGATCATCTACGGCCACCATGCCAAAAGGAATCAACTTCAGGAAGTCAGGTTCTCTTTAAAAAGATGAATTCGTGCACAAAAAATATTCTTCTAGATAGGTCACATTTTTGGGAATGGATGGATTTAAGCTGCAGTGGGATTTTTGGTCGCAGCAGGTAGGTGGGATTTTTGTACATGCCTTATAGGGTAATTTTTCCCATTGTGAAATAAAGAAAAAATCACTTAAGGCATTGATGGGAATTTCTTGCCTGCTTTACAGGGTAAAAAATCCCATTTTGGAATTCAAACAACTTAAGTGGATAATGGGATTTTTGGAGCTGTCATGCAGGGTGAATAATCCCATCAAAATTGACTTTTAAATATAGAAACCAACCTTTGCCAAAAAGTGCGACCCCTTTAGAGAATTAAATAGTTTATTTAATGAAATTTATTAATAGTCTCCTTTCCAATTTTAGCACCCAAGGATGAGGAAAAGTCAATGCATAAGGAGAAGTCAAAGAAGATTGGAAGTAGAATGCTAAAAAAAATTAAATTAATTTATTTAATGCAACCCTAAAGCATGCTGAAAAGTCTGACCCATTTGGAGAATAAATAATACTTTTTGAAGTATTTATTAATGGTTGTTATTCTTAATTTTGGTGCATGGAGAAATAGAAGGTCCAAGCATGATGTTAAGTGAAAGTAGAGGGCTAAAAATAAATTAAATTTATTTATTTAATGACATCTATGAGCATGCATAAAATAGGCACCCAAATTGAAGAGAAAAGCATGCTTATTAATTAATTAATTGTCAGGAATAGGAGAGGCAATTATTAATTATAGAATGATGAAGGTCATATAAACATGGGCTGCCATAATGATGAATTAATTAATTCTTCTAGCAAAGGAGTGCAACCTAGACAATTTTGGTGCCCAAAGGAGGAGGATTTTTTCTCAAAGAAGTGTTTTTCACTGCCGGAAAGATTCAAGGTTTGGCACCTAGGATTGGAGGAGCTTATTTTAGGCTTGGTTAATTATCTACATATTGGTACAGGTGCCCAGGTGAAGTTGAAAATATTTATGCTTGCTTTGCATGCAAGCAAAGCCTCAAATTTTAGGGCAATGGGTTTTATATGCAAATTTTTATGATAAAAATCAAGTGTTCATGTTTCGGTTGCCATCTTTGTCTAAATTAAATGTAGGTATTCATTACAGGTGCTTATATAATTGAAAGGGAGCTTAAATCAATGTCAGATACATTGAATATATCCTCTGAATCTTAAGAAATTCCTAGATCTGCACCAGTTGTAAAGAATTCCAGCCGAATAAAAAGAAAAAGAGTTACTTAGACAAAGATAGATCCAGCCACGACAAAACGGGATGAAAGAGAAAGCTCAACAAAATCATGTATTACTTCAAGATTTACTGACATTGGAGACATAGATCTAGGCCCAAAACATCTTTTCGAATTGATTGACAGATCCAGAGATGGAAAGACTTCTCTCATGCGGGCAGTCAAAAGCAGTGGAATCATTCGAGCTTCAACATTCCCATTCACAGCTCAATTGCCAAAATTTGTCATGGAGTGTGCAAGGTCATACCATCCACTATCTAGATCAATCCGGGATACTGTGGGGAAGACAATAATCTAGATGGATGCAAATTTAATCAATTATTGTCTAAAGATTCGAACACAATAGGTGGTGACTACTATCAGCATGCTAGACGTCGACAACAGATGGCAGAAGCATAAAGTTGACTGTGTGGGCATAATGAACAATAGGTATATGAAGAAGCCCATATCTCCATCCAAGTTCTCGAGGACTCTTCCATAATCCAATCTGGTACAGGAGGTGGATGACATTACCAAATTTCTATGCAGGATAAATGGCAAAGCTAACGCTCACAATTTCCGCTCATGGATGTATGCCTTCATCAGGACCATTGAGATCAACAAATCAGATTCTATAATCAATTGGTCGGAAATCATCAATGACAACATCGATGTGCAGCTCCGGAATGTGAGGTGGACTTAAAGCTTAAAGATGACTTCATATTTGGTATATGCAGCAGTTTTGCAGGGTATCTTTTCCAAGCTGGATAGACGGGGTGTGCTCTCCAAAGATCCTATTTTTGAGTGTTATCCATAACTTACTGTGCCTGCATGCAATAAATATTACAAGATGATCAATGATAGATTCTTCTATGTATTCATTTGCAGGATGAACGGTGATCTGAAGACCAATAGGGTATGCAAGGAAGCTTGGGAAGTTGTATCCCATATTGGTAGTATCTTCATCCAGTTTGTAGACTTTACATATCTCAAGGTCACTAGATTTTCGGGAGAACCAGTCAAGTTGCCCAGATATTCAAGCGACAGATTGGTTAGCATGGAGTTGAGCAGACAACTCATGGAGATGTATGACCTATAGTCGAAATGACACAAGTGTATAGTTTTCTTCCCAATCATAGTGGGCTATTAAAGCTGCCAGAGCATTCACAAAGCCTGAGGAATTGAAGTGGAGATGTTCTCTGAGTATGAGCATGAATTCTTCCCAGCACGGATGAACTTTGATCCATATGGGGTAGTAAGGAAGATAATCTCTGAGGAATATGTGCATGTTCCTTCGTTAGAAGATTTCTGGATGAAGTGCAGAAGTGAGTATGGAGTTAGGAAGAAAGACTTCAGCAGGTTATCAACGCGATAAGTGTTTGATTATGGATTAGTACAGATACCTACAAATCTTATGAATGATGGGCCTGTCTTACTTGACACATACCATCAGATGGGAGGGGATATAGCTGTACTTTAGGAGCACATTGGTGGCTGCCACATAATCGAGGAGAGGTCTGTCACTGTTTTGGTCAACACTTCGAATTGGTTGCTGACAAAGGGATATTGCCTTGATGAAGCTTTGATGAATCAGATCACACGCAACCTCAACACAAGATATTCCATCAAAAGGAAGCACGAGGGAGAAATCAATAGAAGGCCTGAAAATATTAAAGTGCATAAGAAGTCTCATTTGAGGGAAAATGTCACTTCTACAGCTATGGTGCTAGTTTCGACTTCTCCTGTGTCAAGTACTTCACCAAATTTTGCACCTTAGCAGGATAATTCCGTTCCTCCGTTGAATCCAGAAACATTTTTATTTTCTCCTCAGCCACTCCAATCAGCACCTCTTCCTAAAGAAACACTGAAGTTGCAGATGGCATAATTTGAAAGAG
Source organism: Taxus chinensis (assembly GCA_019776745.2). Classification (NCBI taxonomy): domain Eukaryota; kingdom Viridiplantae; phylum Streptophyta; class Pinopsida; order Cupressales; family Taxaceae; genus Taxus; species Taxus chinensis. The sequence goes on from CM034150.1 coordinate 262,895,444, forward strand.
CTTTGTCTTTGGATATCACAGAGGACAATAGCCACAACACTGTAGCAATTTCGGATGGAGAGGAACCAGAGCACGAGATGGTGGTACATTCGGCAACTTCTCATTCTCTGAGAAGTAATTTCTCAAAGTGTTTGGCTTCACAGTCAGTCCCAAAGGCTAGAGAGGAGATCAACTTGGAGGAACATGACTTACAGCTACTCTTGAGTTTGGGCGGAAAAGACAGAAGACCTAAAGTTACTAAGGTGACTTCAAGGTTGATTATTGAGGAGTCAGGGCAGAAGTTCGCTAAGGTATCAGTTCCAACAGAAGGAAAGAAGAAGGTCGAGCTCACGGAAGTGGATATAACAGTGACTAAAGTACCCATTGATCAAGCCACTACTAAATGATTAAAGCAAGACACGCAGACATTGATAAATGATTTATTCCTTAGGATTGACAAAGAAAAGTCAGAAAAAGTTGAACTTCAAAAGTATGTGTCTCAGTTGTGCGAGATTATTGCCAAAGTTTCCAAATCTTCCACTCAGCCAATTTCAACACATAAGCAGGTGAGTGATCATCTGATGCAGGAAGTGGAAGATGCATGTAACCAGGTTAAAGCTATCGACGAATGGGAGAATCTAATCATTCGCCAAGCTTTTGTATAACTCAGGGAGGTGCCAGCCCGTCTAAAGCTTATGAAGGATACATCAGTTCAGCTGAAGCAACTAGTGACAAGCATGATGGACATGAACATAATAGTTGAAAGTAACATGAGTACTTTGGTCGAGATAAATAAGCTGTAGAGGGAGGTTTTAACTGTAGAATGAATTGTGCTCAATGGATCAGTTGAAAAGGGGAATCAACTTGAGTTTGTAGTTTCTTTTTACTTGGAGATCTTCATAATCATGCTAAAAAGGATGCGGGCGCTTGAAAGTATGACATCATCACTATCAGACAATGTCATTGCTTTCACTAATGAGGAAGTGGTCAAGAACATTTCTTCATACAAAAGGACCAAAAATAGCAAAGTGCCTGATTCCTTGGAAGGATCTCTCCTGATGGTGTAAGAGAGGATTGATGGAGCTGTTGGGCCTTTCACGATGTATTCCATCAGTAAGCTTGTAACACTGCAGTCAGATATTAAGAAGTATGGGCCTAGCTTGAAGGATGTGGAAGCGTACATCGAGGTTTTGAATGAAGGCTTGCTGCAATTCAGGATAGAAAAAGAAGCTATGGCTAAAATAGATGGGAAGTTGCTGAATTACATGTTTGACAAGTGTATTCAGTATCAAAACAAAAGGAAGATGTAGATGTTATAGTTGACATATATTTCTTCTTCTACTCTTTCTTCTTCTATTTCTACATTCCCGGATGTAATTGTAAAAATTTAAAGTTATTGGTTTGAAAACCATTACTTTAAGTTGTGTGGAAGGATTCTATAAATTAAGTGACAAATGTGTATAATTTTGACTATAGACCCCGATGCATGTCACTTGGAGAGGAATTAAAGGAAGATGATTGCCAGATGTTATCTTTACTTCTTGTTTATGTTCTAGTTTAGTTAAGTTTCCCATTTGTAATTTCCCTTCTACATTTATATAAGTAGAGGAAGAACCTTTGGGTTAACGATTAGAATTTGTAAGTAGTATTCTTGTGTTCTAGACTTTGTGCTAAAACCCCTGATAGCTATTTTAAGCAAAGGAATAGAAAGGAGCATATTTCTGGAGAAATTTGTGTCGAATGTGTAATTTTTTTCTAACTTTTTTTTTGTCTTAGATCTAGTTATAAACTTTGTGTTATTCTAGATCTAGATCTGAAAGTTGCCTTTGCTTATAATTCTGTGTGTTAATATCTATTGGTTCTGTCTATGTGCATGCAATCAACTCTGTAATCTATTGATTGGGTTACACATCTTCCCTCTTTCTTTCCTATTTTTATTATTTCCTTCTTCATCAAATATTTCCTTTCTGTAACAGCTACTTATTTGCTGCAAAACTATACAACTATGGTTCATGAGCTGCATGGTTAAAGTAAAACGCACAAATATATACTAGCATATTTAATTGACAAATATTACACGGGAGCCTCACCCGTAAATGAGGGAGATTTATCTCATGACTGCCTAGGTTTTCAACTATGTAGAAAATCTAGCCAACAATGACCTTTCTTTCCATAGTTCCAACAGATTATACCTCTACCTCTGGATTTATATATGTCATTCTTAGACTTTGATTTCCCATTATTTTTAGTCTTGGATCTCTCCTTCTACCTTCCCTTTATTTCTACATTCAAAGCTTTCCCAGATGAAAATTCTCATATACTTTTCCTATGTATTTCTTGATTCAGGATTATACTAACCACATCATCAAACTTTAAAACATTAGTAGCAGACGTTGTATTACTAACAGCCATTACCAAGGTATCCCAACTATCTAGCAAAGAGCATAGTAATAAAAGTGCTTTGACTTCATCCTCAAAGGGAATACTAAATGATTTTAATTGATTTACAATAGACATGAAATCATTCAAATGATTTGATGTAGATCCACATTTTTGTATCTTTAAATTAAACAATTTTTTCATCAAATAAACTTTATTTGAAGCACTAGTTTTTTCATATAGATTTGCTAAAGATTTCATTAACTCTACCTTAGATCCCGCTTTGGTAATATTCGAAGCCACATATGCTGCTAGACTCAATCTTATAGATCCCATAGCCTTTCTATCAAGATTTTTCCAATCTTCATTAGTCATCTTTGCAGGTCTTACCTTCTCATCCAACAGTAAGTATAAATCTTTCTGATATAGATAATCCTCCACTTGCATCTTTCATAATAGATAGTCATGGCCATCAAATTTATCTACTTTGAATTTTCCTTATTCTCCCATTTCTTTGCTCCCACTCAATCAGAAATCCCTCTGTGAGTAAATATGTCAACACACACAACCTAAAACAAAGATGCTCTGATACTAGTTGGTGGGGTTATCACACCGGTTGTACAGATATATTAATAAGATATAAGCATTAAAGTAATCAATACATAAATAAACATGAAGAAATAATACACAATATTTAACGTGGTTCACCTAGTGTGGAGTACGTCCACCAAGAAACAACCAATTTATTATCACAGAGGAAATACAATGAATATTTGCAATCTTCCACACCTTCTTGAATGTCATGTACTTTCTTCTCTACAAATTTCTCTTTTCTCTTAAAAATAAACTTCTCTCAATTCTCAAAAATTGAATTCTACCTTATAAACCCTAGCTTTATGCTTATATATGCATCTACAATCTTAGGACACTTTAGCTATGTAATTACAACCATTACATTCACTTTACAACTAAATATATATCTAATTCCTACAACTTTATTATAGTATTCACACACAGGAAACTGATATTGGTTAGCCTTAACTGATGTCGATTCCCCTTACCTGACTGATACCAATCCATGGGTGACTGACGACGGTTCATCAACCGACGTTGGTTACTGTGTATTCCAGTAATTATGTAAAAGTATGCCAGTGAAGTAATTAAGCTCCACAACTCAACAAGTTTCAAAGAAAATCTAATTTCAAAGTAAACTCTAATGACCCTAAGGTTTTTTCAAAAGACATTGTCAACATTATTTCTCAACCTACTAGGCTACAATTATAATCTACAAGATGAAAATTCACATCGTTACCTTGTCCTCCACTCATGGTTCTAAAGAAATTACTTGAGTGCAATCTTGTCTCTCCCTCCACTGTTTGATATTGATGCAAGAAAGCCTCAAAGTAAGATCTTTGATGTTAACACTTATTGTCATTATTGTTGATGTATTAGTCACTGTACGGATAGATGTCTTAAGTTACAACATGCCATTCAGGATCTTATTGACTCTTATGCAGTTAAATGGGATGATCCCACTAAATATTCTAAGCCTACTAATAACAATGCTAAGTTGAAAATCTTCAATGATATACTTCCTAAGCATACAAATGACACATATACTTTATAAGTTCATAACACTCATCGCACGGTGCCACTACTACATTCTTATGATCATCCACTTGATGTTATGATTGGTATTATTACTCGCACATAATCTTCTAAAAAGATAATTTCTTTTGATGATTCTGATATATATGACTCACTTGTCTTTGACACATATCTATTCTAGCCTCTATTCATCATATTCCTATTCAAGATGTCTTTGTTATTCCACATAGCAAGGATAATGTTTGTATAGGAAAATTACTTCAGCCCTTTCGCATCCCTTTCGAGAGTCTTGTGCTTGATTCTGATCCACATTTTTGAAACATTACACTACCAATCACGGTTGGGCTTATCACTACACAGACTTCATTTTTTGTTGCTAAATTTGTTACTATTGGAGTATTATATCTAGGTCTAACTTAGCTTCATGCTCTTAGGGTTGTTCCATACCACATTCATCAATGTATCAAGTTTATTCATCATCAGTAGAGCTTCACTATTTAAGGTATTTCTTTTAGGGATTTCTCTCCTAGTGTTCCTAATTCTTCTGCAGTTTTTTACCCTCTTTCCACTGTACCTATGGATATGTCTATTGCTTCACACACTACTTCACATAGCACTAGTCCTCTTGGGTCTCATGATATGCCTTTGGTTGAGAACACTACTTCACATAACACTTATCCTCCTTGGTCTCATGATAGGCCTTTAGTTACACATGTGGATTAATATGGTTCTACATCTCCTGATAGGCCTTTAGTTGCACATGTTGCACCACATAGTTTTTGGCCCTCTAGGTCTCCTCCTAGGCCTTATTTTGCACACATTATCTCTAGTGGCTCACATTCTCATAGGATTTTATGAATATTTTATATCCTTACGGCTCCTGCTCTAATTTCTCATAGGTCATCTAGGAGTTATCATTCTTCTAGTCCACCCCGTAGGTATAACACATCACATTCTACTTAGTGCTCTACTATTTTTGGTTTTCCTCATAGGCCTTTTTCAACACATATCACCTTCATGGTTCTGCTTGCACTTTAGTTGCATTCTATGACACATTTGAGGCTTGACCATCCATCATCTTTGGCAGTTGTTTCATCTCTTTGTAGGGTTATCTTGGGCTAGGTCTCATGTTATTCCCCTCATTTCCTGATGACACTCTGTTTATATGTTCAAATTGACTGTTGAGGTAGTGGTTCCACACTTGAATCTCACTTTGCACATATACAATGGGGGAACCTTACTTCCCTTCTTTAGCTGAAAAATATTTTTAAAATACAAACACATTCAAATATTTGCAAAAATACAAAATCATGATAGTTTCTATGGCATATATTATTTGCACTTTACATTACACATGTTGTTTATTCCTTTGGTTATATATATACATTTCTTCTTTACACACATGAGTTCATGTGGTATATTGAGCACGATGCAAGACATACACACATCGATACACAATGACAAGTGTTGGTCTACCCTTTACCCATACTGTTAACCTATGGGGCATCTACTTTTGCATACTTATCCAAGTGTTATATTTATACTATAGTTCCTTTTTTCCTCATTATGTTTGGTTACACACACACACATATTGTAATTTTTTAATCTTTTGGACAAACATGACTAACACATGTGTCTTGTGTAACACTTATAATTATTACTTCACTGTCTCTTTTATATCATATGCTATGTGCTTTCATCCCATTTAGATACACTTGTTTTTCATACATGTTTGTTAGTTTTGTGTGTGTGCTTGTTTGCTACTATGACTGTGGCATAAGGGAATTGATTGTCTTGTGACATCATGGGTGTCCCATGTTTATGGAATCATGCCTCATGCGTGGTTGTGTATCTTTTGTTTATAGGATTAGGGGCCTTGATTGTCTTGCAACACTATGGGTGTCCCATGTTTGCGAGAATTTCACCTTTTATTTGACACTATTTGATATGTTTACACTTGTTTCTACATTATATGCACTTGTTTTCTACTAACACATGGTTTTCTATTGTTATTATTATTGTTTTGTTACATTAACACTATTATGGTTATCGTGCTTCTTGTTTTTGTTTTTCTTGTTTTGCATCGTGGTTTCTACCATATGCATCCCCCTTGCAGATATAGTTTCTTCTCTGTGGCCACCAAATCTGTATTTCAAAGGCTATACATAAGTTCTCAACTTCTCAGATATGGGTATACATCTTTTCTTCTGAGCCACATGCTCAAATTATTTGTCGCACGAGCCTCAAAAGAGGGGAAAAACATATGGGGTTTAATCTACATTTCTAGTAGACATGGGAATTTTTATTAGTATAGACATATGTAGGGGCAGAAAAAAATGACTCAGAGTTTGACTTACACACAAAAATTTAGAAAAATATACACAAGGTCAGAAACATACAACGTTGGCATGACTTATGGATGGTTCTGACCCTATTATATATTTTTCCCTAGGGCATTTTATCCATATATTTCAATAGTTTTAGGTTTTTCATCACTGGTACATCATTTTCATATGGTTTCATACTCATATTGACTCAGTTTGGCATAGATTCAAGGGCATGAAGTATCTCATTCTCTTTTTCTCCATGATACTCAATTTTATTTCCATTTTTTGACACATTGGGGGTATGGGTCTCCTTTCTCCGCTCACATTTCAACATGCAATCAATTCTACTTAGTTTCTACTCAGTTGTACAACACATGGGAAGAGTATGGGGGAACTTATTATATTTTCTACCGTGTGTCCTAATTTACAAAATTGGGCTTATATCCATCTACAATGGTATGGTCCATGGGGTTATGGAAGGTATCAAAGTGGTTAAGTTCTTCGTAGATAAAATTTCATATCCTCTTGCACTTAAGAGGAAGATATCAAAGTTGTTGAATAACTTTGATACACAATCTTCTTCCTTAGCAAGGTGCTTCGACTCCTCATCCTTTTGGTTCTTCTCTTCAGAATTTCTATGTTGGGTTAGCACACCTAATGCATCGACCTCTCCTTGGAAAAGTTGGGGACCGATCATCCCCAATTCTCCATCAAAATTCAACAAATCTATAATCTTCAACGCACAAGAACAAGAGTGCATTCCCTCCACAAAATAAACAGGTGTATTCCTTCCATGTTTTGCATCTCTTTTGGCATTTCTTGTTGGAAATTTCTTTATAGTAATTTCATTACATTTGAGTTAAAATTTAATTTCCTATCTTGGGCATTGACTACACTCTATGTTGCAAGTTTCATTTTGGAGAATACCAACACCAACACAACAAGATACTGCCCAACAAAGTTATTTTGAGCAAAGACAAAGTGTATCTACATATTCAAGTATATTTTCTTTTTAAGCATGTAATTTTCAATTTCATACTTAAAGGGTTGAAAAATGTAAACACTCAAATTTGGAAATCTATCCTTTGGCACTGCTAATCTTGATATTACACAATTGTATGGACAAATACACTCTCTTCACTCTTGCTTGACACACCCTGATAGCACTTCATGCACTTTTTTATCTTTACACACATCTTTGTCATTAGTCTCTAAAGTTTAACTACATAAAATACATATATAAATATCCATGCTTAGGCCCATGAAGTCAAAATATATTTTTCTCCCTCTTGTCCAAAAATGTCAGTTTTGATCGAGATGTAGAATTACATATTGACCCTATTGTACCATTTTGGACTGACATGTGTTGAACTAATTCTTTCAATTATATCAGATTCTTATAAACAAATATACCCCCTTGGTGATATTTTCATGACATAATAACTTTTGAAATCATATATAAGTAAGTAAATCATACCTCATTTATGGACCTGACACTTTATGAACTCCTCATGAAAAAACAAGCACTAAAGGAACTCAAAGCTCCCTAATGTGAAATAACTCATGTACATCCATTAGGGTAGCACCCTCTACTTGTATGAAGTCTCCAATCAGGTCTAGGAGTCTCCATCTTCATCCTACAAGCAATCAAAGTGAATCTTCCCAAGCATTTGAACAAGTGTGAAACTCAAGCAAACCATTGTCAAAGTATGGTTGTCAAGTTCTGATTGCACTACAATAGATATCACATGCTAGGAGAATGACATGTCGTTTAATCCCTCTTGAAAGTAATGGAAACTTTGGTGGTGTACAGGGGTTCCCACAACCCACATAACTTTGTTTTGCAAGAACTCTTTGTACTATAAGGGTTTGAGGGTTTTAGTAGAGTTTACAAAGCCATTCTAAAGGTTAGTGAAGAAGACTGACACATAGTGAAATTTTTTTTTAGGTAGGTGAAGCAATCTAGAAGTTCCAAACCAAAATTCTAAGTAGGTCCAAGACCATACAGAAGGATCAAGACCGTTTGGATGCTACAAACTAAAGTGTCAGGTTTTGAATAGGCTTAGTTTCAAGTTACAGTTTCATTAATGAAGCATTTCCAGTTCCAAATCTTCCTATTCCAACACCCAGACCACCCAGACTCTTCAAAATCTACACAGAAACAACTAAGTGTACTCTTTCCCTTTTGTTTTGGAACTTGTTAGGTCAATGGTCACTTTGAAAAGTATTATTCTAAAATTTTTAATTAATGTTGGAAGTTAATTAAATCAGAATATCCACTTGTGACATTAATCATCCTTTTTATGTATTTTTATTAAAACATTCTAAAACTTAAAAAGGGTGAGATTCACTAAAAAGGTGAAATCACCGACACATGTTAACATTCTAGGTTATTTATTCCTCAAATCACCTCCACATCCTAAGCTTTCCTTAAATCAATCAACACTTAATCACCCAATTTGGTGACAAATGCCCGCTGTTAGGCTGTCTCCATAATCAAACAAAGCATACAAATATATGAGTTCCCCATAACCCGAAATCATGTCATTGCTCTAAATTATGTGAGCACATTATTATTCTAAAACCTGAAGCACATCATGGGGCCACATGTTCCATAGTCCAAACGTATAAATCATTCGTCCACTTTCCCCAAACCCAACTCTATGATATTGTGACACATGTACAAGTAGACCAATTTACTAAAGTACCCATTGTGAACAAAGTTCTAATCAAAATTAATTATACATACCCTCCAAATATCTTTCTCTAAATTATTACATACATGCTTTTCTATCTAAAACCATTCTAAACACTTATTCACATGTATGTTCGACTAAAGAACTAGTGAACAATGAAAGACTCAACTGATACCAAGTTTCATTTTCTCTACATTGTATAAACTCCAAAGCAGTTCACATTATCAACTCTTCTCCTTAGAACTACAAAATCCACAGCCATGATTATTATTAACTCGCCCATGGATCCTAGATCTTGGGGGAAAACAACGTTATAAGTTAATATCATAGTCTGTTTCCTAAGTTGTGAGTGGAAATTTTTGTTCATTAAATATTTTGAGAAATAATTAAATAGAGAACAGTGTTTATTATTTTGAAGTCAAAATAACAAGGGTAGTCTCCTTTATATTTCTCTTTTGATGTAAATAGAGAGACCTGCTATAATGACTTGAGGTGTTATAGATGCATCAAATGAAATGGACCACACCAAGTTTACAAGAATGAATCAAAATATGGAAGGGGAGGTAGTAAAATTTTCTCATGAATTAGAGAAACTGTAAAAAATAATTAGTTTATTCACTTAGAAATAATAATAAGGATAAGAAAAGATTAGATAAAACAATTACTAAAAGCAGAAATAATCCTTTAAATTCTGAAACTATTTTTGAAGAGCCTTCTTATATTTTTGAGATTGAATATGATGATGCACATAGAAAAATGGAAATTATTAATTCTGTAAGGAATCTCAAATTACTTGAATATGTTGGTAACTTAGGAATATGAGGAGAATTGGAGCAATGGTTGTGTAATTTAGAAAGGTATTTTGAACTACAAGAAATTGGTAGTAGGGGAAAACATAAATCACTACCTATCAGTTACATGATGTTACACTAAACTTGTGGCAGGGTATAGTTAATTCAAAAAAATTTAAATCCAACAAATTAAGTGGGAAGAATTTAAAACCCTATTTCAATAAAAATATCTCTTTGATTATTTGATACAAGAAAGAAAAATTAGTTATTTGATTTAAAATAACATTGGCAAATAGTGAACGAGTATAAACAAACTTTTGAATGATTAAATAGATTTGTACCCTTTAAAACTAGACAAGACAGAGTAGTAAGGTTCATAAATGGGTTAAGAGACGAGTTCAAAGAACATATATAGTGTGGAAAACCTACCGCAATTGATGAATCCTTCCAAATTGTAGAACAATTTGAGAAGTATAATAACATATTAAAGAAAAAGAGGGAAGAACTAAAAAATGATACTACTCCCATTACAATAGTAGGAAAGACAAGACAAGAACTTTCTTAGAAAAAACCCAATGCAGGAATACTAGTTTACATTGTTCTCAAAATAATGGAAACAAAAATGCTCAGAAGATACACTTATGTGTGAAACCTTGGAATTGTGGTGACAATCATTATGCAAAAGGTTTTCCCCAAAATCCTAGCAATAGAAATACAAATAATACTAAGAAAAATGAAACTTCACAAAATATGTTACTATTGACATGTGTATTGTACATTGTCAAATGTCATTAGTAGAGTTAAAAGGAACCATTACGGCTAAAAAATAGTATTTTTCTAGTCGATTCATGTAGTATTCATAGTTTTATTTCCCTTCAAATAATATCTAAATTTAAATTATCTACCAAGGAAATTGAATCCATAATTATGGAGATGGTTGATTGCAGAATAGTTAATCATATTGGAGTTGTCATTGAGAATCTAAACTTTTAATTAGGAGATGTTATCTTAGGAGTGACTTGGCTAGAAAGGAATAATGCATTAATAGGTTATGAAAATAAAAAAATATTTGTAAGAGACCAAAATCAATAATTTAAAATGTTATAAGGTGAAAAGAGACCTATTACTATCAAAACCATTTATGTTATGCAATTAATAAGGAGTCTCCAAAATAATTGTAAAGTTTTTTGTGTTGTGCTGACACAACAAGGTGATACATTCAAATTGGATTTAAACATTAAACCCATTTTGCCAGGATTTATGGATGTAATCCTCGAAGAAATAAAATAGTTACCTCCTTATAGAGTTGTAGAACATGACATTGATATAACCCTTGATGTTGAATAAGTATCTAAAGCACCGTATAAACACTCAATCCCTAACTCAGTTAAAATCAAGGTACGATTGACTTAGTTACTTGAACAAGAGAAAATCAGACTTAGTGTTTCTCTCTAGTTGTACCATTGCTCTCTGTTAAAAAGAAGTATGGTACTATGCAATTGTGTATTGATTATTGATGAATGAACAAACTCTCTATTAAGAGCAAATATCCCTTAGCTTACATTGATGATTTGTTAAACCAACTGAGTGATGCAAAAAGTTTTTAGAAAATTGATTTACAATCAAGTTACCATAAAATTAAGATGAAGGAATTTGACATTTTAAAGACAACTTTTTGACCCCTTTATAGTCATTATGAATTTGTAGTTATGCCTTTTGGTTTAACAAATGCACCAATTGATTTAATGTAAATAGAATTAAACCTTATTTCAGAGTACCTATTGTAACTAATGATATTTTGATGATAAACTACAGTAAGACACAAATAATAAGCATGCAACAATATGAAATCATAAGAAAATGAGAGAGAGAAGGTGACTTAGCTGATTTCATGCAAGCTGGGAGTGATCTAGACTAAGATACTATTGGAACATGTGGGAAACAATGTCATCAAGGTTCGTTGAGGGTTTTGGAACACAAAATTGAATAGGACAGAAGCACCCATGGGAGGAAAAGAGCATCTGGGTGCGAGTGACTGATCCGGGCGCTAGTATCCACCTAGATGCTCAGGTTCTGGTCTTGTATGGGATGAAGAAGCTTCATTGTTGATCTTCATTTGTCAATTTGGTTTCACTCCAATGTCATTGGTCATACTTGTGACCTAGAAATAGATAACTAGCTACACATTCCCACAAACCACATCAGCCCTAATAAAGAATATGCATAATGTGGAATTAGACAGACCCCAATGGTCACCCAAAGAGTGACCTTACATCCGTGTGTTGCACTACATCTCAAACTCCATGTAGTTATTTATATATGTGTGTGTAATGATGCCCTAGGTTGCCCTTATGTGAGTTGCACTATGTTAGCGAGCTAGATATAGATTTAAGTATGTAAATGTGTGAGATGGAATAAAATGAAATTCCCCTTCTATGTTGTGTATGCAGAGTGATCCAACCCTTGTCCCTTGTATGAGCATGCTAGATGAATTCCTTCGAAATTCTCTTGTGCCTTGATGCAAGCATAAGTGATGATAGATAATGCTTATGTTTTTGGCCCCTTATTTGAGAGCAATAACTAAGTATATATATGATTCACTTTTTTGAATTCCGTCATTGAAAACTTAAAGGCCGACCCAAGGTTATAAAAGGTGACCAAAAGGTAAAATAGACCAAAATGAGTAAGAAGAAGATAAAGAAGATCAATAGTGCCCATGAGGGACAAGAGTGCATGGGAACTTTTTTCCTAACTGGGTACTAATGTATGAGGCCATAAAAGTTAAATCGGTAAAGTTCTGACAAGGTTGTTAGACATGTAAGGCCAATAAAAAAGTGTAAGAGAAAAAGCAAAAGGCCCAAAAGAATTGTCATCCACTAGTTTTATTACTTAGGAATCGTGTATACATCAACATTCTTTAGGACCTAGAAATGTACCCAAGTGCATATATTTTGTTTCTATATTTTCCCTCACTTTATGTTGTTGAGAGAATACTCAATAACATAAAGCAGATAGAATATCCTTACCTTGTAATCTTGTAGAGAAGAGTGTTTCCTGATAGCGTGCCGAGTGGACAAGTGAAGCGTGGAAACTAGGAGAAGAAAGTAGACCATAGGGGTGAAGTGTATGCATAGTAGTGTGTTGTTGGAGCTTGTGACTACTGATGTGAGCTGCTTCTTGTTGTGTATAAGGAAAAACTTGCAAAAGAAGAGTAAGAAAGTAGTCAAAGTCCCGTATGTGAAAAATCAGAGTAACATGTGTATAAGTAAGTAAAAAATGTATAATAGTAGAAGGAAAGTGTGCACCTGATGTAAAAGAGAGTAAAGGATAGAAATTTATCCTGTTTTACTTTGGAGATGTTGCCAATGGTGAGGTTTTTTGGTGATCTCAAGTCAAGAGTGAGTTTTTCTGGCGATCTCAAGTGAAGAGCGAGTTTTTTGGGTGATGTCACATGAAGAGGGAGTCTTTTGAGTGATCTCGCATGAAGAGAAAGTTATTTAGGCGATCTCATGCCAAGAGAAGAGTAATGGGGAGAGAGGTATGTTTTTCTCTCCTTCCATGACACTTCCTAAATAAGCACCATTGCACACCCCTGATTTGTAACCTTTTGTAACTTGTTGTAATCTTTTGTAACTAAAACACAACTAATTGAATAGATTCTGTAACTAAAGGCATGTGCATGATACCAAAGAAATGTACTATAAATTGCTGGAAACAATGTTGAACTGAGAAATTAAGTGTGCTTTCCCCCAGGACATAAGCACCGAGGAGTGGACACAAGTACCTAGTAACAAACACTAACAGTGTCATTAATCCAAGTCTGATTCTAGACTACTACTGTCATTAATCCAAGTTTGAGTACTACTGTCTATTATTGGATGTTAGTGTGTGCTCTATTTCTATGATCCAAGTTTGATTATGAACCACTCTATAATTGTGTGCCTATGTCATTTATATACTGTGATGTTTTGTTTTGGAGCTCTGAGCTTTTGTAGGGGTGATTTTTTCACCCAATATATTCCCCCCTTGTTTGGGGTGCATGCGATGACTATAGGAGAATGTGGCCAAAAGGAGAGGACTCAATTCTTATATGCATATCTGAGAGTGGATACCTACAGGGGGTAGGGGAGGTGTATGGTAGAAACCAAGTCGCATGTAAATAAGATAGGCTGGTAACAAGTGTTAGTAGTAAAATAGCTAGCATGCAAGATAAGACAATGTAACAAACAACTAGGAAAATAAGATATACCACAAAAAGTGGGTTTCATACATGGGACATCACTCACAATGTCACAAGACAATCATGGCCAAAGTGGCCATTGACAAATAATGATCAAGCATAACATAGGGCATACCCCACAAACAAATACAAACAATAGTAATAAAAAGTGGCAAATAACCATAGTTGTATGTAATACTGTAAGGAAAATGTTGCACATGAAGCACCCGTTAGTATATTAGAAATATAAATAGTATATCAAAGCGTGTATATATCAGTGAAAAGTATGTAGAGCTATATACCAATTGAATCCATTCAACTAAGTTAAAAGGAATCAAACAACCATACCCTGAGCTCTGCAAAGGAGGATCTTCACCAAGAAGCCTCAAATGGCTTAATCTTACAATTTTTGACCTATTTCACCTTACGTGGAATCCATACTCACTATACCCTACATTAAATGTCATTTCAACCTTCAAAATACCTTAAACTCATGAAAAAATCAATGGTTCTCAGCTTCTTCAATTCTCCTTCTTTATCTCTCTTGGTTCTTAGCCTATGAAGATTTTTTTTGGCTTTTTGTCTTCTCTAACACCACTCAATGCTTTTACCCTATTCTCACCTTAATCCAATGTTAGTTCAATCACTAATTTGATACAAAAAGTTCAAAATATCAACCTTTCACCTATCTAGCTCAAGACTTCCCTTTGTGCTGTTAAGAACATTGCTTCTGCTAGCTTCATGGTTGGAACATCCTAGACTTACCCAGAATAATCTATTAAATTCTTTAGATACCCTTTACTTTCATCATGGCGTATGACAAATTTTATGAGTCAACTCCTTATGCTTATCTCACAATCCCTCTTTCTCACTTCTTTAGCTTTCTAGCTCTTCTAGCCTTGCCTCTAGACACTTTCAGGAATATTTTTCATTGCAAATGGATTCAAGACAAAACAAGGACACATTCTAGCACCTATTTCCATGTTTTTTTATATACAAAGTCACGAGATTGGAATCCAACTTTAAGACCCACTTCTTTAATAAAAAGACCCTTCCTATTAGGTCTTTAGACTATGACAATTGTCCTTTTAGCAAACTATCAAGGATGTCTTAAAATACAACCCATGGAATCCCAAAATTCCTTCTAAATTTGTTGAAGGACTTTTTATTTGTTATTTGTTTCAAGTTTCAAAGCAAGATTCCACGTTTAGAGGTTTCTATCACACATTTACTTCAAAACCCTAATTTCCCTCTGTGTGAGCCCAAGAAGTTTGAAAACCTTATAAAATGAATATTTCTTGTTATTAAGGCTTGAAAATTGGCCTCAAGGAATGTTTTGACCTCCTCTACAACTCTATTCTAGTAGTGGAATTTGATGATAAGAATAATGACTTGCATCAAAAAAATATTGCCTAGTTACATGTCGGATCAGTGTTTCTTGAAACCCTCAGTCTTCCAACAAAGAGAACTCAAATTATTTACATTGTATAAGCCTCATTCATGCTTTAGCTATAGTTCCTGAAACCTGTTTTCTATATTTCATATACATGCATACCACTTTTACAATAAATCTTAGACTTTCTCAATTTGTAATTCACAGTCACAGTCCTTCTACCTAAGCTCACTTCACCATGCAAAAGATAAATAACAAAGGATTCAATTCCTAGATCATGAAAATACATAAAAAAATCATATAATAATAACTCACCCACACTTCATCGCGTGAATCAACCAAAAAATTCATCAAATTACCTCTACAAAAGCTATCACAGTCATGCTTACCTTTATACAATCATAAGGCTTCTTCATGCAACCAAAACATGGTAGTGGTTCTAAAACTTTGATTTCACTAACCAAAAATAGTCACTTACAAACCATGCATACTCCATAAGGAAGGATTCTCCATTCTCAATAAAAAAAATATAAAAAAAAACTCAGGGAAATCACAAGAAAGAGCATTTCTTAACCAAAAATAGAGTTATTTGCTCCATAACTGTATTACATACAAAAATTTGATGCTACATCCTCTCTCCCCTCAGAGTTCTTGAGGAGTACTCTTCCTCTTCTCCCTACCTCCTCTAGGAGGTTAAATAACTCCTCTTTCGAATCCATCTACCTTTTATCTCTATTCACCCTTACAATTTTACCCTAACTAACTCTTTACATGACTCCATAGGCTCATTCATGGCCATTATATGCATGTTACATCATTTTATCATTTCATAGACTCATAAAATCCTCCTAGTACATACTCATCATGTCCTAGACATCTAAAACCTCCTTTACATTCATTAAAACCTTCCTTTAGTCACTTTATAAGCCCATTTCTTCATTTTTCATACTTGGAATTTAAATTTTAAAATTGGAGGGAAACTGATAATTTGAAATTTTAAACAACTTAATAAGCTAATACTCCTTATCAAGTATTCAAAATTCCCTAAAACACCTAACTTACCCTCCATAACCATGAAGAAGGTTAATTTTTCATTCTTGAGGTTCATTTTATGATGCCCCTGCATCAGAAAACTAGGTGATACTGACTAGAAGTAGTAAGTAACGAAATGATAGACCCTGTGTTGTGTAGTAGGAGAGTAGTAAAGGTAGATTCCCCTAAGAGCCTCAGAGAGACTGGTAAAAAGTAGTGTCAATAATCATGCATCGTTGAAAAATCTTTAAAATTCCTGCATTCATCTCAAGATACTAAGTGAACCCACATGTGTATATAGAAAGAGATAATGACATACTAAGAATCTAATTAACATAGGGAACAAAGTGTAACATGTAAATAACATAAGTTGACAAGAGTAAATACAACCAAGATGTACAAATGCTCTGTGAATGTGATGGTGTGTTGTGGTATGAAAGATGTGAAGATGATAGGTGCAACGTTTCCCCCAATGTATGTGTGGGAGATGAGGTTCATTTAGGAATTCCCCCTCAACAGTCAAGTATGAACCACAAAACAAGAGTGTATCATTAGGTAATGATGGTACAATATGTGTACCATAGACGTGAGAATATTTGACAAGATTTTTCAGGAAGCACAAAGTGTATAACAAAGGAGCTAAGAATAGGTGATGTGAGGTTCATTTAAGAATGTGACCCTTAACATTCAAGTATGAACCATGGAATTAGAGTGTGTCATCGGGTAATTATAGTACAATGTGTGATAGATGCTAAGAAAGATTTATCATAAAGCACAGAGTATGATGTGTATAAAAAAGTAAATGATGTGAGGTTCACGAAAGAATTGGAACCTCAATAGTCAAGTATGAACCATGGACTAGAATGCATCTTTGGGTAATGAAGGTGTTGTAGATGTTAGGAAAGATGTATCGTGAAGCATAGAGCATGGAGTGTAGAACAAGTAGATGGTGTGAGGTTCATTTTAGAATTACACCCTCAACAGTCAAGTATGAACCATGGAACTAGGGTGTGTCATTGGGTAATGATGGTATAATGTGTGTACCAAAGATGTGAGTAGGTGTAGAAAGGTTTATCGTGAAGCACAAAGTGCAATGTATAGAAAAATTAGATGATGTGAGGTTCATTTAAGAATTTCCCCCTCAATAGTCAAGTATGAACCGTTGAATTAGAGTGCATCATCAGGAAATGCTGATATAGTGTATGTACCAAAGATGTAAGAGTGCTTAGAAAAATAGACATGAAGCACGGAGCGTGAAAAGTAAAGAAGCTATAAGTAGATACTAGAGACACCTGATAGTGATGGAGGGGGGACAAAGTGTGATGCCCCCAAGTGTGCAAGTGATGGGGATCTTTACGATGATGCGAGAGAGACCATGCCATGGTGGTGGAGTTTGAAATGTGTCCCAGTCATTGACATAAGCATTATCTTGATTGAAAAGATGAATTATATGTTTAATTGGAGGAGGTTGGTAAGGTATCTTAGCTTGTGGTGAGGGAATTGGTGGTTTCATTTTTAATGTTGCTTGGATATTTTGGATTGGTAACACTATAGATGACTTAATAGGAGGAAGTAATGGGGTAGGTACTTGTAAAGGTGGTATGAAACTAAGTTCGATAGGTGCCTCTCGAATTACCAGAGAGGGAACATTAGTAATTATGGCACGATGCTCACTAGACAAAGATGGATTAGATTTGGGAGCCCATTAGGTTTTAGTAATTGGAGATGAGCATGTAGCAAAATGTTGTGTAACAAATGGAATTAAACTTGATGCTCAAGTTTCCCATTCTTTCATTCTAAAACATATCAATCATTGTCAAGATGTCCATTAATTCAAAGATGATTGCAAAATGGGTGACCTTTGTATTTTGTAATCTGATAAGGAGGGTATTAATGAGTAGGTGATAAGGTGATTAACTGATGATTGAGGAGCTCAGAGAGAATATCATGTTGCTTAGCATTTCGATCAAACTTGAGAGGTGCTTGTTGTGGGAATATGCAGACCTTACTTGTATGAGTGAATGTAGTAGACATGGGATCAAGATGAAATGTTGAAGAACTAACATGGGCCTGAGAAGTAGCCTTGAGATGTTGGATTTCAGCTGTGAGAGATGTGATCATTGTTTCTATAGCTTGGAATTTATCTTGAAATAAACAGTGTAAAGCTTGTATTGACTCAAAGATGGATTGATTGGTTGTGGTATCAAAATCGATAGGGGAGTCAGAGAGATGATAAAAAATGGCACTTACTTGTGAAGATGGCATATTACGAGGGAGGTACATATTGTCTAGGGATTTTTGGAGAACATCTTTGGAAGGTGGGTGCATTTGAATTAATTGATACAGGGAGACTTGAGGAAACTTAGGGGCCATGGAAGAAAAGGTAATGCACAAAATAAGAGCCCTAGAAAGAGACTTAGAAGATAGGACCAAGGATGAAACACTAGGAATACCTATACATGTTAGAGGTATGATAGAAAATAGATGGAAATATGAGTCTTGATTTAACTAAGGGTTAAGGTTAGGGAAAGAAAAATCTAATATATTAGGCAAAATAAGGATCCAAGTGTTTGAGCATGAATGGGGATTCACTAAATGATTTAATCTAAATAGAATTAAAGCTTATTTTAGGGTAACTACTGTAACTAATGATATTTTGATGATAAAATATAGTAAGGCACGAGAAATAAATATGAAACAATATGAAACCTTAAGCAAATGAGAGAGGGAAGGTGACTTAGCTGATTTCGTGCAAGTTGGGAGTGATCTAGACTAAGTAAATGCTGGAACAAGTGGGAAACAGTTTCATCATGGATCGCCAAGGGTTATAGAACCTAGAATTGCATAGGAAAGAAGTGTACATAGGAGGACAAGAGTGCCTGGGTGATAGTGAGTGATCGAGGTGCTAGTGTATACCTAGATGCTTAGGTTCTAGCCTTTTTTGGACCAGAGAAGGTTCACTGTTGATCTTCTTTTGTCACTTTGGTTTCACTCCAATGTCGTTCATCTTACCTGTAACCTACAAAATAGATAACTAGTTGCACATGCCCACAAACCACATCAAACCTAATAAAGAAGATGCAAAATGGGGAGTTAGATTGACCCTAATAGTTACCTGAAGAGTGATCTTATGACTGAGCATTGCAATACATCTCAGACTCCATGTAGTTCTTTGTGTATGTGTGTGTAATGATGCCCTAGGTTGCCCTTGTGTAAGTTGCACTATGATAGCGGGTTAGGTATAGATTTCTCCAAGTATGCAAATGTGTGAGATGGAATAGAACGAACTTCCCCTCCTATGTTTGTATGCAAAGTGATGCAACCCTTGTCCCTTATATGAGTGTGCTAAATGAATGCCTTTGAAATTCTCTTGTGTCTTGATACAAGCTTAGGTGATGATAGATAATGCTTATGTGTTTGGTCCCTTATTTGATAGAAATAACAAAGTATATATACGATTCCCTTGTTTGAATTTTGTCATTCAAAACTGAAAGGCTGACCCAAGGTTCTAAAAGGTGGCCAAAAGGTTAAAGATATCCAAAGGAGTAAGAAGAAGATAAATAACGTTAGGAGCGCCCAAGAGGGACATGAGTGATTAGACACTTCTGTTCTAACTGGGTGCATTAAAGATAAATCGGTAAAGTTCTGACATGGTTGTAAGACATAATGCTAATAAAAAGTGTAAGAAACAAAGAAAAAGGCCCAAAATAAGTTGTCAACTACTGGTTTTCTTACTTAGGAATCATGTATATATTAGCATGCTTTATGACCTAGAAATGTACCCAGGTGCATAGATTTTGTGTCTACACCAACCAATTTTATGACACTAATGCGTGATGTTTTCATACTGTTTTTGGATGCATTTGTGATTATCTTCTTGTATGATATGATTATTTATTCATAAAATAAGAAATATCACGAGCAATACCTTTAGCTAGTTTTAGAATAATTAAGGAAAACTAGTTGTATGGGAAGTTAAGTAAATGTGAATTATTTATAACGAAAGTTTCTTACCTTGGTCATATAATTTCTGAAAAGGGAATATATATTTGGATTTTGAAAAAATTAAATTTTTTCAAGAGTGGTTAATTCCAAGGGATGTTCAAGAAATTTGAAGCTTCCTAGGCTTATCAAGCTTTTATTGTACGTTTCTAAACAAATATTTTAAAATAGCAACCCCTCTGACAGATTTGACTAAGAAGGGTAAACCTTACCAAAGGACTTTAGAGTGTGACTAATATTTTAGGAAATTAAAATAAGTTCTTGTGACTACACTAGTTCTATGTATTCTAAAATTTTAAAACCTTTCATGGTAGTCACCGATGCTTGTGGTTCCGGTATAAGTGGTGTATTGATGTAGGAAAACAAAATAATATGTTATGAGTCAAGAAAGTTACTCCCCAATGAAAAAAAGAATTACCTTACCTATGATTTGGAATTACTTGGCATTGTCCATGCTTTCAAATTTTTGAGACACTATTTGTTATGAAGCAAATTTGTATTAAAAACAAACCAACACAGATTACAACAGATTTTCACTCAACCATTATTAAATATGAGACAATGGTGATGGATAGAATTGCTAAGTGAGTATGACCTTAATATACAATATATTCATGGCAAAGAAAATGTGGTATTTGATGCTTCAAGTAATATAAGTCATCATACTTTTTTAATACATTTATAGACATCTCGTGTGTGTAAATATCAAAGAAGGTGGTGAGATTTTGGAGAGGGGTGTGTCATGTGTCCTCATTGGGAGTATAGAATACAATCTCAGATGGTTCCTAGCTAGGGTAAGGGATGTGTAAACAAGGAAAATTACTGAAAAATGAAGATAAATAAATAAACAAACAATTATACCTTCACTGTAATGATCTTGTAAACCTTAAATAAGACTATGGAAGTGCTTGCACTTGTTGGTATTTTTATATTTTGGATTGTGGATGCTCTGTATATTAGTCTCCAAATATAGTTACAGATGCTACGACCAGTTTTTCACAAGGAAGTGGATGTCAAATTGACAACAATTGGATGCAATTTTATCAAAGCTCTAGTGATGGATTTGTAAAGGAATTAAAAATCTTTTATAGCTGAGAGTGAGGCCATGAGAAGTGGATCTTGGATTGAATTGGCTCGACTAGTAATAATTCTAATTACCTAAAATAGTAAGATGACCATGTCTATGCAGTTGCATCTTTGCATGGGCAATCATTATCTTTGAATTCAACGGAGAAGTGGTTGTACGCACATTATTGTTGCCCCCACCTTTGTGGGATTTTGGAAGTGGAGTGAAATGGAACATGAGTAGATAAAAGGATTTAATTAAATAACTAAATTAATTAGTATTTAATCGTGAGGGAATAATTAACCATTTATTTAATTAAATGTTTAATTATATTAGCAAAGGGGGTGTAGGAAGTAATTTGATTAATTGCAAAGGCATAATAGAATTAAATTATCTAGTTCTGAGAGGTGTGAATGTGACTGCAGGAAATATAATTAATATTAGTAATTCTAAAGGGGTATTTAATCAATGGAATTAATTCTAAATGTGGATGTTGTGGTAGAGTAGAATTAGTTTAATTAATTCTAATTAGATAACAATGAGATAGAAATATGTATACATTTGCCCCTCTTTAAAGTGTTATTGTGAAGTAATAGTGCTTTAAAGATAGTAGACGTATGTAGAGTAGCGAGCAGAAAGATGTGAAGCATTTATATACCTGAGTGAGTAGGATGTGGTGAAGCATTTGGATGCCCCGGCTAGTAGGATAGTAAGATAATGCCCCTACAAGTGGGTGGGAGACTTAGTAAAGTGGTGGAAAACTGCTTGATAAGAGGAAAACAGAATATATGAAGGAGTGTCCTCGTAGCATGAGCGTCATTTGGAGAATGTGAATATAAGAGTAACCTTTATTTTTTTGTTGCATAATAGAGTTGTCACCATGATTAGGAAGGAATCAAGATGGTTAACCTAGACAGGGCCGAATTAAAGGCCGGGAGCACCCTAGGCAATAGTTTGAGTGGGTGCCTTCCTCAACAATTTATTTAATATTTTTTTCTATGAAGAAAATAAATAAAATATGTCTATATTTTTGTATTTTTAAATTTACATCATGGTCATAATCAAATAATAATAAAAAATATGATTAAATTATCACGGAAGGATGAAAAATATTCTGTCGATGGGAAAAATTAATCGTAGAAGATGCTCAGAATGCAAAAAATACAATATTTTATACAAGGCTTCTTACAAGTTTGATTTAGCGTTAGGTGACATGAACTCTATCCTGAAATAAAGCACCATTTTTTGCAAAGAAACAAAAACGTTAATGTAGCTCATATGGTTTTGTGAAGAGTCGTATTTGGACTAGGCCTATGAATTCCTCCATAGAAAAATAATAGAAATTTTCCCCAAAAAATTAAGTATAGAAAATTAAATACTTTTTCCCTTTAATTATACTCGCCTCTACTAGATACACCAGCAACATTATAAAAAATACATTAACCTTTTTATAGAACAAATTACACACTTACATAATCTAGAGCTACATCAGAGAGTGGGTAACAATACCAAAAATATCATATGTTCTTATAAATATGTGATATTTTCTTTTACTTGCAAAAATCTTACAAATTTTTTTTTGTGTGTATGCGTGAAATTTATGTTACTATACAATAATATCTATAAATGGGTTGATCAATATTAAGTCTTCAGATAAATTATTTTAAAGTTAAGTTCTAAAATAACTGACAAAAAAGAAATTTTTAGATTTAGGCGCCCCCTGATTGCTGGCGCCCTAGGCAACTGCCTAATTTGCCTAAGGCTTAAACCCCCTCTGAACCTAGATGCGCGTAAAATAAACACACCCAAAGCAAAGAAAATAGGAAAATGAAAACAAACCCATTATGAACAGTTAGGTGCGGGCATCAAGGTTATAAAAGAACCAATATGTTAGAACACTATTTGTAATTGGTCTAAAAGGAAAATCCAAACAATGCAACACAATATTTTAAAATACGACAATTTATCTATGCCCCAGAACATACCACAATGAAAATTAAGTAGAAGTGAATGCTCTCAAACACTAAACTTATGCAATGCTTGAGAAGAGCAGAGTATACTTAAGAACTCCTTGTGACACTCATGTAGGACCCATGTTAAAAGGCAATCTAATGATTATTTTCCCTAGTGAAGTTATATCGCAAATGGAATAATAAGTGGTGAAAATCATAAGATTGGCATGAGTGATATGGGAGAGATTAAAAATTTAAGTTTTATCAAAAAAAGGCATCACATTGGTGAAGTTGCAAAAAACTTGCATTTTAGGGAATTTTTGGGGAAAAAAATTAATGTTTTCACATTTTTTGAGAAAATTGTGATTTTTGGTGATAATTTGTGGCATTGAGGCACAAAAGTTTTCCCAGAGAAGCATTAAGATGCCTCAGTGAGAAGAAGTAATGGTTTAATGATGACCGTTTAAAGAAACAAGCCAACACGACTAAACGTAAGCAATGGGCATGAGAAGAATTGTCTGAAAAAGGAAGGACAAAGAGAAGTTAGTAATTGTCACCATACGGGGTGAGAAAAAGAAGTTATGAGGGTTAAACCCAGTATCTATAGAAGGGGGGAGGGTGCAAAATCATCGCGATGCATTTATCCTATTATACTCTTTTTTCCTTTTGTGGGATATTTGAGCTCTGAGTCCTAAGAGAGATGACGTGATTATAATAGAGTAAACATTGCTTAGATCAAGTTTGAGAGTTTTGGTGGACTCCAACCGACGGTTCCGCGGTGAGTACATAAATGTTTTTGTCATTCAGGTGTATTTATTACATTTTTTAGCTAGAATAAAATGAGAATTTAACGCTATTGCATGCACTTGTGTGCACTAGCGGAGCCCAAAAAATGTGTTATCATGAAAGTTCATGTGCTACCATAGAAGTAAGTGCATAGGCGTTAACGAAATATGTGTTAGTGTTTTTCACACACTAACGTTTAACTAGGAGCACAAGCATTTAGAGTGCATGCACTAGCACTTAATTACAAGCGTCAACGTGAAATGTGTTAACATTAATGTAGATGCACTAGCGTACAAAAAGGGTGTGCTAGCATTATTCTTTCACTTTTTAAGAAGATTTGAGAGGTTGAGAAGAGAAGAAATGATTGTTAATTGATGTTTGTGAGTGATTTTTAGGAGATACATCTAGCGTTAGACGTGCGGGAGCGCCATGAGTGGCTGAGGACATTTCATAGGAATTTTTCATGATGCGAGAAGAGGTGATTAGTGGCTTTGTTAGAGGTGACATGATTAGCTTACATATAAGAGCTGCCACATATGCGTTTGGATCACAACCTACTAACTGCCTAGTGGAGCAATGGCATAGTGAGAGCCAAACATTCTAGCTTTCGATCGGGGAGACAACAATGACTTTGGAGGATGTGCATCGGATCATACGGGTACCGATTCAGGGGAGTTTGGTGGAGTATGACGGGAATGTAGACTATATACAAGGACACATTTGGTATATTTTCTTATGAGAGCATATTCTTAAAGAGGGGATGGTGGTACACTTGTACCATTATTTTGATGACAAGAGGATACGATGGCTGCCCGTATATCTGATGGATCTTATCAACAACTACATGTTGCTTGATAAGACATGTACTCACTTTCAGCTGGGATTGATAAGAGTAGTAGCTATATTGATGGAGGGAGATGTTTTTACATGGGGTCAGTATATAATGACGCATTTGTACATGGATCTCCACAAGATTACATACAGGGAGATGAGGACATTGAGTGATGCGACTCTATTACAGATATGGTCATGGGACCACATTGTGATTGGTCAACCACTAGGGGTTTTGAGAGACAAATAGCCAGAGGATCCATCTTGCATAGGATGTGAGACAATGGGTGCAGGACATAGAGGCCATATGGGGGATATCTCCTTTTATAGATGAGCTTTTGATGACCTATAACTACAGATGGTGATATGGATGCCATATAGGCTATACTAGTGGCAGACATATGGTTTTGAGTTGAGCATGGTGGAGGTGGGCCATTTTATCAGAGGTAGTCATATTCATATCATGGAGGTATATAGAGTGGATAGGGTACATCACTAATTGGGTGTTATACAAGGGATACCCAACGGGGAACAATGGTACACGCGCTTAGCACACTAGACCTTTGATTTTGGGCCACAGATTAGAATGGGTGTGGCTAGAGTGAGCTTCTTCAGAGTCATCTTACAAGCTTAGGATGCGTGAGCATGGGTAGTGGACCCAGGTACTACTGTGGATTATGCTGCATGGTATGTAACAATCATGCCTAGCAGGATTACCATTCCTTAGGCGGCTATAGCAGTAACAACAACATGTATGGATGGTCAGAGAGTGAGAGATAGGGCCAAGCTTGGACAACAAGAGGTGGAGGTAGAGGCACATGTAAAGGCACTGACACTGGCTCAAGGATAGGTGCAGGGTCAGGGACCACCAAGTTGAGGAGATGGGATCCTAGTAGCACATGTAGTGCTAATACTAGTGGCATAGGTTGTAAAGCATGTGCCAGTGCAACATGTAGTACAATAGGTTATGTAACAGGTGCCTCAGTAGGTACCACTACAGAGGCCATTTGTGTAGAGACAAGTACCATAGTAGGGACCATTGTAGATACCACCATCACCACCTAGAGCAGATAGTCTAGGTGAGTTGGCAGGACATATGGGTTCAGGGAAGAGAGAAAGGATGAGGTAGAGATGATACATTTACCCCTTCAGAGAGGATTCTGAGGAGCAGTGGATGGGTCATCCTTGGCGATTATATAGACAAAGAGGGATAGGGACATGTTGCGGGGTGACGTAGCCCTGATTAAAGTACAAACATTGTAGAGACGGCTTGAGCAGAGGGGCACAAAGTAGGCTTCCCTTAGACAACATGCACAACATTATATGAGAGAGAGGGACCATGTCACTATAAAGTGGGATATGATGCTTACAGAGAGGGACCAGTTGAGGGTCCAGGTGTAGCATCTCACAACACAACAAGATGCTTTTCGGTGTATAACAACAACTGACGACTTGGGGGATGTCTTACCCAAGCTTATGGCAACATTTGAGGAGGCAGGTTATTATAGAGGATTATATCAATTAGTCATACCAGAGGGTTAGAGAGCTCCTACATATACATAGATATCAGGGAGTAGATCAATGAGGTCACATCGACAGTCGAGGTCAGTGATATCGGTACAGATGCCACCACCTGGTGGTAGGCTAGGTAGTCCAGGTGTGGGAGAGAGTCATGAAGGAGGACTCAGATTATATGAGATATGATGTATATTTTGTATACACCTTATGATGAAGGCATATGTTTTTATCGATGCCCATGATGTCATGCCAACATGTATATGATTTTGTCGTGATACATTTGGTATATGGACATTATATTATTGATTTTTATATATGATGATGGACATTTGGTATACCTTATTGTGATTCATGAGATATTGTATGAGCCTCATGTTTTATTATGAGTAGATGATATGAGGTTATGCGATGTATAGAATAGATGTTGATTTCATTTTTTGATGATGATGTTGATGTAGCTCAACATATATATTGATAACTTAGCATTTATTCATGATGATGTATGGTGATGTTAGAGATAGATGTGATGTGATAGGATAACAAACAACATATAAGAAATGAACACAAGTACACAAAATAATTAAAAAATCTAAAACACACACATACAAGGAACAAATCATGGCTTATAACATAAACCAAGACCACAATAAAAACATGGAAAATAAAGCAAGTTAGAAAAATAGACCCAATATAAACATGAATTAACTCACACCAAATTTATCTATTAACTAAGATGTTTGATAATTTAATTACAATTGGTCCATAATTGTGATAATGATCTAGATGCAAAAAACATTGAGTTAATCTAACTAATTAAACTATAAACTAATTTAACCCAAAAGACAACACTATGCATGCACATAACGAGGAAGAAAAGTTAATCACCAAGCAAGGGAACAAAGAATACTAATGTTAATCACTAACAAGTAACGAATAAATAGATATACTTTTGAATGCCCCCAGGTGATAACTGAGAATGCAAGGGGATGGAATCCAGTCGAAGAGTGAAGTGATGCTTAGATACCCCTAAACAACTCTCATTGACTCCTAGTGAAGCATGATCTATATGAGGCCGAAGTTGAATGTGCCCCAAAGAAAATTTATATTGCAAAGGGTAACATGATGAATTTGAAAAATGCAAATGATTTGGAACAATTAAATAGTGAAATTGGTGAACTAAGGTACATAGTTGCGAATGTTTTTGTTGGACATTTTTGAAAAGGTATGTATTTTTTTTGTATTTTGGGAAATTTTTTATGTTGTTTTTGAATTATGAAACCATTTTATATTTTTTTGAGAGTTGGAAACAATTTTATTTTGTTTTTGGGTTTTTGAAAACATATTTGAATGTTTTTAGGAGTTTTATATTTTAACCACATGAAAAAGGATAAGGAAAAAGGGGTTTCCAGGAAATAACTAACACGTTACACATGAACATGGTGAACAAAAGTATGACAAAAGGTGAACAATGGGCATGCCGATCTAATAAGGAGAACATCTGAGACAAGGTGAGAATGATTGACATAAGAAGGAGACAAGGCAACAAGGTGAAGCATGAGAGTGTGTTGATATGCCCCCAATACAAAGGGTTACTCTTTGGAAACTTAAAAGTAGAAATTCTTTAGATGAATATATTTCATGGGATCTTTCAACTCTTTTCAATCTTCAATAGATATTTTATATGCTATGGATTCAAATTTTGTAGTTATAATGTAAGGAACCAACCAATTAGGTTCAAACTTGCCTTGTTTTTCTCATGGCTTGGTTGTGTTCTTTTGATTTTATTTTAGAACCAAGTCACAAATTTCAAACTATCTTGGTTTAATCTTGTGGTTATAGTTATGTCACAGTCGATTATGATATACATGTAAATGGTCCAAAATGTGAATGCGTCTCTCATCCAGTAGTTCCAGCTCTGCAAGGCGTGTAACACGATAATCCTCTTCATGTATGAGGTGTTGGAGGGAGACACAAAGTAAAGGAATTTTAACTTCGATATGTAATATGGCTTCAGAGCCATATACTAGAGAGAATGGGGTATCTCCTGTAGGAGTATGGAAGGAAGTGTGATAGGCCCAGAGTGTGGGATACAACTACTTATTCCAATTACGCTCATGTTTATTGATTTTATATTCCAAGATGGACTTGATCATCTTGTGGGACGCTTCAGATTGGCAGTTGTATTATGGGTAGTAGGGTGTAGCCCATTTCAGATGGATATTATATTTTTTATCAAGGGCTCGGACATTCTTATTTTTTAAGGAACCACCATTTTCCATTACAATAACAGTGGGAATGCCAAAACAACAAATAATATGGTTGAATATGAATTTTGAAATATTGCACCCGGATACGTAGGTGAGAGGCATAACATCGACCCACTTCGTGAAATACTCAGTGACAATTATAATGAATGTATGGCCATCAAAAGATGTGGGATTTATTATTATAATTAGA